>JAIGNY010003110.1:815000-847500 GCA_020152595.1 Chiridota heheva
GATCAGTTATGTGACTGAAAATACTTCATGTGTATGCACGTGAGTCAGTTCTGATATATAAACCTCCTTTCAAATCAAATTCTTTACAATCATTCTATCAAAACTCTCAGATTGCAAAAAGGTGTATGGTCTCAACATTGAAGTTCTGTTGAACAAGAATATATTTTAAATTAAAGTTTAATAAGTGAAATACTCACCCTTCCTACAACCTCCCCCTTTTTGTTCATGCATAGGTAGTAATTTGATTCAGTACTACGAATAGTGATGTCCCCGAGTAGACTAAATGTGCTGATCTCAAGTTTTGCTGTAAAAGAAAACGTGTTAAAAAATAAATGTTTCATTGCACTGGTCCAGTCCGGAAGCATGCCTACTAACAGGAACATTTGTAACACACGAGAATATTGAAGTCATGCAGCCATATTGTTCAGTCGGCAGCATGCCTATTAATAGGAACATTTGTAACACACGAGAATAGTGAAGTCATGCAGCCATATTGTTCAGATGTAGCGATAAAATGTTAAAGTTTCTAATCTATGTATTTGAAATATTGAAAATCATTGTGTTGAAAAACATTTAAATTTTCAAAATGGCTGTTTCGCGCCAAAAAAACCTAGCTCTATTGTCTATTTTATCTAATATTTCGAAAATAGCGTGGTGAATATATCAAATGGGAGTGGAAAAGTTGTAGCGATGACAGTAATACAGGTATTTTCATAAGTTAAAGATATTTTTTCCAGACGTACTTCAAATTTAAAAAATGTAACATTGCAGTTAGGATGTTAGGATGTTAGGATAGCAAAGGATGATGGGAAATATCACAAAATGGCGGCTTCCATGTAGCAAAATGTTTCCATTAATATGAACATTAATGTTCCCATTAATAGGCATGCTACCGGACTGTAGTGATACACTTCGAGCTTGTTTTAACTGTTTAATGGATAAATTAAGTAAACAAGCATTTTCATCTTATGTTGTGAAAGATGACAATATGAGGAACATAATTATAAATAAAATGTATTCAAACCTATTTTTATGCTACGTACATAAACATATTTTATCAGAGAAGTGTAACAATGAATAAAATCGAATTAGAAGTGACTTTACATTCTACAAAAGCTTTTGGTGTTCCACAAAAATGTTTTCGAGATTTTACGAATATTGCAACTATTTCATAAGTCAGAAAGTTTGGGTCTGCTGAAATAACCGTGATTTAGCCTCGAAACTAATTTAGTAGAAAAATCATATTTAATTAGTAAAAGAGATTGAAATACTGTTCAGTAAAGTACATTGACATTTGTAAAGATACAGAGGTTTTGCATCACTCTTGTACAGCTTCTTTGCAGTTCTGTTTGTCTTTTTGTCCTCTTTTATACAAGATGGAAATGCATGACAAGTGCATAGACGCGCGCGCTATTTGGTATTCGCTAAATACAAAGGACGCTTCAGTACGCGCGCGCGTGTCATCAACAAGGATGAAATGACGTAGAACTGAGACCCTCCATACATCACTCTTTCCAGGGTCTCTGTATATCAAGTAATGCCTACATTACTTAAAGATCTTTGGGGAAGTATAGGAAATATTAACTACATTGTCTACGTAATTGAGTAAACCTTCAAAATTGAATAACAATTATTTCAGGTTAGGCTGAGAAGGTATATTATTTGGTGCCTGGGCATCCAGCTCAAAGTCGTTAATATCATTTACAATCAACAATCAATTGTTTAAATATTGTTAAAAGTCTATTAGTCTATGAACTAGAATCAAGTTTACACCAGTTTAAACAAATCATCCCTTTCGCCTTTAAACTTGAAGTGTTCTCCAGGCTGACCTTTTCTTCTTCTGTTTTTGATCGGTCCCTGAATTCCTATCAAAATCGCTCAATTTACAACCTTTAGATTTTGCAGCTTTTAGTATGCAGATTTGTGGTGTTAGCACTTTTTTTTAATCATGCGCCACACTTCCGTAAAGGAGAAGCTGATTCTGACAAAAGTTCGGGTTTTATTTATGCCCTCAATCACATCCTCTATATATCACACCCTCAACTGCTCAATCACTAAAAAAGATATTGCCTTAATTCACTTTCGAAAATTTCCTTGTCAAAATTTGGAAATTGCCCTATTAAAAACTCTTATAAATTTGAATATTGTGGCGTTGTTGATTTAACATTCATAAACGTAAATATGAATATATTGACGAACGGAGTGTCCTTCACATCCCCATTCAATCGAAATACATAAACTATATTCTTAAACCTACATAATGATATGACTCTTGTTCAGATTTAACCACACCAATTTCACTTTGCAAAAAATGCATCTTCCTATATTTTGGTGAAATCTCTAAGATTGTTTTTAACAGTTATATTTCACATGAGGATTATCTTTTCGTTAGAAGCGAAACCTTGCAAGAAATGATTTCCCTTGGTGGCGATTTGAAGGCAACAAATTTCACTTAAAATGGAAAATTTGGAAGGTATTAAGAGACCACTATGAAGCGTTGTCTACAAGATGGAGTATATTATCAGCCTTCCCTGTCTGTCAAACCATTCTCTATACAGATGTGTGGTCTGCGCAGCTTTTAATGTTGGCAGGTAACCTGATTTTCGAGTCACAAAATCGATGTTTTAACACAAAGTCCTCTTAAACTCAACAATGGAATAGCCAAATTGTTTAATCCTTCTAAGAAAAGAACTAATAACCCAGACAAGCCCGGTCTTTCTCTCCAACAGTTAAATGGTATCATCAATGAAGACTGTCCATTGATGATATTAGTGTCGTATTCAGCTAGCCTTAGTTCAATAGGCCACATACTGTTCAGAAAGTGTGAAGCTTCCTGTTAGACCAACCAGTCGCCTAAACTGACCACTCATGGCAACAACAAGACCTTTTATTCTCTACACTTTCCTATTTAAAAATTCATTCACTTTAAAAAGAATCTTAAAAAAAAAAAAAAAAAGTTTCCTTTTCTCAATCAGCGTTTTCTGTGCGGTATCAAAGGCAGTAAAAAGAATACATGTTTGTCTGCAAGGTTTGCTTTGGTAATTGTTCGTAGGTACTTTAGAGCTATCAGAGATTAGAGACCTTTTATAACGAATAATTCCTTTCAAAAGATGGATATTTTCTCAAAATGAACAGCTTTTGGTGCGTGAATCGCTTTTTTTAAAACAAGGTTCGACGATGTTAGCTGTTCAGAATGAACTTACGACCAATTGTGCTCAAAATGTCAAATAAATTGCACGCTATAATGAATCAAAATATATTATTGTATTTGTCTGTTAATACATGCTTATTTATAATTTCGTGGAAGTTAGAACGAATTATGAGGTGTCATGGACGTAATTGATACTACTATGCACATTCGGGAAATACTCTAAAACCATACGCAGAAAGGACACTGCCAGGCAGATTGAATACAAAAATCATGTTTTCTCAAAATCTGGATGGAAAAACTTTCTTAAGCCTTGTATGTTGCAATGTTTGTATTCTATAAAGCTTTCTAAAGCTATTAAAACATTCCACATTTTATTTTCAAATAATGTAAAAATTTACTAAACCAAGTTTGAAGTTCGTCTACGCAGTAATACAGGACGCGTGTAGTGCATTATGGGTAATGTTTCTTTATAATGTCGGTATTGCCTCCATTTCAATGAAATTCGTAAATTTAAGCATCAGTATGATCCTTTAAATTACCTTTTCTCCAGAACTCATCTTCAATATCATCCCCATTGTAATCCATTATTTATTAGCACAATTTGTATGTTCACCCACAGTTAAACATGCAGAATGAGGTTACATGTACATGTGTATGTAAGGAGCGAATCTAATACTGCAATTCGTTTTTGACGTTTAAGCAGGGAGATGTCATGGGTATAAGAAAACCAACTTAACCGTGGCATACTATCATTGCTGCTTGTTCACTTGGGGTCAAAGCCTGACAATATGTTCATTCATCTGTTGAAATTTTGAAATAATTTCAATAGGTGAAACACTGTTCGGTTTTCAGTTAATTGTTATTTCATAACAGTAACAATATTCAAAGATCTACCGCATATGATAACACTGTACTCCAGTATGGAGTACTTTCATCAAAACCCTGGGAAATTATAAAGAGATTACAGGATTCACTAGGCTGCAAGTTCAAGTTATTAATTGCAATTACCGTTATGAATTTCAAATTCATATCGTTTTCAGACCTGCGGTGAAATTGTTGATGGAATTTTATACAATATGTCACATGAGTATCTACATGTGTATTACCATACTGCTCCAAATGACAAAAATTTCTTGCAAAGGACTAAAATGTATCTCATTGTATATCATTAACGACTTTAAAAAACCTGGCTAATTCACTTGAAACTGGAAGTGCCTCCGTTTTCTTGACGTTAAAGTATGTGTCGCAGTGCATAGATTTACATAAGATTAACTTACAGAAATAATTACCAACATCAAACGTCGAAACAATAACTGATTAATACATAGTTCTTTTAGGTAAAAGCATTCAACCCACGCCCTATAGAGGGATTTCATCACGTGACTCTAAATCAAGTTGACCCCATTTTGTAGGGCAGCGGCGTCGTTGGTTTCACGCGTCTTCACACAGCTCCGTAACATCACACGTACAACAAACATACTACATGCTAACATACCAGTACCAGTTCAGCGATTTTTACTAATCGCAATTTTTTAACTCGCTTTCGATTATACTTAATATTTTCCCTAAGTTGTATATTTTCACCGGGTATACGAAGAGTAACTTTAACGTTAACGCCAGCTGATTATACGTTATAACTTACATACCTGATATAAAGTGCTCACTGCGAATCCTATTGTGAACCGTAGGTTGAAGCCGTCGCGTTGTACAGCAGAAACCCACTTCGAACGTCGATCGGGATTAAATGGAAACCGAGGAAAGCTTGTTATTTCCTTGCACACATCTATTAGTGCTACCAACGGCACAGTAAGATTCCAGTATCATTATCTTACAAAATTAATCTTATATAACAACATGCAAACGTATGTAAGTCTAATTAAGTGTACAGCAGACGACAGTGGTATTTCCCGACAAAATAGCGATGTAAGCAAACTCATGTGACCTCGTGACATCAGCTAAAACACCCTTATAGGTACTTTACACTTTTTACCCATCTTGGATCTATTGAAGTACTATATAAAGGTTGATAGTGCATAGAGAAACTGGGCAACGAACTCACTATCCACTCTACACCAGATGTACATTCCCCGGCGTACCGATATTTGATACGGCACTCACATATGTTATCACAGCTAATCTATACCATAAGCTATACCTATTTTAAGGATTTAAAAGCTATCACTGAAGACCCCTGCAAATAAACTCTTCGTTTGAAATAAGAAAATCTCCCGGAATTTATCAAATATCATTAGTTACCTAAAAACCTGAATATTAACTGATTAACAGGTCATAATTACTTCCAAGTACAGGAAGATCTCTGGAAAACTCAGCATGACCCGATTATTATATTCTTTATATGTTCCTTTAAAAAAATACTACAATATACATATCTAAACAAGGGATTTACGGGATATGATATCAGGTTTAGCTGTCATAAGACATGGTTAATTACTTGTTTATTAATAGGACGTGAACCTCAAGAACTCCAAGACTTAAGATGTAAAGACTAAAATGCTCAAAATTATGAAGTGGCAAACTTAGAGCAATCAATGTAATGTTGAAATACCTCTTGTTGAAACTTCTTGGCAATATCCCCCACCTCTCCCTTGTCTTCCATTTTAAACACATCACCTGATCACAAACACCTGGAACTTTTTCAGGTCATTATAACTTCCGAGTACAGGAAAATACCTGGGAAACTCAACATGACCCAATTTTATTCTTTAATTTTAGGTCCGAGAAGATGACATTTCAGTTCATCTTGGGCTACAAATTGCACTATTAATGGTTAGACAGGATCTAGGTGTTGTATGTTTTCTTGAACTGGATAAAGTAAGATTGTAAAAATTATCATAAATTTTGCATATTTGTATGCATATTATTATTATTATTATCATTATTATTATCATTATTATTATTATTTTTATCATTATTATTATTATTATTATTATTATTATTATTATTATTATTATTATTATTATTATTATTATTATTATTATTATTATTATTCAGCCATGTTGACGACACGCTTAATACCGTCTTTTGCATTAAGCGCATTTTGAAGGTTTACTCAAGACAATGTAGTTAACATTTCCCATATTTTTTTCGTTAACCTTTTCCAAAGATCATTAAGTAATGTACTATAGCTGATACACAGAGACCCTGGAAAGAGGGGTGTATGGAGTTTCTCAGGTCTACGTCATTTCATCCTTACGGACGACACGCGCGCGTACTAACCGTCCTTTGCATTTACGAATACCAACTAGCGCGTCAAACGCGCAGCGTCCTCAGAAGATTAATTACATTGGTTATGCATTTCCATCTTGTATGACACAGGACAAAAAGACAAACAGAACTGCAAAGAACTGTACAAGAGTGACGCAAAACCTCTGTATCTTTACAAATGTCAATGTACTTTACTGAACAGTATTTCAATCTCTTTTACTATTGAATATTGCTTTTAAAAATATTTCTGAGGGTAAATCACGCTTACATAATTAAACCCTGTCTCCTGGGTAGGGAAATGGTCACATATTTTAAATAAACATCTCTACATTGATCTACAACGCTCTACATTGATCTCAGTCACTTTCATACGTAGGCCCTTATCTGATAGAAGGGCGTTTCAGCTGACGTCACGAGGTCACATGACTGTTTACATCGCCATTTTGTTGGACAATACCACTGTCGTCTGATGTACACTTAATTAGACATACATACAGTTGTATGTTGTTATATAAGATTATTTTTGTAATATAATTATGCCGGAATCTTGCTGTGCCGTTGGTTCCACTAATAGATGTGTGTGTGTGGGAATAAAAAGACATTTTCTCAATTTCCATCTGATCCCGATCGACGTTCAAAGTAGGTTTGTGTTGTACGACGCGACGGCTTCAACCTACGGTTCACACTAGGATTTGCAGCGAGCACTTTACATCAGGTGTGCAGGCTTTGTCTGTGTATAACAAACAATCAGCTGGCATTAACGTAATCGGTGAAAATATAAAACTTAAGGAAAATATGAAGTTAAATCGGAAGCGAACAAAAAATTGCAAGTAGTAAAATTCGCTGAACTGGTACTGATAGGTTAGCATGTAGTATGTTTGTTGTACGTGTGATGTGACCGAGCTTTCCTGCAAAATGGAGTCCAGTTGAATTAAGTCACGTGGTGAAATTCCTCTATAGATCAATAACTCAATACAATTCATTTTGAGGGGGAAAATGTTTGCCAAATTTCCATATTAGGCCTACTTCAACCAAATTTTCCAATTCATGACCAAACATTATAAAAGAAATAACTATCTTTAAAACAAAAAAAACATGTCACTATGTAAACTTGCATATGTGAGTCAGCCACTACCCGTCCCCGCCCCGGTAGGGGACATCTTAGACCCCTCGTCGGAGAAATTGTTTCAATCTTTTAGTAAACAATAATATAGATGTTGAAAGAGGATAACTTTTATATTTTAAAAAGGCACCCTCCTGTTGGAAATTTCCTGGCGCCGCCCAAGCAAATTGCAGAAGATCACTTACTATCCATGGCTCCACTTTCACCATTGGCATTTATACCGTTCCTCCCCGGAATTCTAAGGTAGCCCTTTGTTGCGCGGTTGTATATTGATTTGATCACTACTGTAGACATTCCAGTCCCTGGCCCTAGATTTTCCATTTGATTGTCGCTCCGGCGTAAAATGTTTTGTCTTGTCCTCTGAAAGAATGGATAAGAAAGGAAATTATGTAAATGACACGTGACATGCTCGAGAGAAAGATGTAAGCGTCAATAAGTATTCCTTACTTTTAACAGTTTAAAAATACAGTACAATCAGTCCGATATAGCATGCCTATTAATGGGAACATAAATGTTCCTATTAATGGGAACATTTTGCCACGTGGAAGCCGCCATTTTGTGATATTTCCCATGATCCTTTGCTAACCTAACGTTAAAGCCTTATGCAATGTTAAATTTTTCAAATTTGAAATACGTCTGGGAAAAATATCTTTGTTAGGGGAAACCTAAAAGTTATGTAAATACCTTCATTACTGTCATGGCTAAAACTTTTCCGCTTCCATTTGATATGTTCACCACGCCGTTTTCAAAATATTAGAGAAAAATAGACGATAAAGCTACGCTTTTAGGCGCAGAACGGCCAATTTGAATTTCAAATGATTTTTAATATTTCAAGTACATAAATTTAAACTGACATTATATCGCAACGTCTGAACAATATGGCTGCATGACTTCAATATTCTCGTGTGTTATGAATGTTCCTATTAACAGGCATGCTGCCGGACTGACAATCCAACGTTTCTGATAGTTTTTTCTTGAGACAAGATTCCCTCTTTAAAAATTCCAAACAAATAATTATCTAACAGGTTGCGCCTGTTTTTGTTCACCGATTGATAGTGATTAATAATGATCATCAATCATGCTAATTTTTAAGCATCATTTAGCAGGTTCTAAAAATCTATTAAAAATAAAATTCTTAAACTGTTAAAGGTTTTTTTATAACAGTTTGAATACTGCGTTCGACGTATTAAGCGCCCCTGGTCTTATAAGCGCCCACCCAGCATTTGTGACTGATAACGAAGCATGGGCGCTCATTAGGAAATAATCTCGGGTTTAGAAAGTGGTGCAATCTATTTTCGTAAGCGCCCGGGCGCTTATTACGTCATTTACTGAATAGGCATCTCCAGATCAACCTCAAAATGAAAGGAAAGTTTGCTGTGGGTTGCGCACATTTAGAAATATGGTTGCGATAATGTAACGGCGACATGCAGCAATTGAGGCGTCAGACGATTCTTTGCCTGTTTGCAGCAGGGCCACCAAGAAGATGAATGGATGGATGGACCACCAAAGAGGATGGGGCAAAGAGGATGGGGCAAAGAGGATGGGGCAAAGAGGATGGAGCAAAAAGGATGGGGCAAAGTGCTATATATCAACAACATAAATGGGACAATTGTCAAAAGTACATTTTCTTTTGGCAATGGGAGGGGTCAGGTGAAGAACAGTGAAATGCCCCCTTCCCTCCCCTTCCGTGGCACTTCTATTGAGTGACTGACTCGACCAAACAAGATAAATTTGTCCACAAATGGGTTAAAATAAAATTTAAGATTTGTCGATATATGATCGGTCAACTTTAATCAAATTGATGTTTTGATATGTAAAACATGCATTGGAAAGTCTGATTTTGCGGTTAATCATTCAGAAGAAAAAACACTGCACTTATTTTCCATTCAGTTGCTGATTAAGGTTATATTTTTCGGAAACAAATCTATTAAAAAGGTAACCACTATCACACAAAACGCACTTTGAAAGAAGAACGTTTACAGACGTCTTAAAAACCGTCTGACCTTACTTCAGCCTCGGGTAAGTAAAAGCTTATTTGAATTTTTTCATTCCTTGTTACTGCGAGTTGTTAGTTTAGGTGTGTGCATTAAGTGTTTAGGTCTGTAAACTGTAGCGTATATCAGATGCTTTCACCATCTTAGCTTTTTTTCCCTTTTAAAAGCCCTCTGGTGATGGTATAGGTCACCATCGAACAAACTTGATCTTAAAGAGTTCACCCCCACTTGCCTCTTTGACTTATTTAAGAAATGTTTGGCTTAGGTTTGAAAATGACCTTGCTTGGTAGGATTTTTAGCGATATTTTGTTGTCACTGTTGAAGGTAGTATTTATAAGTGATTGATATGTCATTAGTAGGGAAGGGTGGGTTAACCCCACAGGGTCGAGCAAGGTTGTAATTTACAGGTTTAGGGGATGCGAGTTTTTTACCGGATACCAATTTTCCCACGGATTCCAACTTCCAAAGACCCTTTAATTTTGCCACTGAACATTAATCAGTCCGGCAGCATGCCTATTAATAGGAACATTTATAACACACGAGAATATTGAAGTCATGCAGCTATATTGTTCAGATGTTGCGATAAAATATCACAGTTTCTAAATTATGTATTCAAAATATTAAAAATCATTGTGTTGAAAAACATTTAAATTTTCAAAATGGCCGTTTCGCGCCAAAAAGCCTATCTCTATTGTCTATTTTATCTAATATTTCGAAAATAGCGTGGTGAAGATATCAAATGGGAGTAGAAAAGTTGTAGCCATGACAATAATGAAAGTATTTTCATAGGTTTTAAGTTTCCCTTGCAAAGATATTTTTCCCAGAGGTACCGGTATTTCAAATTTGAAAAATGTAACATTGCATAAGGCTTTAACGTTAGGATAATAAAAACATGGGAAATATCACAAAAAGGCGGCTTCCAAGTAGCAAAATGTTCCCATTAATAGGAACATTTATGTTCCCATTCATTTATGTTCCCATTAATAGGCATGCTACCGCACTGTTAATATAGATGAGATAATGAACAGGTACACACACAAATCTCACATCTTAAATAGTCGTAAGAGGGAATTTTCTGACGAGTTATGTTGCAGCATAAAAGTTACACTAGATTTGAAAAAATGGCAATCGAAATATCCTTTAACGGATTAATTTAGTGCTCATGCATTTATATCTTGCATGATAGACAAATAGAAATGCGAATATACTTGTGAATTCTTATTGCGTTCACGCTGTCAGGAGATATGCTGAATTTTAAAAGTTGTAAGTTTGTATAAAAGTAACTGCTGTAGAAAATTTCTTGCAAAAGTGTGATGTCAGATCGACGTCACATATTTTAACGCATTACATTGAAAATTAACATAACCATTCGTTTTTTTTTTTTTTTCTTTTCTTTTTTCTAATTAACATAACAAGATGACGGGCTAAGAAGGTTGAATCACCCTATAAAACGCCCTAACTAAACACCACCACCACACACACACACAAAAAAAAAAGACGCCCAGAGTTAGTTAAGAACTATCAATGTTGACTTTTAACCTGTGTACAGGATTGGAGCTAACTACCCACTCAGACAAACCATTCCACTCATTTAACAACTCTTTGCGAAAAGCTAAAACGCCGAATATCTATCCGTTTTACATTCATTTATTTTCTCTCGGCTTATTTTAGTATAGTACTATCGTTTTGTTTCCAATGCTTACCAAGTCCCAAATTCCAATAAGTATTTCAATAAAATACACTGGCGTTTCCACAAATATGATAGAACAAAAACTTAAACATCGCGGGGAAACACCTTAGGAATAATGTTGATCCTTTTGTTGCCATTTTTCATATAAGTTATGCATGTTAGACCACATAGTCCTATACCGGAAGTTCTCTTTGAATATTTCAGAAAAAGATACGTGAAAGTCATTTATCATTTTCTTAACGTCATTTCATATCCGTTTCTCCAAAAAAGATGTCATTTCTTCAATAAATAATTAATTTGAAGTATTACGTGGGTTTAGTTTTACCGATATCGTATGTCACTTAAAACGTGATACCATACGAACATTGCATGCAGCTACATTCGGTTGAATGGGTGTCTGTTTGATGTTGATTAATACCAAGAAATTATGAAGATAGTATGGATTAAACCATTTTTATTGAGCTTCAGGTGTGTTTTGTACGTCATTTCTCTAATTGAATGACGTCGATCTAATTTGAACACTACAGTCATGTCTTTGAAGTCCAAACATTTACATGGTTTCAAAAATAGTAAAGTCACGTGCTTTTTTTAACCTGAAGAATTTTTACCCACTTCTTTTCAATATATGCCTGCATATATTTGTTAATGTAACGAAATACGTCCAGGGCAGTAGAGTAGCTAAGGGGAGGGGTAGAATAGCTAAGGGGAGGGGCAATTTCTTCCTGGCCGAAAAATTTCCAAAAAGTTGGAAAATTTGCACAACAGAAACTTCAGTATGTTGGATTGTTTTGATAATCCTGATGAAAGCGATCAGTCTTTTAAAGTTCAGTTGTACAGTTGTATTCCAGCCATTTTGGGGAATCAAATTTTCCGAAAACCAAAATTTTAAGTTAGGCCTATTTAGCAGATTAGAGTTAGCAAATTTCCGACTTATTTATCAAAATTCCCGAAGTTTTTTCTCAAAAATTTTTACATTTTCGTCCAAATTTTCAAAGGTTTTCCTTAAAATGTTTGAAATTTTTCCTCCATATATCCAAAGTTTTTCCTCAAAAGATCCAACTTTTCCCTGAAAATTTCGAAAGCATTTCCTCAAAATTCCCAAAGTTTGCGACATCCCCTCCCCCCCTCAACAAATTTCCAAATTTTCCACAAAACTTTCTGACTTTCCCGACTTTTCATTTTGAGAGGGAGAAGGAGGGGGAAGGGGGTAGCTTGGATTCGAAATTTGTTATGGTTTTGCCACGACACTGGTCCGAAGACTACAATTGATATGGTGGAGGGCTACATAAAGGTGGCTTACAGAGCATCACGCATTTACAAACAAATCATAAAATAATCATGAGCAGAGAAAATGTTAGATAACAACTGATCGGAAAGTGATATGATACAAATGACATCTTCACTCCCAAATTGCCGTTTTAAAAGCTAGATGATACGAACGCCTTGAGGATATTTGTATTTCAAATCATACATTGTTATGATAGTCTACGAAACCGCTGAAAGTGGTATTTAAGTAGGACCCTGGAAGAATACTGGGATTCCCTTCGATATTTTGAGAAAAAAGAAAGAAAAAAAGTTTTTAAATTCAAAATGTATCTGATTTGCAGAGTTTATAAGATTTCAATTTAGAGATCAGACATGTCTGACGGAAAGTGATATATTGCCCAACATACAAGGAGGTTTTTGAAGGCCCATCTAAAACTTAACCCTAACCTGTTAGGAGAGGATGGTTCTGCTTCAAAACTGTCACAACTTCCCTGTAAGAAGGGCAATTAATCACTTTTACGTCAGACACGTCTTGTAATTATATGAAACTTAGTATGGTGCGACCATAGTGTGCCAAAATTCCTGTAAATGGTCATGTCGAATAATGGGAGGATCATTTCAACCAAGGTGGAAGCCCCCTGAGCTTCTTTGTATACCCCATTTTACTTTTGCTTGTTGCTCCCCTGTATAAGGGGCAACTGTGTGCCAAAACTCCTGAAAATGGTCATATGTTGAAGTAAATGGGAAGATCATTTCAACCCCTTGTATACCGCCTTCTATTTTTCCTTTTGCGCCTATAGTACAAGGGGCGACTAGGGTGCCAAAACTCCAGAAAATGGCCATATGTCAAAGCAAGTGGGAAGATAATCTAAACAAAGGTGAAACACCCCCCCCCCCCGCCCATCGTGCACCCACCCCTCCTGTACCCCCTTCTTCTTATCCTTGACGCACTGCTGTATAACTTACACTAAAAATGGTCAAATAATTTTATCTTTATACAAAAATCAAAGCAGATCCACAGACGATGAAATGCAGACAAAGTCGGTGTCGCTTGCATGTAACATGCATCGCTTGCATGTAACATGCATCGCATGAGATAGTAATAATGGCGTCTCGAGCCATTGCCCGGGAGAGCAATTCAACCAAATACAGTCGATTGCTCGAAAATGAGAAAAACCCACAACCATATCAGGTTTGAAACCTGATATTTATTTCTAGGCATTTACTTCGCTCTAAATTATAAAGATGTATATACAGAAAAAAAATCAATTCAGTTTTGATGGCAGAAAATATTGTACAAAATATCATATGAAATGTAATGTAAATACAGAGTATAAGGTATCACTGCAGACGATTTTTTTATTTGTAAGATTCGGAGAGAGTTTGTAATTAAGAATTGCCAGAAAACGTATAATTCTAATTTATTGGTGTTTCTTTAGTTTGGATAAATGTATAGACAGACTCACAGATACTATCTGGCATCACGTTGTGGAATCATTTTGTATACTTCACGTAAATCAGAATTATATATACCTGAAACTTTCATCAGCTCATTTAATAACTTGGTATAGACCAGGGGCGACGCCAGAGAAAATTGCTGGGCTATAGAGGAACAACTGTGCCACTTGGGGGTGGGGGGTGGAGAGATTTACATGGAAATGACATATACCAGACAAATTTCGCCGTGTAATTTTTTCAAGGGGGAAAGTGAACGGATCAACAATCTCGTGGGGAATTCGCACCCTCTTCTCCAAGTTCCGCCACTGTAATGGTAATTATATGCTAATATCAACTTACCTGAATACTTATGCACCACAGTACAACGTGAAACAATCTGCAAGAAAATTAAAAGAAAAACAAAAAGGTTAGAGCTGAGGAAACTGGTGGTATTACCAATTAAAGAAGGGCTGAACGGGGAACATGACACACACCTAAAACTAAGCTAAGGTCCTTTCTGTTTCAGTTTGTCTCACTTTTTTTATGTGAGAGCAAACAGTCTTGACGACTGGAGGAATACGACATCATCAAAACCCTTATAAGAAGAATTCCTTAGATGCTGAGTTTTACATCCGTCTTCATTCAAATGGGGAAAAAATGATACAAAATGTTTCGTTTGTCGAAAATACCCCCTATAACCGTCAATTAGGAAAGATATATTTTCAATAATTAAAATTAAAGATTTTATGGAGATCATTTTGAGTCATCTACCATGTCTACCCTTTCATACGTCAAAAATATTGCATATATCAAAAAATCCTTTCACTTTGAAAAAAGTTTTGTTTTAAATAAATTTATTCAACATTTTGATATTATTTTGATAATAATCAATTTAACAAAAGACGACCGTGACCCTTTAAGATGACGGATATTTCGAAGTTTTAACTGGTAATTGCCTCGAGGTCTGCAAAAATTTTCATACTTTAAATTTTTGACCAAACAACAACAAAAAATAACCTGTAGCCAGTTCCAGACTAAAATGCCAAAGTATTAGTTCTACGTTTTCCAGCTAATTGATTTTTTTTAAACGCTCCGTTGGTACACTTTTTAAAACATATACTAAGTGACATTTTCGATATTTTTTCTTGTGAAAGTAATCAAGTCATACAACAAAATAAATCTAAATTTAACAAATGTGATATTTATTTTATCTATATCAAGTATATACTTATATTTTAAACTAGTAATCCATTTGCTGTGACAAGTAGGGTCGTCATTGGGTTTTTTAGATGGGTGAAGTATGCCAATAACAGGATTTTGTGGTGCTATTTAAGATGGCATGGATTTGAGCGATGACAAAATATTGATACATTTTTATACTATGGTGGATGGGCATACATTCCAGAAAAAGGTGCTTTGAGGAATGATTTTGTGTAAAAGAGATTTATGATTATACAATATATTCATAGCATGAGGGTGCCACATGCGTAATACAGTAAATATCTAATCTTCACGCGTTAACAGGCACTAAATGTAAGAAGAATATTCCAGGGGAAAAAACTGTAATTATTAATTTAGTTTGAAGATCGTTGTTGTTCAAGTATGAGAATTTGTGGACGGAAAAAGAGCCAACGTTGGCCAGATTTGCTTTAATCTCAAGTAGATGTTAACAAAAATTCCATCAACATCAAGATTTTAGTTTTTATTCAAACACGTGTTTCAATATGTAAATGATATGCAATTTTTTTTCACGGTGGTGATGAATTAAAAAAATAGGTTTACGTAAGAAAATTTGTGTTTTCTTATTGTGATGTCACAAAATTACCATAACATTTGCATAATTTATTATAATAAGGCTTTAAAATGCAAAATACTGTAAAATGGTCTTTTTGTGACTGATTTTAATTTTTGCAATTTTTTTTCTAATGAAGCTGAAGTTGTCACTACCTGTCCATATATCTTTAAAGACTATTCCGAATGGTATGCCAGCTAGTAGACGTCCTTACATCTTTAAATTATCCTATGACGTTGTGAGGGGTGTACAAGTCTATTTAAATACATGGATTTTATGTGATTTTTTCACCTCATAGCGCAATCTGTTTATCGGTTTGCTTTAATCATATATTTGACCCACTAGAGCACGAACTCACGTCAGTTTTGTACTTTAACAATGACATGCAAATATTCGACAGAGCGTTAACTGTTAATATTCTTTAGCTTTCCATTCCGTTTCCTGATGATTCACTGTAAATATAAACAAAGATGCAATTTTACAACTGTAAAGCGTAGATTATTAATAGCACAATTATTTTAATTCAGATTATTTTGGCAAGCATTCCAATAATTAGTATGTTTTGAAGTCCAACTCTCCTTCCTATTAAGAGGTACTTAACATACTTTGCGATGCAAGTCAGTGGAATGTGCGTGAGTTATTGTAGTGCAAGCCTTACTTTAGCCCTCTCTTATCGGTTAAGAGTAAATTTGACAGAAGTTAAATATAGTTCATTGTTAAAGGTACACCGTTTGGGCTGCTATTTTAAGATTATATGTTTATGTTTCATGAAACATGTGGGGTCCATAGAGAACAGGAATTTCTCACGTACAAGATTTTCCCATTACAACGAAATTTTAATTTTCAGTTAACAGGTTAAGTTTAGAAGGAAACTACCAGCAAATCATGCTGAAGAACTTTATCTGTTTATATACTTTTCGCGATTTGAGAGCCCTGTCACTGCTTTTTTTTAGCCAAATTACCCTCATTTCTCAGTTGTATTCCTACATCAACTTGACTCAAAACATTATGTTTTTAATGTGCCTATAACGTCCATGTCGCTTTGAAGTTTGTGTGTTAATGATATAAAGCTCAGCAATTTTAGTTTTAAAGATAAAACTTATGTATTGCAATATCTATTGGGTGACTTTGAATCAGCAAAAAGGGTACTCTTATCTTAAACTTTACCTGGCCTTTGTGAAAATAATGTTTTTATCTTGGATTTTACAAAGATTTCGTATTTTCCTATCGTGGTATACATTGAGATGGCATTGAAGTTTTGAAGCGTGTAAATATGGTTCGTAAAATGTATTTTTGAAAAGTGGGCATATAAAACTAAGCTAAGGTCCTTTCTGTTTCAGTTTGTCTCACTTTTTTTATGTGAGAGCAAACAGTCTTGACGACTGGAGGAATACGACATCATCAAAACCCTTATAAGAAGAATTCCTTAGATGCTGAGTTTTACATCCGTCTTCATTCAAACTGATTTTGTTTTGTTTACTTTTACAGTACAACAGTAAATAACTACATTTTGTATTTCAACTTGGTTTTAGTCTGAAAATGTTCTTACTCACATTGAAGTCTACCGTTTAGAAAATAATCATGCAGTCATATTAATGGTGTTTCACGAGTGTGAGCAAACTGCAAATAAAATGGTTTATATATACCCGGATGTAATTTTAGTATACAGTTAAGACTTATTCAAATAAATATTCAGTTTTTAATAGAAATTCACAATTGTTATAAATAGAATCTTCTACTTTCAATCGTCTGTGAGACTGTGACCAATGTGTTTGTTTTCAATATTTGCAATTTCACGTATGAAAGAGCAAATGGCTTTAAATGTGAAATGCTTTTAATTTCGTACTTTTTTGCAGTCATTGGAAATGGCGAAAATGTCCTATTTGGTTTTACGTTGGGTGTGGGGGAATGTGGTTAAAACTGATTGGTCAATCTCTAACCGTTTCTGATGGGTTTTCTTTTGCATTTTTCACATTTTTTTCTCTCAGAATTTCATATATATTTACCTATTTATCTCTTTTTATGTCCAATAACCAGTAAAGGTCAATGGACGCGCACGTAGATACAACATTACCTAAAGTGTTTTGAAGTTGATTAGAACTCACAAGAATTGCACAAGAACTACATTGGTGAAGATTTGGCCATTTTACAGCCATTTAATTTTCAGTGATTGAAATTTATGAAAGAAATTTAAACAATTTCATGATGATTTTGAGCTGTGCGCACAGTTTACATCATAAAAATTTAGCAAAGGCTAATATTTGAAAATTCCCCAAACTTTGTTTGATCAAGCATAACTCGCAAAACAAATAAGCAACTTCCGAAAGTCAAAAATTGTCCTATTCAAAATGGAACACTCTTTTTATAACAGTTCATTTAACTTCATACGTTCTTAGACATTTAAGAGACAGAAGACGTCTCTACACCTTTAAGAGGACTTGTACGTACATATACACCGATGATAACCGTAAGAGCATCGCTTTCTATGTGTTCTTCATGCACACTTTTTGACAGAGGGTTAACCCACGTGAGCTGACGAAGAGGAGGCAGACTATAATTATTCCTTCCAATCTCTGGTATGTTTTTCTCAAAATTTCTTTTACAGTCTTTTTCGTGCCAAAGTACAAATTCCCACAGTAATCACAAGACGAAAGCTGGCGGTAGTCAGAACTATTTAAGTCACCGAAAGCAAACACTAGGCACCAATAGGCCCACTTTGTATTAGACGACAAACACGCAGGGTAATAAAACAAATATTTGCAAATAGGTAAAGAAAACGTTATAGCCTTAAATGACATTTCATATAAACTGAGATATGATAAGTGTAGCAAGAAATCTGGATACTCTTCACATGCACGTGGGAACTCAGAGAGCCTTCCGAGTTCGGCGGGATGGCACTGTGGACACGATCGGGGCGTATAATGTATGGTGCACCGCTTATATCCTTTTTTCTGTATGTCGGAAATCATGTATGGGGTTTCCACCTTCGACAGCACATGGCGTAAGCCTAAATTTGTAAACCACATGAAAAAAATAGAATTCTCCGCGAAGATGCGTAGAAATATACCGTATTCCAAATCTATTTAATGTTCTGTCTTCCAACTATGAAGTGATGAAAAATCCCAATCTTCATAATACCGAATATGTAACGTAGCATCTCATTTTAGAAGAAAAACTGACTTTTCAGTAAATCTCAGGAAAAATATTTGGCCAAGATTCAAACGTCAGAAAAAATTCAAAGTGTACAGTGAAGACCGAGTTAAAGCATGCTCATTCGAGAAAAGAAATTGTGCTTTAAAATCACTGGTTTAGCGTTTCCTTCCAAATGAAACAAAAGCAAAAAAATAAAAACCGCAAGAAACCGAAAAATGGTTTGAAACACAAAACAGCTCAAAATCTCTCTCTGTTAAAAAATTTAGAATCCAGAAATTTATTCCCAAAAATGGTACAAAGCCACGAGTTTTATTCTCAACTATTATCGGTAAAATTCACAAAAACCATATTTATCCTCTGAAAGAATGATAGCTAATAATCCATGAATGTAATCCACGACTTATATATACAGTAAAAGACACAATCCGACGCAAAAATCCAAATGCACGTGGTTTGATAATCCAGACTTTAAGAATATCGTTTCATTTTATGTTAAATTCCGTATCAACACGCGAAATTAAAATACATCACACTTTGACAGCCAAGTTATATTCATTTGAATAGCTTGCCCTATACTTGCACAGTCAAATGCTTTTGCTAACTGAACTGTGCACACGGGGCGAATATACATGCCTTAAATATCCCTCTGTTATTTAAATGAGCTTAAAGTTGAAGGTTTGCAAGTTCCGGCTGATGAATTCCTGACGTATTTACTCAAGCAACGAATAAGCCTAACCGTTTGAGGGTCTCGCTATTTCATAACACAATGGCAGACATATTACATTAACAAATTATTCTATTACATATAAGACACGCCCCATTTACAACGTTTATATACAGAAACAAACCTTTAATAACGGGTTAATATGTGAAGAACTATCTTGAGGCTTAGATCAAAATTAATCATAAGAATGATCAATGTCATCAATGATATACGAAGGGTTTATAAGGAAATACCATATCTTATCTTCTCCTACCAACTTATTCATAACAAAATCAAGTGTTTCGTTTTTTAATTATACAAGACATCAACCTAAATACCGAATGTGCTTGTAAAATTATATTCTGAATTTTTTCACATACTGAATCTTTTTCACATACTGAATCTTTTTCACATACTGAATCTTTTTCACATACTGAATTTTTTTCACATACTGAATCTTTTTCATACTGAATTTTTTTCACATACTGAATCTTTTTCACATACTGAATCTTTTTCACATACTGAATCTTTTTCACATACTGAATCTTTTTCACATACTGAATCTTTTTCACATACTGAATCTTTTTCACATACTGAATCTTTTTCCCATACTGATTATGCATTTGTTATACTGCAACCAAAGAGAAACTATTTTACAGTTCCCTGCTCTAACATAACTTGAATTAAGTTTAAGAAATTCATTGCTTCTTACGAAAATCTCTTCCTCCGTAACAGATATTCTTATTTCTTTGGGTTTCCCTTTAAAGAGCACTTGATTCTTCCCCTACCGTTTAAAGATCTTAAAAAGGATTTGAAAAGTGTTTTTGTAAACAGAATCATGAATCGCCAAAAACCAACACCTAAGGTTTAACTTATCGATTTCATCGCTAAGACATTAAAGAGGATGTCATACAGCTCTCAAAGTTCCTCAAATATTTAGCGCCTTCTTTAGGTTGATGCAGAAAATCTCACTGAAGGTGGAGAGGTGATTATGACTGTTTTGTACGTCTTTGAATGTTCATGACTGGGAACTTTGGATTATCATTAGGGTTTCTTTTTAACAATGCAGTAGGTATCGAGGAATTTCCGTGTTTCTAATTGAGTTATCAACAGGTATCATACAACGTTGTAAATGCGTTCAGCACCTGTTAAATCGGTTTCGATACAAGATTCAACTCATTAATGAACAATGGTGATGATGGTTTAAAAGTGTGTCCCTACCACTACCACGGTGTAGCCCATAGGCGAACAGGCAACCGGGGACGTGCCTAAATTGCTTTTTGGAAAATGACAAAAGCCCATCTTTGAATGAAAGGTGTCTATTTTCAAGACAGAATTTCTATTAGTCCTTCCAACTACAGTTTGTATCCCCCTTCCCTTTGCTCCCACCTCTGACAGCTATGAGGCATTTGATTTATCACAAATATAAGCGAAATTAAAGTTTTCTTAAAGATGTGCCCATGTGACTGAGATTTGTTAGGTACTTTTACGGTTTAAGAGACCACTCACCCCTCTACATATGTTAATTAATGAATAATTTTGGGGCAACACTTTTGAGGGACATATATCATGTAATTTGAGTTTATATTTAAAACAGAAATTATAAATAGTAATGACCATAATTTAATTACAAATACGAAATGTTATCGGAATTTTACACATCAGTTTTGAGTAAACGCACAATGTTAGGCCTATGCTCTTGTTTTGCTTCATTTTCCGTCATAGTGGTTAACGCCTGAATCAACCGAACGGACACAAACCAATTATGATATTCAAATTTTAATATGAATACCTGTAGGCATCAAAACAACCTTAAAAGGGACGAAAACTTGATTGTTAACCGCACAAATTTGCATTATACTTGTCTCTGAAGCAAACATCATAGATACCTCACCAGTAACCTTGATTCGAATAGGGCTTATGTACACAACTTGCTACGTTTTCTACTAACAAGCGCACCTTTCGACACTTCTTATTTTGAGAAAATAATTGAAAATTTATATACTTACATTATCCTCCAAAATGAAATTTTCTGACTCAATGGGAATCTCAATTGTCTTGCGAACATCACGGAGACATAACTAGATCTGGGCAACCCTTTCTGCCTTGCTGGAAATCGATTTAAACTGAATTGTGGTTTCGAATTGTAACATCCTGACTCGACACCAGTGTTTTGACATGGAATAACTATTTCCTGTACAAACTTTAAACAGATTTTCTTTCTTTTATTTCCTAACGAAACATGGCTCCAATTTGGCTGGTGTAAATTTCAAAGTGATGTTATGAGAAGTTAGCAACTTGTGATATTCCACTCAATGTTGAACTGGTTTCCGTAGGGCACACGATACAGTATGGTGAACTTCCTCAATATTTGAAACACTTTTTTTTTCAGTAGTACTTCGTGAAATATGTCATAGATTTTCCTCTGACCAAATTTTAAAGACAAAATACAAATCAATATTGCTGTGGGTGCAATTCTTCCGACTTACCCTATGACACGTACTAACTTGTTTCCAATGAAGTTGTAACTGCCGCGAGCCAACACGTTCAACACACGCGTCCTAATAAATTCGGGTAGGCGAAGTACCTATTTCAAAACCTCTCAAAAATAGCAAACAAGATAAAATATTATAACAGTGTAAGCATGACTCTCTTCGTAACGTAAGCAGACAACGCTTGAACTGATAGCGAACTTTATCGCGAAAATAAATAAATACTCATTGACAGAGAGAGTCGATTTAAGCATTTGTAGTGTTCCCACATAAAATCTTATTTGTAAGGTATGGAGGGTGCTCGTCATGAATGAATGCAAACTGAGTTACAAAATGTACGGTTTCAAAAGTTATAACTTTACAAAACGAGGGCGTACTATTGTATTAATAAGCTTGTAAATATTTACAAAAAATCTTGAAGATACATGTCACCCTTTAAAAATCAATAGCAAAATAAACATTAAAGTTCCTAATATTTCATATTACAATCATTCAGAAAATATGCAAGTATCATGGGCTAATGACATCAGGTGACAAGTGATAACAATATTGGGGGTGGGGTGGCTAATGAGGTCGGGTAGCGTGATAACATATGTTTACCTAAAATTATCGGAAATTGAACCCCAGCCCCCGACTCCGCCACCCGTGGGTATTATAAGCATTCTCCCCCTTTTTCATGAACTCATCATTCTGAAAAGTATTTGCCGATGTTAATTTGTTAGCTATGGTTCAGAAAACGTCAAATAATTCCTAATAAATGTACAGAAAATGTTACAATTTGATTTTTGAAAAATAAAATGGAAAGTGGTATAATCACAAACAAAAAAAAACATAGATTTGAAACAGTTAATGTATTTCTCCAAAAGAAGAAAGGCTAGCAACCCCACCGGTCCTCTCAATCACCCCACCGGTGTTTTCATTTACCCTACAAACAAATCGCTAAAAAACATATCCCCCTCTCTCCCGAATTGTTTTCTCGATTTTGTTTAAAAGTCCAAAACTATACAAAAAAAGGGAGAGGGAAGCGTTAGTCCAAATTGTTTATTTGTGGAAGGTCCTTGCTATTCAAAACGTTCTTTTAAATTTTAAGAAAAGAAAAATTCTTAGCGTCCTCACTAACACTAAAGATTCCCTCTTTATTTTGATTGTCTTTTAAAGATGATTCTACCCCAGGACGACTTAGCCATGGGGACAACATGTTACAGGGCCTCTTTTAAGCATTGGACTGCGTACCAAAGTTGGTACGCAGTGGAAAAGACTTGGCACGCAGTAAACTGATTTTGAAGGCACTGGGTACCAAGATCTTTGTCTGGCATAAATTAATTCTAACACCTTTTTATACTTGAATACGTTTTCCATGAATCCCGGGGAGTGGGAGTGCATGCTCATTAAATTCATGTTTTCAGTATTATTATTTCAATTACCTGATTACACTCACTTCAATTTTCCCCAATGCAATCACTTGTTTATATTTTTAATGGCGATCAATTTTGTGTCGCAGTCGGCATTTATGAGTCGTTTCCCGTTGTCAATCAAACACAACAGCTACATACCGGTACATGGCAGGACAACTAGTTGCATGTTGGCGAGGGGTCCCCACTGCCCAATAGACTACTTGGTACCATGGAAGTAGAAGAGACTACTTCCATGTTGGTACCTATATGAAAATCCCTTAAAAGAGGCACTGGTGTGGTGGGCACCCTTGCTCTTCCCACACGAGGAAAGAAATGCAATCAAAGTGCCCTTCGTTGGAAGTTTTTTTTTTTTTAAAGGCGGATTTACGGTTGTTTCTAAACAAACATACTAAATTGACGTTTTAGAAAGTGCCCTCTTTGTGAATTTTGCAAGTAAAACTTGGGGCACAGAATTTTAGGGGTTAACCCTCGACTTATTTGAAAGCATATATGCAGCGGTATATGGCATATGGCTTAGCTGAAGGGCAACCTCCCCTCCATCCCCCTCCCCCCCCCCATCTCCACCTTACACACACACACGAACCAAAATTTATCAATTGATCAGTCCAAAAATTGTTCGAGGCCAATTTCGTTCAATTTTAAATCTGCAGCCACGAAATTAAAAAATTCGGAAGAATTAGGAAAATTATGAAAAATCGGAAAATATTAGATAAAGATCTAGAATTATCAGGAAATTGCGGACCATAAGACTGGAAATAAAAACAAGTAAATGTCTTTATACCCCTACAGTCTAGCTACGTCAATAGGATAGGATAGGAAAACCATGGAATGCCCAGTTGGGCCATCCTAGTCATGAAATGCCCAATTGGGCCATCCTAGTCATGAAATGCCCAATTGGGCCACCCTATAGATGGCCACCCTCAGCTCAGTAGGAACATGACGGTCCTCAAAATCGTTCATATACTAATTTTCTAGCTTAAAATCAATTAAATGTGGTAGGTATTAGATGAACGAACAGAACCAAACTGCCAAACCTTCTCTTCTTCATCTGTACAGCTGTACAAGGGGTCCGCACAGTCTGACTTTACATTACTCCGGCCAGGGGGCTCTAAATCAAAGCAACTCACTCTCACTACTTAAATGGTTCGCATACTCTGGTAAAAGGCCCTATTTGAATGAGTCATTCTGACATTACTGATAAACAAAATGATAAAGCTGTATCAACTTTCGGGAACATATTTTATTGTTAATTGAACAGTTGGAACATTATTTAATGTAGAAAAATAATTTCAGGATTTTGTCAAATCCTTAGTTTTCTTATGAGGTTGATGTTCAACGCCAGGATCGTCGAGAGAGAGGGGTACGGGGTGCCTAAAGTTGGCTCGACAAGATGAAAACACATAAAATGTTAAAATTGCTAACATAGGCCTATCCAAAATATTCAACATTTTCTAAGCGCTGACTAATTCATGCACACTTTGAAAAAAAATGTATAGGAAAAATGTATAGGGAATCTGACTCGTCAGACCTTCATTATTAAGGGACCAAAATGTTACCCCACCCCTCCCCCTGACTCTAGTTTCTACGCCACTGCATACGGCAGTCAGCGTCTAACACTTCAATGACGTCATCGCAACATTTCTTTGGTTTGCAACAAATTGGTAGGCATTTACACTGTCATGACTGTAATGGGGGTAGAAGTTTTATCGTTTGTACATCTCATCAGACATGTCGAAAAAAATAACAAATACTGTGGCTTATAAACGAAGAAGGGAATCTCCGGAAAATGTGAGTTGAGTAAAAAAATGTAATTAAGATTCGCGAGTGGTCAAAAAAGGAATTTTCATATACGGTTTACTAGTCGCGATAGGAGGGTGACCTACCTTGTTATATATATGTAATAAGTATATAGGTTGCCATAACGCTAGGAACACCTGTGATTGAGGCCATGCATCAGTTGTTTATTCGTTACATACAATGTGGCTAACAAAGAAAGTTGTGCCTAACGTTAACGTAGTTAAAGCCTTCTTTAAAGCCTAACGTTACACCTTGGGCCAACGTAAGGTAGGCCTACCGCTAACGCAGAAAAGTTAAGAGAACCCGTATGAAATTTCCTCCGAAAACCTCTCGTCAGAGTTTCTCAATGCGGTTGGGTTATGCTAGGCTTGTGTGAATCGAAAGCTTAACCATTCCTTGCATTTTTCATGTTGCCTGCAAAATTTACGGTGGATTTTGGGCCATTACATTAGTAACGAGATTAGTTAGCGTAACTTTTTCTAATTAGTGTAAGACATAGGCTAGGACTAACATTATTATTGTAGGCTACCAGTAAAACGTAAAATGTCCGATCCCGGGGCCAACTGCTTAAAGAAGATTTGAATAAATATTTATTCTAAAATTGTATGAATCGTGAAAGTGGAGTTAATTTGACATTTAGAAATCGGCACACTTTTGCCTAAGCCTAACGTTAGATGGGTAAAACCGCATGCATGACATGCATATTGGACGAAATTCGGGTTGGCCCACAAATTGCACAATATAACATGCCTAAATACCATGCAGATGTACAAGCAAGACGTATGATATCTGATCGACGATACTGGTTGACTGGTAAACTACCAAGTTGGTTTGTTAAGATTTTAGCCTACGGGTGCACGTTTTATTATGACGTCATCCCAAATACTCGAATAATACTCCACAATATAAATGGATCAAGGAGGTCTATTATCTCTATTTTTTGTTTAAAAGGTGAGATTTTGAAGTAATCTGTATATTTCGATCCGAATTTAAGCTTTCATTAAGTTTAAGTACGAGACCCTATAAAATTGCAATTTCGGATCGTAAATGATGGGTTGGGCGAAGGTGGGGGACGGGGCGGTGGAGGAGGCAACAGTTGTTAATAATCTATATATTCGGCCCGAATGAAGATTTTATTTGTCTCTAATGATTAAAACCGTAGCGTTTCTTGGGCCTTGCTCTTGGGCCCTAACCAGGTAGGATTTCTAATCCTTTATTTCGTTTATTATAACAAAATATTTTCTTAAGTCGCGAATTTCGTCTTACTGTCTTAACTTAATCGACTAGGTTATTGGTCTTTGGAAAATTAAATCTTTGTACATTTCAATCGAATCTAAGCTCTCATTTGGTTCTCAAATGAACAATCGTAGCACCTGGCCCTTACCATGGAATACTTTATTATGACGTATATGCATTACAATTTTTCCTAAAGGATTAGTTCATTGGTCAATAACTTTATCTTATGAAAGAGGATTTCAAAAAAATAAAATGGTAATTCAAAAACCTGTTTCCGTAAAGAAGATATTCAAGTTCTGCCTCAATTATGTAAAAACGAAATGACTAGTTGTAAAATCACATTCTCAAAATCTTCATGGATTTTATCATATTTTATCGAGTCTTAAAAACCATTAATACATTTTTCAGGACAGTAGCAAAACAGAATAGTGAGGGTAATTATAATTTACTACCTGAAAAAAATAATTCAAATAGCGAAAAAGTAAAATATATCTTCTTTTAAAATACATTAACAACTGTTAAGAATGCGGCGATGATCAGGGCGTCAACCCTCCATAGCAGACATACGCCAGTCATTTTTTACACAGCTATCAACTTTAATATCTCCTTATCACCATTTTGTTTGTATTACCAGGGCCGTAGGAGCAGGAGGGGGAGGGAGGGGTGACAGGAGCCATGATCCTTCCTATATACGCCCCCAATTGGTCCTAAATGTGAATTTTATTAGAGTAATTACACTATCACAACTTCTAATGATAATAGTAATAATAATAATAATAATAATAATGATAATAATAATAGTAATAACAACCCTGCTGTATATACTACAAGGCCGTAATTCTCCTTAACAAAGTGCGGGGGCATGGGGCCAAAATTTTCTTCAACTGTTCAAAGCAGGGGATAATGTTTTTCAAAAGCCTTAATTCTTCTGGAAATTGTCTTTAATTATTGATTCAAATTATTTTAATTTTCCGCGAAAAATACATGCAAAACGTAAGATAAAACTTACCTAATCACAAGCCTTTTCAGCAAAAGTCGCTTCATACTTCGCCATATTCCATCGCGTTACCCTTTGGAGTGTCCCCGATTAAAAATTCTTAATCCATCACGGGCGTGCAACATCTAGTAATTCTTCCATTTCTTTAAATGTGGTAGCAAGATTTTTTTCGTAACAGCCATTATGTTCAAGTCCAAGTTGATACACTCATACGCCAACGCGTGGCTTTAAGATATCGGACGATCAGACGAGGCAATATATCATGTCACAAGGGCGAGACAGTATCACAGTCAATGGCTTTAACAGCTTCGTAATTAGTTGATAGAAGGAAAAAAAAAATGCAATAAAATACAATTTGTGTACCTTCTCATGTTGTGTTGTAACTCGCTGGTCTTAAATACATTTTGTATCCATTGCCTTTCGTAATCATTTGACTAATATTCCAGCAAAATGTCAAAGTGTTATCCAGATCAGTTTCTTTAATTTAATTGCTCTTCCAAACGTTCTAAAAGCATGACCGTGGATTGAATTTATCATTTGAAAGGTTACAAGTGGGATACAGTGTGACTAAAATTGCAACTGATGTAATTTCAGAAGGTATAATTCTGTGATGAAAACTGTAGGATACATTTTCCTCCTCTGGCCCATGAGGAAATGCGATGACGTCATTTGCGTGGGATTAGAAGGGGATCCAACATGGGTTTCCGTCAAGGACTCGATCGTTCTCATTTGAAAATCTTAAACCACAAGATGAAAGTATATAAATATTGTAAAAAAAGCAAAACAATAAGCAGTAACGGCGTGGCGCAACAATACGGTGGAGAGGTAACCCACAACGGGCCCCAAACAAATTTGCCATTTAGGGTGCCCGAACAATGCCACCGTAGATACTTTAAGACGGGAAGAAATCTAATTTCCCCGCGGGTCCGAATTCCAATCATCCCGCGGGCCCACAGGTCCCGGTTTGTGTGCCACTGCCTGCACTGCCCTTTCACCATATACACACTAACTGACACAAGGGAACAATTTGCAATAAATGAAAGATCTGATATCGGTTTGTGTTTAAGTTCAAGCCAAAATTTGTCGAAGAACATTTTCTTTTTGATTCTCTTAGCTTTTCAAATACTATACCGTGCACGAAAATATTAGATCATAATTCGAGAAAGAAAAAAATGAAAAAAAATTATTCTGACTTATCGTGTGATATTGTAGACCATTATTTAAGAAAATATTTTTATATATTTTTTATATCATGCATCAGTCAAATGGGAAAATACCAAATGTTAATGATCTTGAAAAAATCTGGTCATCGGAACATGCATATATTTTCTTCGCCCTCTCGCCCCCCCCTTTTCCTCCCCCTCCTCCGTGAAGTCTATATACCCAAGGGACTGAAACTAGATCAATATACCAAGCGACAGCTTATGATGTAAATGGTTGTATATATACCTAAGAAGCATATCAATGGTATTGATATCTGCATCCCTGCACCTGGCTGCCGTGCATGTGATTGGTACAAAACATCCCTCCTCCGCCAAAGGGAAAATAATCAATCACATTTCTTCGGAAATCGGAGGAAATGGTCCTTCGAGTCGTTTTTCAGTTTTTGGAAGGAAGTCCCCTTATCTCAAATAAGACTGCTTTTGGCGTCACAGCAGTATTGTGAAAATATAGACCACTCATATCTTAGGCTGTATCGAGTATGTTTCTATAAATCTATACGTCAGTTATAACGCCAAGTTTCTTTTATAAGGTCGAACTGAACATTTTCTGTAATTATACTATTGAGCTGTTGAGTATAATCATTAAAAAATATATTTTGTAGAAAATTACCGCTGACGACAGGGCGGTGTGGTTTGGTATACAACTATACACGAATAATCCATAACACACTTAATCCATGAAGATCTTTATAAATCCATTGTTAGCCTAGCCACACTAAAACCACCAATGCGCATGATGTATTACAGTAAAGATTCCTACAATTAATAACGTGCATAAGCAATTAGATTCGGTCTTAATACCACATGCATATATAATAAGGTCATTGACAGCAATAGATGTCATCAAGATCTAAATATAAGATAAGGCTCTCGGCTGTCTAGGTGTAACAATTAGGTCAATGTCAATTAATTATTAAAGGGACAGTGGTTGAGGTTGAGCCTCATTCTCACCTGATCAGAGGAGTGTTTGATTGGCGTGCGAGGCGGGAGGGGGAAGTAGTGGCGGCGCCAGGATTTTGATGTTAGAGGCAAGAGACGGGCAGCTTGGTCTCGAAGGGGAACATGACAAAATATGTGACCTACTAACAAGATTTTCTGGGGGTAAGGCCCCCCCCCCCTTTAGCGCCGCCACTGGGGAAAAGGAGGTACACCCCAATTTGACGAAATATTTGGCGAATATTACTATCAGGATCGTGTTATGATTTCTCAAACATTTTAACAAGTGGGATTGTAAAAATGCTTCCATGTCTTAAAAACAATGCTGTGTGTAATTTACGCAAGAGAACACATGATTCGCGTGGGGATGAGCAACATCCTAGTGCACAAGGTAATGGATATGAACAGGGCCGTGATTCCTGGGGACAGGGGAACTTGTCCCATTCCTCCACACTTTCCAGCAGAATAAAAACATAATGCTATGAAAAACACTGTCCCCCTTATGGAGGAAAAGTATGGTCCCCCCCCCCCCACACACACACTTTGTGATGGGGAATTATGGACTGCATAGTAGCATTTGTATATCCCACATGCAGACATAATACCCAAATGTTTTTGTGGAAAATATTTTAGCGGCACAACTAATTTAAACGAATTTTGAAAGGTGGTGACTAAATTTTTAAAAACGCACATAGGTGTAGGACCTGGAGAAACAGGGGCAGGTGTCCCCCCCCCCCCACATACACTTTTCCGAAAAATGACAAAAGTGCTCCTTTTGAAAATGGAAAAGTGCCTTAAATTACTGTCCCAAAAGTAGAAACTGACGACTTTTGTCAGTCCCATGTACATGATTTACGGGAGGAATGTGTCCCCATTGGAAAAGTGCCCCTTTCTAAAATGAAGTGCCCCTTTTACTTTACTTTGTTGTTTTGTGGGTTCACTACCTATTCTATATACAGATTGCGATGGGGACATATGCATATGACTTAGGTGCCCCATAAGAGGTCGTGCCCTCCACCTTCCAAAAGCTTCCTACAACCCTGAGATCTCCATGCATTCACAAGAACAAATACAAATCATCTGCATAAGTTTTATACACATTCCACAAATTTCCTTCAATTTTAAATGAAAACCATCTAATACGTGCATTTATAGGCCTTACTTACCCCGGCCCTCATACAAAAATTCAGTTTACATTTTGTGGCATGGTGAACTTGAAACGGACTTCCTTATTAAGGCTGGGAGGAAAGTAGACCCGTCTCGACTTCTCACCATCCAAGGCTGATTGAAGGAACTTCACTTCCAAGTGATGATATAAACAAATTAAATTTGTCATTAGTGGGTTGGCAATAAAGAATATTAACATTTGTATGTTTTTTTCGTGTGGCAACAAACATTCATGTTTGGATGTTTGTTTCGATTAATCACTATGGAACGTATAAACATCCGTAGGCATTTGTTCTTTTTGTATTTTTAGTAGCCACTATATTCGTGCCCAACTGGAAAAGCATTTTTTCGAAGGAAATAGTTATTTTGTCTGTTTGTTAACGGTATATGGACAGGTAGCAACAATGTGAGCTTAACTTGTTTAAAATCTACTAAAAACCACCACGCAAACAGCAAAAGTCCTATCGAAATCGGTTAGAAATTGACCCTTTTACAGCATTTTTAAACATAGATACCTAATTATCATAAATTGCGCAATATTTTGTAACTTCAGAATGGGACAACATAGAATATTGCTCATGTAAACTGAATGTTTTTCGGTCTTTCACCCTAATATTTTGATAGTAGAAGTTGGCTATAGTGAACAGGAAATTGAATGGTATACTTGACCCGAATTTAGCAGTATACGCAATTTGTGACCCTTTGATAAGTTGAAATTTGTAACAGAAATATAAAGAATTACTTTAAAAAATTCTAGCCATATTCCTTTTCATACATCATTTCTTTTGTGCATGCTGAAATATTGTACAAGCTTTGAGACTTAAAAACTATATGTGCTATCGTGACCATCTAAAAGACTGTTCTGCTCAGAATGTAGAAAAAATTGAATCCCATTCAGCCTCGAGGACTTATAGAACCGGTGCTTATACCCGGTTTCCATGGTGCTAAGTGGATGAGAGTACTTGACTTCCCCTGGATGGGACATCAGTCCATCGTAGGTTAACTCTCCAGCAGAAACTGGTACTCATTTCACAGCTGAATGAATTGAGGCAAATGGGATAAAGAGTCTTGCTTAAGGACGGCGCCTTGGCGTTTTGGCTGAGATTCGATCCCAGCGCCTTTTGAGTACGAGAGAGACGCCATAATCTCTGGGCTACTGCATTTCCTAGTAGCTCAGAATGTAATGCTCTTTCATCTGCATAAATTTGTATTGCACCTTTAAAAGAAGCTATAAACTTACAAAAATGCAATAAAAAAAGATCGAAATAAAATCTAATAACTGGTGGAGAAATTGTTCAATAATCAGTCCGGTTCGTACCTCCGATCGGGAGAACAGTTTTGTTCTCCCGATCGAGGATTCTCTTCAGAAGTATCCAACAATGCATCTATCCAAATTCAAAGTTTGTATAGGAATAACATAAGAATCAGACATCTTTCGAGCGCGGGAAACTCAACCACTGCGAAGGGTTCAATTTTTTTCTTCACGATTTGAAATAATAGCATATGAATTATCTTTTCACCGTGCGCTTTTAAAATTCACCGTGCGGTTTTCGCAGTTTCAAGAAATTTGAAGAAAAGTGATGAATTCTTATTATGTGTTACTGTTATGCAGTCGCGCTTTAACAAGGTGTCTGCAAGTTTGAGAAATAACTTGGGGATTTGTACAAATTTGTTAGCAATAAGTGCGTGATAGTAACGACTGA
>JAIGNY010003110.1:852500-867500 GCA_020152595.1 Chiridota heheva
CACAACTAGTCTGATTTCAGTCGTTTCTACCGATGATACCAAACTTAATACACAGATATCTTCTTAACAGAATAAGATTTTTGAATATTTTCTGCACTATTAATTTTCTTTTGAAGTCCTCTTTCATGTAAAATAGAAATCTTTTAAAATGTAAAAAGGGAAGAAAATTGATATGCGCATACCAATTTTCAATATCAAGAAATTAGAATTGCCTTTGCTAGGGGCATGAAATACCTTGTTCAGCTTAGGGCCTCATCATATATTAGTCCGGCGGTGGGTAAAGGAATAGTAAAATCCCCCTTCTGAGAATGTTATCTTCCTGGTTGCACAATGAAGGTTAGAAATAATACTTAAAAATGAATTACTAAAAAATCTTAAAAGGGTAATCTGTAAACGGCAAAAAAAAAATATATATTATTTTTATATTCTTTTTTACATAAAACAAAGTTTGTTGAAAATATTATTTTCCAGTTCAACGTTTTGCTCGGAAACTGTGGGGGATCTTTTCCTCCTGAGTGTGTGGTGACCGTTCCTACGCCCCTGACGGATGGAGTCCCTCAAGCTCTGTAAGATGAGAAGGTTAGTATTTTATATATTTGAGAGATGCAACATTTCGCAAGAACTTTTACAATTTTCCCCATTTTCAGCTTTTGTTTTACACAATGATGATCATATAAAAATACAAACATTCGAGTAATATAAATTGATACTTTCTTGAAAGAAAGGTAATGCTGCTCTCTTTTCTACATTAAACTTACAAATACTGAAAATTTTACCCTTATATTGCAACTAGGGCCAAGAACTTATACAATTATCAGCTTTTGTTTTACACAATGATGCTCATATCAAAATACAAACATTCGAGTAATATAAATTGATACTTTCTTGAAAGAAAGGTAATGCTGCCCTCTTCTTCACATTAAACTTACTAATACTGGAAATTGTACTCTTATATTGCGCAACATGTGACCGTAGCTTGTTCGGAGAAATTGATTAAAAACCATCATAGTAGCAAAGAGTTTCAACAAAATCGTTTGAACATTCTGTTTTTAAATTTCAGGCGCCAATTTGCATATTTTGTGATATATTACAGGGCAACCTTGGTACTTTCTTTTTGTAGGTCTGTTGTATTTGAATAATTTTTCATAATTCATTGAATGGACGCAGTAAGTTCTGACTAAAAGCTGTTGCGTCTTGTGAATGCCCCAATTCAATTTTGGGGGACAAACTTTTCCATGATTTTGTTCTCCCCTTCCCCTCTACCCCCACCCCCTGTCAGTAATACACCACAGATTTCACATGTATGAATTAAAAACTGATCCAATTTTTAACAGCCAGATCACAAAATTGAGAATGCCTCAGTCCGGCGCTGGGTGAAGGAATAGTAAAATTTCCCTTCTGAGAATGTTATCTTCCTGGTTGCACAATGAAGGTTAGAAATAATACTTAAAAATGAATTACTAAAAAATCTTAAAAGGGTAATCTGCTAACGGCAAAAAAAAAATATATTATTTCTATATTCTTTTTTACATAAAACAAAAAATATTATTTTCCAGTTCAACGTTTTGCTCGGAAACTGTGGGGGATCTTTTCCTCCTGAGTGTGTGGTGACCGTTCCTACGCCCCTGACGGATGGAGTCCCTCAAGCTCTGTAAGATGAGAAGGTTAGTATTTTATATATTTGAGAGATGCAACATTTCGCAAGAACTTTTACAATTTTTCCCATTTTCAGCTTTTGTTTTACACAATGATGATCATATAAAAATACAAACATTCGAGTAATATAAATTGATACTTTCTTGAAAGAAAGGTAATGCTGCCCTCTTCTTCACATTAAACTTACTAATACTGGAAATTGTACTCTTATATTGCGCAACATGTGACGTAGCTTGTTCGGAGAAATTGATTAAAAACCATCATAGTAGGAAAGAGTTTCAACAAAATCGTTTGAACATTCTGTTTTTAAATCTCAGTCGCCAATTTGCATATTTTGTGATATAATACAGGGCGACCTTGGTACTTTCTTTTTGTAGGTCTGTTGTATTTGAATAATTTTTCATAATTCATTGAATGGATGCAGTAAGTTCTGACTAAAAGCTGTTGCGTCTTGTGAATGCCCCAATTCAATTTTGGGGAACAAACTTTTCCATGATTTTGAGCTCCCCCTTCCCCTCTCCCCACCCCTGTCAGTAATACACCACAGATTTCACATGTATGAATTAAAAACTGATCCAATTTTTAACAGCCAGATCACAAAATTGAGAATGCCTCAGTCCGGCGCTGGGTGAAGGAATAGTAAAATTTCCCTTCTGAGAATGTTATCTTCCTGGTTGCACACTAAAGGTTAAACATAATACTAAAAAATAAATTACTAACAAATCTTAAAAGGGTAATCTGTTAACAGCAGAAAAAAAAACATAAATATATTTCTATATTCTTTTTTACATAAAACAAAGTTTGTTGAAAATATTATTTTCCAGTTCAACGTTTTGCTCGGAAACTGTGGGGGATCTTTTCCTCCTGAGTGTGTGGTGACCGTTCCTACGCCCCTGACGGATGGAGTCCCTCAAGCTCTGTAAGATGAGAAGGTTAGTATTTTATATATTTGAGAGATGCAACATTTCGCAAGAACTTTTACAATTTTTCCCATTTTCAGCTTTTGTTTTACACAATGATGATCATATAAAAATACAAACATTCGAGTAATATAAATTGATACTTTCTTGAAAGAAAGGTAATGCTGCCCTCTTCTTCACATTAAACTTACTAATACTGGAAATTGTACTCTTATATTGCGCAACATGTGACCGTAGCTTGTTCGGAGAAATTGATTAAAAACCATCATAGTAGCAAAGAGTTTCATCAAAATCGTTTCAACATTCTGTTTTTAAATCTCAGGCGCCAATTTGCATATTTTGTGATGTAATACAGGGCGACCTTGGTACTTTCTTTTTGTAGGTCCGTTGTATTTGAATAATTTTTCATAATTCATTGAATAGATGCAGTAAGTTCTGACTAAAAGCTGTTGCGTCTTCGGAATGCCCCAATTCAATTATGGGGGAAAGACTTTTCCTTGATTTTGAGCTCCCCTCCCGCCCCCCCCCCTCCCCTTCCCCTGTCAGTTATACATCACAGATTTCACATGCATGAATTAAAAACTGATCCAATTTTTATCAGCCAGATCACAAAATTGGGAAGTTCTTTCTTCAAAATTAAAAACCTAATCTGCATAGATAATACTCTTTCATGCATTAGATCAAATAGCTACATGGCAATAGGTTCGTTAAAGGTGGTACTGTTTAAGATTTATTTTCCACAAATGCAGCTATAAAGAATACAAACAAATACTAGCAAAATATAGTTAAGAAGAAGAGCAGATACACATATGCAAATTTTACAAGAGATCAGTCAGTTGTATTGGCGCCCGCCCCTTGAAAGCCGTCAAGAAAACCTCGGGACTGATTATTTAGAATGTCCAGGAACCAGGGTCGTAATTCTCATCCAGAAAGTGTGTGTGTGTGTGCGTGTGAGGACGGGGGTGGAGGGGAGGGGGTGGCTTCTTATTCAAAAGTGTGTACGTGTGTGTGGGGAGGGGGGTAAGGGGCATATTTTCCCTAAAATCCATGGATGCCCCTGGGTTTTAAAAACATGTATGTGCAAAATAATATATTTTAATTTTAACAGATCGGCACACGAATCATAAAGACACCGAGACTAAAACACATTCCCCACTATACGAAATAATACTCCAGTGCTAAGACATAAGGTACTAAGCATTGATACTCATAATTTCGACAACGTTTTGGAATCCTTCTTTTATGCATAAATTTAGGTAACCATTATCTTCCACGAAAGGATCTAAGCGTCCCCGGCAGTTATCAATATCGAGTCTGACGGGAAGTTGGGGTCATTCCTCCATAGGTGACTCACCATAGGGGTAAGGGGTGCACTTCCCCCCCATGCTAATCATTATTTTTATATTTAATCATATGTATAATCAGTTTTGCCACTCCAACTAAACTATCTTACAGCCACCAGTGACCTGCCCCTCCGTCGACCACCGTCGACAGACCAATAGCTCAACAATTTTTGCAAACGTCAGGGACAGGAAAAAGGATAACATTTTTACGATGGGTCAATTTTCCCTGGTTAACTTTTGTCTGTGTGCAGTTAAGGCAAATGCATGGGTGGGTTTATATTCCACCCTCCGTCAGGTAGGTTTCAAAAAGGCTCATCCGCCGCCATGGATACATGTTTTCATGGACAGATATATTTTCTAACATTCATGATTAAACTACAACCAATCGTCACTTTGTGCATTAAAATACTGACGTAAAATATACTTTCTGTACTTTTTTGGCCAGCCTTAAAAAAGCAAGCTATTTTGGATTGATTTTTGAGTATACAATAATTAAACACAATGAAAGGAATTTCAGTCGGATTCCTAATTTGAATATGAAAAGACTACACGCGCGTATCTAACAATGAGGAATCTGTGAATATCAGGGTTGCCGGTTTGGCCGATTACTGGCCAAATATGGCAAATTTGGCCGTTTTGAAACATGTTTGGCCGGTACAATATTTGAATATTTTGCTAACCACTTATTATTTTATGATCGATTTTAAAATCTTTCCTTCATTTCACTTTTAACTTATATGAAAAGCTACTCACACACATCTATTTTCAGCATTTCTGAAAACTTTTATGTGAAGAGCGAAAACACAAATATTTTTTTTTTTTGTATTTGACTTATTTTACATTGTTTTGTGTAATGATTCAGTCCATTGGAAACTGATTTGGCCGCTTTTGTTGTCGATTTGGCCGTTTTTCCATGGAAATTTGGCCAGTAAATTTGTCAGCTTGTGGCAGACCTGGCAACCCTAGTGAGTATACTGTATCAGGAGGATCAATGGTGATTGCAAAATATTGGAAGGTGTACATTTTGTTTTTAGCAGATATTGGTACAGGGGATTGGCAATCCAAGTCTTTTATTGATACTAGGGCCGCAAACTGTCCCGGCGGTTTAGAGGTAGGTCCTTTTGATGGGGGCCTGGTGGGCTGGAGTTAATAACGGATTTGTTTGTTAAATTAGAAGCTGCGGATAAAATAGCTGAGACTGCAAGATATATTAATCGTCTAGTTTTGGACATTTGAAATATTTTGGGAGGTTCGCATGGCCCTTTCTATTCCCGGCTGTGACACCAATGGATAGTGCGTTACCATGGGGAATGTGTGGATCCCAGGAATCTTCACCAGATGCGTCGCAACGAAGGGCGCATTTCAAGAGTACATCTCAAGCAAGTAAGATAAATTCAATTCTTCTTTTTTCAGAGGAAATAAAAAAGCAAAATACCACTTTTTTTGGAAATAACATTTGTTTTCTCTCGAAAATAGTCCATTTTTCGAAAATACCACTTTTTCGAAAATTGCCCTTTAAAAAATTGCACTTTAAGAAATGTGCATTTTAAGAAAATTGCACTTTAAGAAAATTGCACGTATAAGAAAATTGCAATTTAACAAGCTTGCACTTTTAACAAAATTGCACTTTTAACAAGCTTAACAAAATAGCACAGTGTTTTTGAGGGTTGCTGATCAGAGTTTGACCTTTCAATTATGTTCAATTTGTGATGTATGCTGAGCGGACAGCTCAAAAAATAGATGCATTTTTTTCAATCTTTTCTAAATCTCTTGTTTATTCCTGTACGAATTTGAATCGGGGTCATGGTAAAAAAACGTTTGGTCAAACTTTATTTTATTTGATTTGATTTTCTGATTTCTACACTAATATAACAAAGCAGTATGGTAGGCAACATTCAAATAGCAATATGATTGAACTTTTATTTATTCTCTGCCGACCTGTATGAGTGATACAATAACATACATATTTACATAGTGGAACATGTAACATGAACAAGGGTTGACTTGAAAAATTGTGAATAGTGAGAAGAAAAAAAAACACACACACACACACACACACACATATATATATATATATATATATATATATATATATATATATATATATATATATATATATATATATATATATATATATATATATTATATATATATATATATATATATGTATATATATATATATATATATATATATATATATATATATATATATATATATATATATATATATATATATATATATATATATATATATATATATATAATGAAAATCACCTTATTAATATGCATTACATCAGCTCGGCACTAAACGTCGAGAAACATTTGACCACTAACCTACTTTTCATGATTATTCATCATATTGTTTATGTATATAAACTTACTAACACTTGTATTGCTAACTAGTTTTTTATATATTTTTCACTCATACTTTTTACGCTCGGTTGGCGTTCATGTCCTCTTGAAGGATTTTTGCCAGCTTAACCGATTCAGATTTAGATTCAGAAATCAGCTTATTTATTCAAATCAGCTAATTAGTGTGCACCCCCTCCAATCACGCTCACTTCAAAAATATTTTAAAACTTAACCCCTGTACCAAGTTTCATGTATGTACATCATTCCTATCTCATTAATGAGCTCATGATAAACATTTGTGGACGACGACGACGCCAGTCTCTTTTCTGCTTCGCAGGCGAGACAATAAATGATCGTCTATTTTATGAATTGAATTTTGTAAATGATTTAAGACTCCATTCTGCCATTGGTTGATTTAATAATGGTTCATTTGATAATGGTTTATTAAAACCATAGAAGTAGAAACTACTGAAACAGTATTGACTCTCGGTAAGGAGTTTAGAATTTAAATGAAATTATCTAGTCTAAAGATTTTTTCTCAACTGCTCAAACAACTTTTAAAGTAATTTTGGAATTGTGACAAAAATGAAACTGGCCTATAATTATTGAACACATTTTTTGTTGAGTACTTGCACTGTCATGACCAGTGCATTAAATCCCGGTAATGCATTAACCAGAGTATTTGGATTAGTCTTTTTTACAACAGGTGAATATTTCTTAATAAAGTTTTAAAATGTATGTCAGCTTCTCGTTTTTCATTCTTATTAGTTGTTTTTATGCATTTGAAACAATCTAACACGGATTTTCTTTTAAAAAAAAAAAGATTCATGTTTTGGCATCAGTGCTTATATACGCATTTAATGTACTGTTTAAAGGACTTTGCACTGGCAAATGGCCCTCCTAAATGGGCCATTCCACTGAAGCAAAATCCTTGGCCCAGTGCATTAAAATGCTACATAAACAACTACGCCTCAGCATTAATCTTTAAGTATGACCTTAGCAATGTTCATGACTTAAGGGAAAACGCCAGTAGAAAATGATCTATTACAAATGAAAGTGAAAAGGTTAATTGTAAGAGAATATAATTTACTAATGGCAGTATGACATGCTTATATCAATACAATAAACACAGGTTATAATACTGAAATTTAAACAATATCTTGTATTTCAGTCTGCAAAAAACATGGAATGTTAACTTATTGTTCTTCCCGATAATATTTGATTGGAAGAAGTTGGCTATAGTGAAGAGAAAATTGGATATTAGTGTAACGTTTAGGCTGGTTTAGCAGTATAACGCAGTATAACACTTGATATTTGAATAACTATATTATAGAGATTTAGTTGTATTCCTACTCATACATCAACACTTTTGTTCATGTTTTACAAACTTTGATTAGTCATAACTTACAAACTATAAATGCTGTTTGTGACCATTTAAAAACTGTTATTCTCAAATTGTAATGCTTTAATGCTCGGAGTATATCTGCCCAAATACCTTTAAGACGTAAAGAATCCAGGAACTTTCGATAATCAATAATCTGATAATGGCATAAATGAATAGAAAATTGCGAAATTAGTATTGTTTATCATAATTATGACGGTGTGAAGTGAGAATTTTCGAATGTTGGAAGTTTATTTATCTATTTTATTTTTTATCAAAATTTTAGATTACTAAGAAGAAGTTGGAACCAACGTTCAGAAGGCAACCAGAGCAGTCGGTAAGTCATAAAGAGTTGCTCAGTACAAAAGACGTTTAAAGTCTACCTTTTGATAACCACCAGCAGTGGCGCCACCATGGGGGTTTGATATTGGGGCACGAACCTTTTCGATATGGGGTTAAGAGGCCCACCTTAGGGTCCATTGTGGGGTCCAAGGCCAAATTAATCTCGGTGGGGTCCGGGGGCGAAGCTTCCGGAAAACCTCACATTTTCCAAGTTTTAGATACCCCCAAAAGACTCTGAATATGTGCAATATACACGGCTTTTTCAAGTAAATTAGGATGATTACAAACGATCTCGTATAGCAGCATATAATTTTGCAATAATACAGACTACCCCCACCCCACCCCCATTGAAAAAGGTTCAAAAATAGCCATTTTGGACAACATACATTTTTTTAAATTTTAGACATGCGAGGGGGGGGAGGGGGAGGGGGAACCTCATGGCCCCCGTGACGGCGCCACTGTCCAACATTAATGCTTTATCCTAATTTTGTATATGAAAATGTCATCAATGACAGTATATCTTTGCTTTCCGTAATAATTCGTATCAGCCTTTTTCGATCCGGGCGTAACTTGGATGTAGGTATATTGATTAGCAAATCCTTCTGTCTATTGTACCATGTGAGCTATAAATATTTCAGAAATTAAAACCTGGATATACAAGATTTTCAATTTTGGGGAAACAATTTTGGGGTGGGGACCTAAACATATTCGTTAAGAATAGGAAGAATACATGTTTGAACTTCTACCCTGCAATGGCAGAATGGCAAAGTTATAGACAATGAAAAACGAACTATTTATGATTAAGAATTTATCATTTGACAATTGTCTAAGGGGAGAAGTGTATGTTTCCCTATAATATAGGCCACACTTAAAGTGGCAACCATAAAGGTCATTAGTGTTAGGCTGCATATGAGAAACCTCACATTTTTTTGAATTTTTATTCTGAAAAACTCTTGCATTCTTGGTCATGAAACCCTTGAATCCTGCAATATTTATATCGCAACTGTCATCAGTGAGGAGGAAATTTGTTGGTATTCAAGACTGCAAGAACGGAACGGGGGTCTGCCTATTCTGTTAGGTTGCACTTCATTTTGAAAATAACAGTTTAGCAAAAGCTAAGCCCCAGCTTTTAAGAGCATTGGTGTCTAGGCCTTTTTCACAAAAATTAAAAAGTTAAATCTATTATGTGTTTTCGAATTTTTCGAATATATGTGTATATATATATATATATATATATATATATATATATATATATATATATATATATATATATATATATATATATATATATATATATATATATATATATATATATATATATATATATATATATATATATATATATATATATATATATATATATATATATATATATATATATATATATATATATATATATATATATATATATATATATATATATATATATATATATATATATATACATATATATATATATATATATATATATATATATATATATATATATATATATGTATATATATATATATATATATATATATATATATATATATATATATATATACGTATATATATATATATACGTATATATGTATATATATGTATATATATATATATATATATATATATATATATATATATATATATATATATATATATATATATGTATATATGTATATATATGTATATATATATATATATATATATATATATATATATATATATATATATATATATATATATATATATATTTATGTTTCCACTTCTACTTCGTCTCATTAGTTTTTCTGTTGGTTTCGTGCCGTAGCGCATTTTGGCGTCGGTTTTTTACTCTGCGCGCTTCTTCCCTTTTGCGCCTACTTTTTTACGCGTACGTTTTTTGGCGCTCTGTGTAATGTGCTAACGTGCAAGCTATCATTGCTATTATCTTCTAGCGTCATTAGACTTCATACCACTAGAGAAGGTAACAGGAGTTTTCGAAATATTTGGTTTATAAAAGATTCTGTTGGCTAGAGACATTGTCATTTTTTCCTATGTTTTATATATATATATATATATATATATATATATATATATATATATATATATATATATATATATATATATATATATATATATATATATATATATATATATATATATATATATAAACAAAATACAGGAAGATGATGATGTTTATTGAATCAACTTTATTTTATAATCACAAAACTTTCAGACACGCCTGTGTCCTTCTTCAGTGTGAATTACAATACTCATGATAACTTTGAACATAAACATACTCAAACAGTGTTGAAACGTAAATGCGCGTGTGAATGCGTGTGTGCTGTGCGTGTGGTATTTAGCGTACTAAATATATATATATATATATATATATATATATATATATATATATATATATATATATATATATATATATATATATATATATATATATATATATATATATATATATATATATATATATATATATATATATATATATATATATATATATATATATATATATATATATATATATATATATATATATATATATATATATATATATATATATATATATATATATATATATATATATATATATATATATATATATATATATATATATATATATACCCTCCTTTCTAAATCATGGTTCTGTATTAGGCCTATCTTAGACCGATCTGTACTTTAGATCTAGTAAGTAACTCTTTTCATGTCGAATTTGGTAATTAAAGGAGTATAAGTTTTCTAAAATTCATAATTATATTTTATAGTTAAAAGCATCAACAAAAACGCCAAGCTACCATTGGTAAACAACTCTGATTTTGAATACCTCCAGTGCAAAACTAGCAGTGCAAGTAATATAAAAGATGTACGTTCAATGTTCATAGCGTATTCTAGTGCAAATGTCGAATTGATGGTAGGCCTATTTATTACTGAATATGATAACCTCGAGAGTAAAAATGCACGATATTCGCAAGTTCTCTTATTCTCAAATATACTTTTAGTATAGAGGAGGTAAAAACACTTTTTTTATAGTTAAAAGCATCAACAAAAACGCCAAGCTACCATTGGTAAACAACTCTGATTTTGAATACCTCCAGTGCAAAACTAGCAGTGCAAGTAATATAAAAGATGTACGTTCAATGTTCATAGCGTATTCTAGTGCAAATGTCGAATTGATGGTAGGCCTATTTATTACTGAATATGATAACCTCGAGAGTAAAAATGCACGATATTCGCAAGTTCTCTTATTCTCAAATATACTTTTAGTATAGAGGAGGTAAAAACATTTTTCTTTGAGAAAAAGTAGGTATTCAGTTAATACCTTGAATACCAATTCACGCCGTCCCTGACGGTCATGTATTAGCGGGGTCAGCTTTCCAACTGATCTGACTGTATACACATGAAAAAGATAATTACAAAGAAAAAACAAGTTAGTTCACGGGCCCCACAAAATCGCATAATGTTTGAAAACAAGATTTTCTTTTCTGTAAACAGCTCTTCTTTTATTTGTTGTAGGGTTAATTTCTAATTGATATTCTACGAATGTAGGTAATTATTTACAAGACCTAATTTACAAAAGCAACATCATCCGTTATTGTCTTTTACCAAGCACGGAAGAGATTTACAAGGGCACATATTATTTGCGTATGAAAAAGCAATATTGAATTTCAAGTAAATAAAAAGGTTAGGTGTGATTTGTTGTGTTAGTTAACTATATTGTAAATGTTTTAAAAATAAAGCACTTTAATTTGTGCAAAACGTCAGTAGAAGTACGTGTATACTGTTATTTTGGACGATCTTCAAAACAACACTTTTGCCATTGCGAATGAACAGCTTGATAACAAGTCATTAATTGTATACAATGCAACATCACAACCTAAATCAGTTGATATAAAAAGTGGTAAACAAGCCATTTTACATCAAGTCGCAGGTAATTTTACTCTAAAGTCACAATTTTAATTCTGTAGATCAGTCATATAAATGTTATTGTTGGATTTTGTTTCTTTGATTGAAGTTCTAGCCTTGGGATTTTTGCAAAGGCAAGAAAGAGTAATGTAGCGGTTACAAAAGGCAGTATTGCACGATAGATGACAATAAGAGTGAAGAAACTCTTCAGTATGTAAAAAAACTGTTCAATTATATCGATAACAAGCTGGGTAACATAGATTGTCTTTCCTCTAGACCTAAACCCCCACCCCACCCTCCGCCAACACACACACACCCATACGTGCTTCACAGACTGATCGAAAACCTTGGCATTAAACTATGACCAATAATGAAGTAGTGGAGCTTAAACAATTGTTGTTTTATCATTGTTAATTGCTTGTAGGGTAAGGGGACTTGAAAAGTAATCAAAAATACAGTCCTGATTTATGTTATCTATTTAAGGACATAATACAAAATCTTAAGTTTTTCTAAGCAACTAAGGACCCTGGACAAAATATGATACATCTATTCATTAAAGGACCTCTGTGTGTGTTACATAATTTTCAGTTTTACTAAACAACTAAGGACTCGCGATGTATCAGTGGGTAACTGTGTTAAGAATTTGTGGCGCAATCCATTTTTAAAATAAATCAGTGTGGAATTTTTAGCACTCTGAAGATAGTGTAAAATTAGATGTCAGATTCAACCGGTTCATTAAAGACATTCTGTAAAACTTCTCAAGCGCTATCTCAAATTAAAGATTTTCTTGTTTATATCAAAAACGATTAAACGATTGGTGTGTTGTCAGATCAAGGTCCTTAAATGAATATCAAAGCAAACGTACACACACTCACTCTCACACACACGCACACACACACACATTGTCAAAACCATAAATACAGATACTTAATTAACTAGAATATCAAGCTTTGAATGTACAATAGAAAACAGAGATTTCGGCATTGTTTTTATTCGTACATGTCGTATCAGCTGAATTGTCGTTGATTTTGGACCGAAAACACTTTCATTTTGTACTAGAACACTTGCATCGACAAATTTGGACCAAACATCTTCCATTTTGGACCAACAATTGTGGACTAAAATAGAACTTCAATTTTGGACTAAGATACGGAGATGATATGGAGGGGAATCTATTTATAATCTACTACGTGAATAAAGTTAGAGGAAACATAATTCAAATAGTAAAAATAAGTTTTCTGAAGGGGAAAAAAACATTTACAATTGAATGTAAGGATGTGGGAGCAACATTTACATAATAGACTCATTACACCAGTCATTTCTACACAGGTAAGACAGAGCTATCAACTTTAATTTCTCCTTAATTTGTTAATTAAATAAGATTTTAAAATGCTCTCTTCACCATTTTGTTTCTTTTGAAGTCCTCGTTCATATAAGGACTTGACCACTGAACTTATATTCTTCAGTGATTGGAGAACAAAAACAATGACGTCAACTCTTACAAAAAAACAAATTTTCCTTTTTAGTAAAATTTCTCCGCTTTTAATATTTTATATATCACGGTTGCAATTCACCATTTCAGTAGCTCTTTTTAATCCTTTTTACTGCAAGGTTATCAGTGACTGGTATTTCACTTGACGTCAACTTGAAATCTTGAAGGGCAGTTTTTAACGAATTTCTGTTGTTTACTGCAATATCTGTAGGGCCTATATGTTTATCGTGTATTTTCTTGCTTTTCTTTACAGTCGGTAGAGTAAGTATACTTTGGTTAATTTTAACAAAACTTTCAGTTATCCTGTATCATTTTTGTGTAATGCAATAAGATATGTTTTCCCTCTTGTTCTTTTTTTAAATCTCACTTAAGTCTCGCTGTTAACTGGCTCCCAATTTAATACCACCATCTTTGTTTTAGGTGTCAAAAAACAACAGCCCTAATATGCTTAATAATCAATAAATCTTTAGAGAGAACCAATTAACTTCCATCAAACACTAATAGTTACACCATCGAGATTTAATTAGTTGAAGCCTACACACTTTTGCGAAGGAGACCCTCAAGAGATCGATCTGTTACTAATGTCAGAATGTAAAATTAAGTTGTGAAGTGCTCAAATGCATGCGTGCTTGCCACTAAAATTTGTGAAAGTGGAAATGAAGCGGTTATAGTTTCTGGCCGAATTCAGCTAATTGAATTTATACGTATTTGATATTAAAGGTTCTACTGCTACATAGAACAGTAGAAAAGACAGAGCTTTATATCTGAATATCTCCTTAACGGAATAAGATATTGATAACGGAATATACCATTGGTACGTTTAGAGGCAACATCAGCTAAAGTAGCAAAACAACCATCAACATTGGTTAAAATGGACCGTTTTACAGCGTTTTAAAATTACATATACACCAATATGCAAATTTGCGATGTATTCAGTGCAAAATTGGTATTTATTTTAATTCTTTGTTTTTTAAATGGCTATCATAATTCTTTGAAAAGGTTTTTGAAGAAGTTTTAGATATTTACTCAATAGTTAAGTCCATTCTCGGGCCGATGACTCATTATACTTGTGGTTATCCACGCTTTCTTTGGCGTAAGTTGTGAAAGCATGTGGTTCCCGTATACAAGACGCCATTCCATTCTAGGTTAAGGAAAGTTTACCTGCTGTGAAGTCTACCTACTGTGGTGTAGCGGTTATCAAGTTATTATACTTGTCTACAGATCTGCAGACCACGAGGTCCTAGGTTCAAACCTGGGTTGGGTAGACACGCCAATGCAAAGTAACTGGTTAATAAAGGTCGTGGACATTGACTTAGTTGTCGATGTTATGTCTGTCCGTACGTCGTACCTGTGTTCTCGTCCGGATCGTATTAAGCGTTTCGTGATAGCATTGCTACTATCATAACCGAATACGCAGGCGACGACCCCGTCATTGTAATTGCGTGTTCATTCGTCGTCGCAGGTTAAAGGAATAATTAGTTAAGTGGTCAAGCAAGTTTATCATATATGAAAAGAGGACTTTAATAGAAACAAAATGGTATATTCCGTTATCAATATCTTATTCCGTTAAGGAGATATTCAGATGTAAAGCTCTGTCTTTTCTGTGTAGAAGTGACTGATGGTGGGTTGGCACCCTCA
>JAIGNY010003110.1:872500-922500 GCA_020152595.1 Chiridota heheva
GAATATTATGGATTCCCTGTAGATTGATGTGTATTGTAGACAAACTGACATAATTCAATTATTTCAGATTGTAACTGCCGTTGAACAGTGGTTATATTATTGCAGAGTCATGCAATGATATTGCAAACTAAGAATAATGCAATACACGCATGCAGTGCAATACTGGTTATGTGGATTGCCCGTCCCCTGAGCCCTACTTTTTTTGTTTTGATAAATACAAGTGCTGTGCTTTTCCCGTTGTTATTGAATCTTCATTTCAAAGTCTGACAGACTTAAGTTTCGGTAAATACAAATATCTGTTTTTATATTTTATTGTAACCATATGGATTATTATATGATACATGCATGGAGACACACTGACATAGTCGATATCATGATTATATTTGTCTGTGGGCAGTGGATATAAATATATATGTATACATATATATATATATATATATATATATATATATATATATATATATATATATATATATATATATATATATATATATATATATATATATATATATATATATATATATATATATATATATATATATATATATATATATATATATATATATATATATATATATATGTATATATATATATATATACTGTATATATATATATATACTGCATATATATATATATATATATATATATATATATATATATATATATATATACTGCATATATATATATATATATATATAAATATATATATGTATATATATATATATATATATATATATATATATATATATATATATATATATACTGCATATATATATATATATATATATAAATATATATATGTATATATATATATATATATATATATACATATATATATATAAATATATATATGTATATATATATATATATATATATATATATATATATATAAATATATATATATATATATATATATATATATATATATATATATATATATATATATATATATATATATATATATATATATATATATATATATATATATGTATATATATATATATATATATATATATATATATATATATATATATATATATATATATATATATGTATATATGTATATATATATATATATATATATATATACATATATGTATATGTATATATATATATATATATATATATATATATATATATATATATATATATATATATATATATAAATTTATATATATATATATATATATATATATATATATATATATATATATATATATATATATATATATATATATATATATATGTATTGCAGAGCTGTGGATTAGAATCCTAATCCCAAGTGTCACGAAAAAAATCAATCTATATTTATATTTCGTAACACTGTATACTACTTTGTGAGTTACATCATTATGTTTGAGGTTTAGTTCATGTTCCAAAATCGTGTCATTTGCACAGCGACGCCAGGTATTACTATGACAGAGGCGATATGGATACAATGTTTAGAACTCGATTCAAATTGTTTGATTGCTTAAAATTTCAACCAATTGTCGCACGATTCGTTGGCCTGTACTTCACGATACATTTATTAAATAAAACCCCATGAATACGTAACTCTTGATGTAGCCCAGTTGGTTAAGCCAATGGACTTTCGATTTTTTTGGGAATTAACAATTTTAGGTTAAAATCGCACCAGTACCATTTTTCTCGAATTTTGCTTTTTCTATTTTCTCTCATTGAAATTTTCGTCTGGTGAGCGCTAGTTGTAGTATTATCTGACTAATCTTTCACTTTCATTGTTTTTCTTTCTAAAATTGATTGAAAAAACAAGTTTCCCGTAGATCGTTATAACGTTATGCACTACGATTGAATCTTCACACACACAACGTTATGTGTGCACATGTACAAACAGACAGGGTCTTTAGAACCAAATCATTTTGTGCGTTCTAGAACCAAATCATACGAGCCTCACTCCCTCACATCATATAACGATAGGCGCTTACAAAAGCGCAGTTTTAAAGTCAGCAATCTTTAGGTTTCTCTTGTGTGGTTCTTCTGATTGCAGACCCCAAACGGAATCGAATCCTATGAACGTTGTAAAGGTTATTACACGATGAAGGCAAACCTACATATATTAGAGTAGTGAAACACACAAAGTATCATCCAACACACAAAGTGCATTGTGGGTAATGTGGATGGAAGGTTGCTTGAGCAACCTTTGTTAGCTTATGTTAGAATGGAATCGAATACTATGAAGTACCTAAAATGATTGTAAGTTAAGTTAAATCCATCCGAGTTCATTGGTGCTTAGCCCCGTGTTATTTCCATGGCGTAAGCGAATAGGAGTACATGACTCTCCCTGGACGATTAACTCATAAGCATCGCATATTAATTCCCCAGCAGTGCTGGTGCTCATTTTACAGCTGAGTGGACTGAAGCAATTAAAGTATCTTGCTCAAGGACACAATGCAGCTATTTTTACAGCTGAGTGGACTAAAGCAATTAAAGTATCTTGCTCAAGGACACAATGCAGCGCTCACGACGGGAGTCGAACTCAGTACCTCTCAAATACGAGCATGACTCCTTAATCACTGAGCCACAGCACCATTAAATTGCATTGCATCTTGTACAGTAGATAAACTGAAATAAAACAATTATTTCAACTTGTAGGCACTCCACAGTGGACTGGTAGACATGTATGTAATTGTAGAGAGGGGAAATAATATCGCACACAATGTAATGCAACACATTACTAGTAATGTGTAATCACCGTTTGTTGCGTTTTTCTCGTATCATTGATCTTCATTCCCATTAGAATCTGACAGAATTAAATCACAGTAAAGAAAAATGTATGTTTTTATATTTTCTTTTCGCACCAATCTTTATTTGTCTCTTTTGCGTTTTTTTTTTAATTCAGATTCCAAATGGAAGCGAATTTTATGAATGTCAGAATGTTGTAAAGATTGTAACACGAAGGCAAGCTCGCATATACCAGAGCGGTGGAACATGCACACAAAGTATTTCCGTGTGGATTGACGATTCCCCGAGCCCTAGTTCTTGTTAATATTTTGTATTTGCTTTTGAAAATTGATCACAAAGCAGCCTCAAAAGAGTTTTAGACAAAGGAAATGGACATTTTTGTAAGCATTGTTTATCAGTTTATACGGGGTAATACTGAAACATACGGATGACGAAGGGCCCAATGGCCACAAGCAATGTTTTGCATTAAGTATGTAATCCATAAAAGTTAAATCCATAATCGAGCCATGAAAGGCCCATTAGGCCTGATGCTTACCCGGATTCCTTAGAGAGTGCATGAATCCCCTGGACAGGACACTAGTCTACCGCAGGTGAACTCTGCTTGTACTTATTTTACAGCTAAGTGGACTGGAACTAGTAAAGTGACTTGTGTATTGTAGGGTATATCAAATAGACAAATACGTGAAAGCGTTTCTGGGTGTACACTTATTTAACAATTCAACGAATGGATGGTATGCCAAGTAGACGTATATATATTTTAAGAAAGCAGTTTTGTGGTGTATACTTACGTAACTCTTCAACGAAGCACATTATAAAAATAGCAGAGAACCAGTGTTAGCTATTATAGTTATTGCTAATCATTTTTTGTCGATTCTTAAAAACCTTCATATTTTTTTTTTCCTTTTACGAAGCAAAAATAAATCAAAAATGAGACAAAATTTCGTACACCTTTGAAACAATTCTTTTCTCTCCACCCTCGACTTCTGCCTTATTCACTTATTTTCTTTTAAGCCAGTTAAAAGCTAATTTCCAAGCAAAGAACTGCATAAACAACATGGTACATTACCAGTCTCTTTCACAGATGACTTCAATGATTCAATTATAGACATAGTCAATATCCTAAAATTATCCATTCATGAACCAGATACCCAATTTGATTACTTACTTACATAGTAGAGATATATAATCTCTCTCACTTCCACGATAATTGATCATTCTCGCTTTCCCGAAACCTAGAAATTAAACAACAAGATTACCTTTATTACATATAAAGATCTCGCACAAATTTGTGAAATTATTAATGGGCATTACTATACTATCAACAAATCAACATCACATTGATCCCAATGATCTTTGTGCATAGGGGCGTAGGAAGGGTTATTTCTCAGAGAGGAAAAAACCACAAAGATTTCCGGTGACAAGTGCAATTTGCACTGATAAATTAAGTTCTAATCAAAAGTTGCTGCTAAATGGAAAACACCCTTCAATTTCCGAAAGTTTCGGAAACTTTGCTGCATTTTGGGGAATTTTGGCCAGTTTTCGGTAAATTTTACCAAATTATCCAATAATTTTACCACATTTTGTTTAATTTTATGTTAATAATTTTACCTCCCAGCCGGGCAGAAAGCATGCAACCAGGAAGGTGAAATCCGCACTGGGAGGCAACTTGCCCACCTGCCCCCGCTTTCTACGCCTCTGCTTGCGCACATAATGTTCATCTTATATAATAGAGGCAAGACAAAGGTACATATTGGTTGGAGAATTATTCAAAAGTATTATGATCAAGTTTTAAATTCAAGACAAGAGAATTGCGTATAAATGACTGGTTATCAGACTAGAACGGACATCACGCTCACTTGGTCTCCAAAAATAAGGACGCATTATACAGTTATATTAAATATATTGGACTATGAACAGGATTAGTTAATCAGGGTCTAAAAATATGATTGTTTGTTTCATTTGTTTTTCTGTTGTGGCCCTCAGAGCACGGCAGGACTAGTATTGTAAAGTACATGCCGGAAGTCCGGCATCTTTGGTACACATAACTTTCCAAATTTAGAATGATTACAAACAGACAAACGTTCTTAAATCAAACTAATGATTTTTATATATTTTGAAAAATGTGAAATTGAATACTGCGTGATTAGTTTTCCAAAGTAGGAATCCGGAGGAAGTAAAAACGTTAAAAATACAAGAAATAATCCATTTAAAACCTAATTTACAATATACATTGGGCACTGCCATTATGTAGAGAGGTGAACAAAATGTGTCAGAAGAAAGATTATTACTTTCAGTGAGCCGAAACAAAGGAATCCAATTGTAGTGGGTCAGCTCCCTGTTTGAAAGCGTCAAAAAGTTAACAATTCTTTGTGACTAAATAAAACTGGGAAATTTCCGGGGAAGAACTCCTGCAAAGTAGTGGGAATGAAGTGGATTAAATGTGACTGGAAGTAATGAATGCATGGGGACTGTCGGGAGTAAAACTGTATTTGCTTTTCTAGTGTCGAAACAAGTCTTCAGTTGTCATTTGGCCAAAACAAAAGTCGTATAATTACTAAATAGCAATGGAACTGTTTTCTGTCGTGGCCCTCTGGCCGTGACAGGACTAGTATTGCTGACTACATGCTCGAAATCCGCCATCTTTGACTTGATAATTATATTTTATATTTCATTTAATGAAAAGAATATGGACTTCAAATTAAGTGCTATTTATTGAAGGTTGTATTTTATCAGTTACAACGCTACAATCAATTTCAGCAATGCTAATTAAGAAATTTATGGCGTTGTTTTTATTCGCAAAAATCATGAAAATTGGCAACTGCAACGTTGTGGAATGTATAGAAGAAAACTTCTGGTGCCAATCCGATATTTTAATATTCAGATGTAAAACGTGATATAGAGAATGTTATTTTTTAGACATTTTTACTGTTTCAGAAACATCATAGAAAATATTTGTTAGCCTACATCAAAATGTTTTTTGAAGAGTCACAAAGAGATGAACGAGACTATAGTCACACCGGATGCGGTTCTGATGCCACTTTCTTTTGTGTGTGTGTGTGGTGTGTTTGTGTGTTCTCTTTCTTAATTTATTTATTACTATCTATGTGTGCGTATGTGTACGCTACCAACTGTGGACATTCGTGTAATAACACACCTTCCAATCGGGGACGACCTACCAATTGGGGACGTCCCCGGTTGGTTTTCATGCAGATTTGGAATCTCCAGGGTGAAACAATATGCCACCCAAAATATTACGCATTTTCATTGCTGTCCCCATTTAGTGGGTGCTGCGCAGGCTGTGTGTCAAAATGTGTGTCTTCAGGTCTATACTCAGAGAAAGAAGATCTAGCATCGATGTCCCCGCTTATGTGAGTCAGATTGCATCACGTGATACTGTCCCCAGTTGGGCCAATGAAATCTAACACATCATTTGTCCCCGATTGTGCAATTCAGATTGTATAACCTGACTCTGGTTGAAATCAAAGCTCAGAAATATCATTCAACCCGCCGTGATTGTGTTATTTCGTCGCACAAAAGAGTCTTCATATATGAGACAAAAGAGTCTCTTCTTTGAAAAAGTTAACCTATAACTTAGTTATGATTAACTTGCTATAAAACAAAACATTTCATACATCTAAACTTACATTTATAATGTTTCAACTGCTCATAAACATAAATATGGGTTATTTGGTTACAAGGGGGAAAAATCATATCCCAGCCGTCATAATTGTTAGACCTTAGTTAAATATAGATAGTAATGGAAGAGTACTATGTTTTTTTCTTGTTATTGCCAGAAGAGTTATTTTCTGCATTATTTTACATACATTCAGACATTAGGACTGTTTTATTTATTTGTTTTGACAGTGCACCTCCAGTAAAAACAAAACCATATATGATAAATATACGATCAATGAATGATAACAACAACATCCATCACAAGTAAACTTGCTAGTATAGGGACTCTCAGACCAATCCAATCAAAGGAGTATAGGCCATACTCACCCACAAATAGGCCAAACATTACTGGGATTTTAAAATGGATCGAAATTGATTTTACAATTGTGAGCCCACAATTATCCAACCTTACAAAAGCATGTATCACTAACAATACAGCATTGAATAAGCAAAAAGTAATGGCATGAAGAATATAATAAGATATAATGGCATGAAGAATATAATAAGATATAATGGCATGAAGAATAATAATGGCATGAAGAATATAATAAGATATAATTACCCAGCAAACAATTTGACGATTATAAAAGCGTTTTACGTTTTGTGTAGGGTTTAAAAACGTGTGTGTATGCCTTCACAAAACGAACTTAAAACTGCTAGTTATCATTAAAATGACAAACGTCCAAAATCTGTTTTCAGAACGTTTGTTTTTTAGGCGAAGACATAAAAGACCAATTTAGAACCTAGCCAAAACGTTTTCTGGGTAAGCCTAACAACGACTGTAGCCCATATGCTGTGATTCCAGGGTGATATCAAGCAAAATTAATTTTTGCTTTTTTAATTGGTTTTGCTGAACACTTCCAGTTATTTTCTACTGTTTATGTCCGCCTGCACCATATGTTACACTAAACTCGTAGAAATTATTCCTAAACTGGGTAAATTTGGTCTGTATATTGTTGATTTTTCTGGATTTCATCCGGGCAAAGTGAACACATTGCAAGCAATACCGGTTGGTTCGTGAATAATGAGCTGCCACCTCGTCCCCGATCAGCCCGTAAAGCACATCAGTCACGGGAAATTGCTCATTTTCATTGTTTGGTCTGTAAATATTTTCACAACAGCCGAGAAAACCTTATTGCGAAAGCCTGTATTAAAATGTGCAATTTAGTTATGTTTCTACCTTTAATGTCGTGACTATAAAAATATTTAAAAAAACTGTAAATCCCTTTATATCGTTAATGGTAGGCCTTGTCTGCATACCTTGTTTGTACTATTTCCCAATCTGTTTTAATGTCTTCATGTGTCCTCTCTATCTGGAAGTTGTGGTCCTTGTTTGCATAGTGAGAAATCAGATCACGAGTTTGGGGATGCCGCGAAAGACATTCACGCTTGAAGTTGAAGTTGTAATTGGTTTGTGAGTACGGTTCGACAAGGTTTTACATGGGCTACAACTTATCACTTGAAGCCTGAAGGGCATTTTGAGGCAACTTCGGGCAAGTCTTGAGTATTTGAACGACAAGAAGTGAGTAATCTTGCATTTTTACATTAGTTTCAAGCAAACTTGTCATCAATTGGGGACGTGCCCCTTTAGATAGGCTTAAGTTAACGTTAGGCCTAAGTCACTCTCACACATGTATCCTATTCAGGCTTAAGCCAAGCACGGGCCTTCTTATCATTTATCAATGTCAACCCGATTAGGCTATTCAAGTTTAGCTATGCCATCTCTTCAACATAATGTCTCACGTTAATGTTGCATTTGATGCTGTTTTGGGGCACTTCATATAGCTTCAAAGTTCAAGTTCAGTTTACCATATGATTGTTTCATTCTGTTTTCGCTTTGGAATTATAATAATATCCTGTTGTTATAGTGCATTCCTGAATACCTGGTATGGTACATAAGCCTATGTGTTTATGAACAAGATTTTATTGCAATTTGGTTGTTTGTTTCATGTAAGCAGCTTGAATGCGAATATGTACATGTTTGAGGAGTAAAATTTTAGGGAAATAATACAATTCGAGGAAAGCCATGCTACATGTAAGGGTAAGTCATTGTCAGAGTTTTAAGATATATTAGTAGTTGTACTAATATAGGCTATGTTCAAGTGTGCGAGTCAGACCTAAATTTTGACAGTTCTCAGCTTTAGTCCACGTTATGCTCTTGTCAGTTGCTTGAATCACCTTTACTACCCCTGGCTGTGTCAGTTAAATGTTATTCAGTGACTTATGAAACAGTGACTCACAAGTATGTGCATCATTGTAGCAAATTGTCAGTAACCAGAGTAACTCTGGGGTGAGTCAATTTACTTTGATTAGACTTATTCAATTTGTACAGAGGTAATTACTATTTTGGTCAACAAAATGTCAATCACCCAAGTGACTGAAGGGTGAGTCAATGTACATGTTTTGTTCAACCACCTTGGTGCAATGACTCACCTTGTCCAGGGGTTTAGAGGTGAGTCACACAATTGACAAGTACACTGCATTAGGCCCACTCATTGCATATTTTAGTATCATTCACAAATATCTTTGCATGATTGTAAAGGTTCTTTGATTTTTCTATCAAAATTCAGATATGCAAAAAGAAGAAGAAAATGAAAAGCGGATTTTGACTTTGAGCAATACTTAGAATATGACCAGCCAGGTTTTCTCATAAAGAGTTCCCCAGGAAAAGGTACTGTATTGATCAACATCATCAGTAAAATTGTATGACTCTCATAGTAAAAAATTGTTTCAATTACTATCGGGAATGGATATTTTGAGGGTGGTGTTAAACCCCTTTAATACTAATTGAAGACTCCTGACAGAATACTGGAGTGATGGGTGACATAAAATAGTCCCTCGAATCTGCACCCGTTTTAGAGGATGGAGGCCATTTTTTCATTTCTTAATACTGGGCTGTTTTACTTAAGCATTGATTGATGAGGGATATTTGGACCCTTGGAAATTAGGCCCTTACTTTGCATATTTTGGGGAGATAATATTGCTACTTTATGCTATGAGCAGTTATGTGCCGATCTCAGTTCATGATCAGGTATGATCTATCTCTTCATCGTGGGTTTCAGAGAGATAAACAGTGTGGTAATTTTTGGTGCAAGATCTCTCCTTTTTGGTAAATATTTATCTATCTGTTGTTTACTCCCCATGAATAGGCTTGTACTGTATGTGATGTAACTACAGGAGACTTTAATCAAATATAATAAGGTAAAGGGGATCTGGCTATTTTCAAGGTGATATTCCATGGGATCAGTTTCGGTGATTATCCTATCATGTGTTTTGTACTATCCTGTAATATCCTGACAAATCGGACAATGAATATATTTCTGGGAGATTTCAGTTGAGGTATGCACATTTTTTGTCGAAATCACGAAAAAACATGTTTCTCTTATTGACTGTAATGATAGAGCCCCTATGTATTTTTATTTGTGGTGAGCCCTATAGTTTGACTTACCTTAGCAGGTTGGTTATTGTTTTTGGCTTGCCTTAGATGGTTGTCCAATTTCACTGAAAGCTCAAGTTATTATTTACTTGTATCTTGTTGACATTCTTGGTGACATTCATGGTTTAATTTTCTATGTATTGCTTATGTATACTTGATTTGACAGTGAAACTATTCATTTGTATATGATAAGACATTCTTATTATTCTTTTTCCTTTGATTGGTCATTTATTTCTATTCCCTTTTTTTTTTTTTCAGATATTGCTCTTATTACTCTTATTATTCTTAACATGATGAATTCACACAACTTTGATTGGTCATTTATTTCTATTCCCTTTTTAATTGTTAGTTAGTTCACAAAGTGATGAATATTCATGTTTTAGGTTCAAGGCCAGTCTTTAAAAGATTTGAGAGTTTTTTTGATGCAAATAATAAACAGCACATTTAAGAAAAGATCAAATGCTACGGAAAATGTATAAAATTAACTTAATATCCTGTTTTAAATGACCATTTATCAATTTAAGGTTTACAGTTAAAATGTAACTTTCTTTTTTCAATACCTATTTTGAGAAATGTTGGGTTCCTATTAAACTTTAAATATTGAATAATTTGTTCCATTTTCAAAACAGGTGAGTTTCTTAATGAAGAAAAAAAATTGTAAACTCTTCTGGTTTTTTTTTTTTTAATTTTTTGCATTTTAAACAATCTAACACGAAAATTGTATAAAAAGATTCATGTTTTGGCATCATGTTTATATGCGTATTTAAACAGGATTTTGCATTCGTGAATGACCCTCCTAAAGTGGAGTCTTTCTACCCGTGTCAAAATCCTGTGAACGGTGCATTAAATACGCATATAAACACTCTGCCTCAACATTATTCTTCAAGTATTTTTTAGTAGCCGTGTACAGTGTCCACAGTGTACAGTGTCCACAGTTGGAAATCTCTTTCAATGTATTACATTTCTACAGTTGCCACCAGCAAATGTTGGTACTAGCAAACTACTTGTATATTTTATTTCCAGTTTGTACATGGTGGCTCTCTTAATTGTAAGGTTAATTTTCCCTATTTGGTACATGGAATACCTGAAAGTATGTAAAAGAAGTAAATTCTTAATTATTTTTAAGTACTAGTATAATGTCCAGAGTTGATTGTGGTAGCTTCTATACTATGTAGCAATACATAGTGTCCTGAGGTGGCATGTGATAAGCATATTGCAAATGTTGGAAATATCTAATTAATAACGCATAGTGTCCATGATTGGTATGTGAAGCATTAATTCTGATGCGTTAGCTTCTAAAGAAGGTAGCAGCAATTTGTTCCCCCACTTAGTATGCAATTAATCCACTCACAATGTGTGAAGTATCTAAGTAGTGGCACATACATGTAGCGTCAGTATGTGACACATTTATCCTAAACGTCTTGATGTATTTAGTAGGTACTAGCACATAGTGTCTCCACTTGGTATGCAATAAATGTGTTCTGAATATCTAAGTAATACCACAGTTGGCTCATTTATCCTGAATGTGTTCAACTTAGTTTCTACAGTCGGTATCAGCACAATGGCATAGCCAGAGGGAGGAGGGGGAGGAGGAATGAGGGACGATGCCCCAATATTTCAATTCCATTGGTTCAGATTTGTACTTGTTGGTTCAGGTTTGTACTTTTCGGTTCAGATTTGTACTTGTCGGTTCAGATTTGTACTTGTCGGTTCAGGTTTGTACTTGTTGGTTCAGGATTGTACTTGTAGGATCAGGTTTGTACTTCTTGGTTCAGATTTGTACTTGTCGGTTCAGAATAGTACTTGTCGGTTCAGAATAGTACTTGTCGGTTTAGATTAGTACTTGTCAGTCCATTTTGTCGATTTTACTTGTCGTGCCCTCTCAGTATGGAAATCCTAGCTACACCACTCAATCAGCACATACATGTAGTATCCCCAGTTGTTGTGTAATTAGCTATTCTACATGTACGAAATATCTAATTAGAAGCACATTCTGTCCACAGTTTGTGTTTGATACATTTATCCCATTGTGTTCATTTATAGAGTAGGTACTTAACACGCAGTGTCTATACCTAAAATGTGATTTATTTGTATGCGGGCCTCTCTAAATAGTTTTCACTTTTGTTCCAGTTTTGAAGTCAGGAAAAACTGAAATGTCTTTGTAGACATTAAGATTCCTTTAATAATACTGTATGTTTAAATCTTCCGTCATTGATTTTTCATATATTTATAGTTCTAATGAAGAAGACAAAGACAATGTAGGAGGAGAGACAGCACCAGTATCAGGCATAGATCCAAACCAAGTGAGAGAAACAGAAGTAGCAGATGTTTAAGAAGAATATGAGTAAGAACCTGCAGCAGAAGACCCAATGCAAATGAAAATGTGTGAAAAAGCAGATATGGGAAGAGAAGCCCAAGTAGGAGATGAGAAAGAACTAGATGGAGAGGGAGAAGGCCAAGTAAGAGATGAGAACTGTAGACAAAGAACTTAGAACAGGTAAGACAATATCTGAAAATTGTTTGACAAAATGATGCTACTTGAAAAAAGCAACAACATTTTTTAAACATAATACTTACTATGTTGCATTCACATAACCACATGTATTACACACTTGCCAAAAGTTTTACATGTTGACTTTCTGGTAAAGATATAATAAATACATACCTTACCAAGCAAGATTGTCATTCAGCTTGTTGCAGAGCACATCATACAAATTGAGTGCATGATATTGCATTTTTGCAGGCAAATCATCATTTCCCAGGAGAAAATTCCAGCTCCCATTTCCCCCATTGGTCCAAACTTGGAATGTTTATGACCGGAGTTTTGGAAAATCCCAACCTAGATAAACTGGTCTGGAATATGTTAAATGTCAGTTGGGCCCAGTTAATCCCAATTATGAATTTGTTCAATCCAAGCTGGGACCAGTTCATCCCAGTTGGGGATATTCAGTCCAAGTTGGGACCAGTTCATCCCAGTTGGAAATCCCAACTGATCTCAACAGTAATGTTTCTTTTGGTTAGGCATTGTCAAATTTCAGTTATGAATGAAATACAAAGAAATATGCCAATTTCATTTTGTATTATGGTCCCCACTTTGTTTTTGTGTTCATCATTTATAAGTTTGGTGCAAGTGTACTAATTCTAGGCACTATATACCAAATAGTGTCCTCATTAGGTGTATAGTTGGTTTCATATGTGTTTTCTTCCTAAAGTAGGTTCTAGCACATAGTGTCCCCAGTTTGTGCATGATTGGTTTCATATGTGTTATCTTCCCATAGCAGGTTTTTAGCACATAGTGTCCCCAGTAGGTGTGTGATTGGTTTCATATGTGTTATCTTCCTAAAGTAGGTTCTAGCACACAGTGTCCCCAGTCGGTGTGTGATTGGTTTCATATGTGTTATCTTCCCATAGCAGGTTTTTAGCACATAGTGTCCCCAGTCGGTGTGTGATTGGTTTCATATGTGTTATCTTCCCATAGCAGGTTTTTAGCACATAGTGTCCCCAGTAGGTGTGCGATTGGTTTCATATGTGTTATCTTCCTAACATAGCTTCTAGCACATAGAGTCCCCAGTAGGTGTGCGATTGGTTTCATATGTGTTATCTTCCTAACATAGCTTCTAGCACATAGAGTCCCCAGTAGGTGTGCGATTGGTTTCATATGTGTTATCTTCCTAAAGTAGGCTCTATCACATAGAGTCCCTAGTCGGTGTGTGATTGGTTTCATATGTGTTATCTTCCTAAAGTAGGTTCTAGCACATAGTGTCCCCAGTAGGTGTGTGATTGGTTTCATATGTGTTATCTCCCTGAATTAGGTTCTAGCACATAGTGTTCCCAGTTGGTGTATGATTGGTTTCATATGTGTTATCTTCCTTAAGTAGGATCTAACACATAGTGCCCCCAGTGGATGTATGATTGGTTTCATGTGTGTTATCTTCCTAAAGTAGGTTCTAGTACATAGTGTCCACAGTCGGTGTGTGATTGGTTTCATATGTGTTATCTTCCTAAAGTAGGTTCTAGCACATAGTGTCCCCAGTAGGTGTGTGATTGGTTTCATATGTGTTATCTTCCTAAAGTAGGTTCTAGCACATAGTGTCCCCAGTCGGTGTGTGATTGGTTTCATATGTGTTATCTTCCTAAAGTAGGTTCTAGCACATAGTGTCCCCAGTTGGTGTGTGATTGGTTTCATATGTGTTATCTTCCTAAAGTAGGTTCTAGCACATAGTGTCCCTAGTAGGTGTGTGATTGGTTTCATATGTGTTATCTTCCTAAAGTAGGTTCTAACACATAGTGTCCCCAGTCAGTGTGTGATTGGTTTCAGTGTGTGAATGGTTTCATATGTGTTATCTTCCCAAAGTAGGTTCTAGCACATAGTGTCCCCAGTTAGTGTGTGAATGGTTTCATATGTGTTATCTTCCCAAAGTAGGTTCTAGCACATAGTGTCCCCAGTTAGTGTATGATTGGTTTCATATGTGTTATCTTCCTAAAGTAGGTTCTATCACATAGTGTCCCCAGTCAGTGTATGATTGGTTTCATATGTGTTATCTTCCTAAAGTAGGTTCTAGCACATAGTGTCCCCAGTAGGTGTGTGATTGGTTTCATATGTGTTATCTTCCTAAAGTAGGTTCTAGCACATAGTGTCCCCAGTAGGTGTGTGATTGGTTTCATATGTGTTATCTTCCTAAAGTAGGTTCTAGCACATAGTGTCCCCAGTAGGTGTGTGATTGGTTTCATATGTGTTATCTTCCTAAAGTAGGTTCTAGCACATAGTGTCCCCAGTAGGTGTGTGATTGGTTTCATATGTGTTATCTTCCTAAAGTAGGTTCTAGCACATAGTGTCCCCAGTAGGTGTGTGATTGGTTTCATGTGTTATCTTCCTAAAGTAGGTTCTAGCACATAGTGTCCCCAGTAGGTGTGTGATTGGTTTCATATGTGTTATCTTTCTAAAGTAGGTTCTAGTACATAGTGTCCCCAGTAGGTGTGTGATTGGTTTCATATGTGTTATCTTCCTAAAGTAGGTTCTAGCACATAGTGTCCCCAGTGGATGTATGATTGATTTCATATGTGTTATCTTCCTAAAGTAGGTTCTAGCACATAGTGTCCCCAGTTGGTGTATGATTGGTTTCATGTGTGTTATCTTCCTAAAGTAGGTTCTAGCACATAGTGTCCCCAGTTGGTGTGATTGGTTTCATGTGTTATCTTCCTAAAAGTAGGTTCTAGTACATACATTCATTTCATATGCGTTATCTTCCTAACGTAGGTTCTACCACATAGTCCCTCCAGTTAGTGTATGATTGCTTTCGTGTGTGTTATCTTCCTAAAGTAGAATATAGCACAGTCTCCTCAGTTGATGTATAATTAGCTTCATATGTGTTATCTTCATAAAGTAGGTTCCAACACATATTGTGCTATGTTGTCTTTGTACACATTTACAATTTTAACAATAATACGCTATGTTAAAATCTATTATTATTGATTTTTCAGATATTGATGAATTTAATGAAGAAGACAAAGACAGTGTAGGAGGAGAAACAGCACCAGTATCAGGCATACATCCAAACCAAGTGAGAGAACCAGAAGTAGCAGATATCCAAGAAGAATATGAGGAAGAACCTGCAGCAGAAGACCAGTGCAAATACAAATATGCGAAAAAGCAGATATGGGAAGAGAAGTCCAAATAAGAGATGAGAAAGAACTAGAAGGAGAGGGAGAAGTCCAAGAAAAAGCGAGAACTGTAGACAAAGAACGTGGAACAGGTAAGACAATATCTGAAAATTCTTTGACAAAATGATGCTACTTGAAAAAAGCTACAAGAAATTTTAAACATAATACTTACTATGTTGCATTCACATAACCACATGTATTACACTTGCCAAAAGTTTTACTGGTTGACTTTCTGGTATAGATCTGATAAATGCATACCTTACCAAGAAAGATTGTCATTTGGCTTGTTGCAGAGCACATCATAAAAATTGAGTGAATAATATTACATTTTTGCAGGCAAATCATCATTTCCCTGGAGAAAATTCCAGTTCTCATTTCCCCCATTGGTCTTAACTTGGAATGTTTATGACCGGAGTTTTGGAAATTCCCAACCTGGATAAACTGGTCTGGAATATGTTAATTGCCAGTTGGGCCCAGTTAATCCCATTTGTAAATTTGTTCAATCCAAGCTGGGACCAGTTCATCCCAGTTGAGAATATTCAGTCCAAGTTGGGACCAGTTCATCCCAGTTTAAATGTGATTCAACAGAAATTTTTTCTTGGTTAGGTATTGTCAAACAGTTATGAATGAAATACAAAGAAATTTGCCAGTTTCATTTTGTATTTATTCTCCACTTTTTTTTGTTCATCTTAATTTGTGATTGATTTTTGTGTTTATCTTCCTAAAAGTATCTAGCAAATAGTGTCCCCATTAGGTGTATGATTGGTTTCATAGGTGTTTATCTTCCTAAAGTAGGTCTAACACATAGTGTCCCCAGTTGGTGTGAGATTGGTTTCATATGTGTTATCTTCCTAAAGTAGGTTCTAGCACATAGTGTCCCCTGTATGTGTGTGATTGGTTTCATATGTGTTATCTTTCTCAAGTTGTTTCTAGCACATAGTATCCCCAGTTATTATCTGATTGGTTTCATACGTGTTGAACAGCTTCTATTTTAAAAATGGATTTCTATTGTCAAAATGGACTGGAATAAAGCCTTCACATTGCCATTATACTCCATTTTTGGTAGTTAAAAAAAACTCCGTACCAGAATAGCTAACTAAATTTTGTTTGCTATTCTGGTACAGAGTATATTAAGTACCAAAAAAACGGTAATGGGAAGGTTTTACTTCAGTCCATTTTGACAATAGAAATCCATTTTGAAAATAGAAGCTGTTGTTATCTTCCGAAAGATATACAAATGAATAATATACCTTAAAATGGTTGGTTTTATATTTGTAATCTTTCTAAAGTAAGTTCTAGCACATAGTATTCCCAGTTGATGTGAGATTGGTTTCATATGTGTTCTCTTCAACAAGTAGGTTGTAGCACATAGTGCCCCCAGTTGATATATGATTGGTTTAATATTTGTTATCTTCATAAAGTAGGTTCTAGCATATAGTGTTCCCAGTTGGTGTATGATTGGTTTCATATGTGTTATCTTCCTCAAATTAGGTTCTAGCACATAGTGTCCCAGTCAGTTGTGTGATTGGTTTCATGTGTTATCTTCCTAAAAGTAAGTTCTAGCACATAGTGTCCCCAGTAGGTGTGTATGATTGGTTTCATATGTGTTATCTTCCAATTTAAGTTCTAGCACATAGTGTCCCCAGTAGATTGTATTTCATGTGTATGATTGGTTTCCATGTGTTATCTTCCTAGAATAAGTTCTAGCACATAGTGTCCCCAGTTGGTGTATGACTAATTTCATGTGTGTCATCTTCCTAAAGTAGGTTCTAGCACATAGTGTCCCCAGTTGGTGAATGATTGGTTTCATATGTGTTATCTTACTAAAGTAGGTTCTAGCACATAGTGTCCCCGGTTGGCGTATGATTGGTTTCATGTGTTATCTTCTTAAAATAAGTTCTAGCACATAGTTTCCCCAGTTGGTGTATTATCAGTTCCATATGTGTTATCTTCCTAAAGTAAGTTCTAGCACATAGTGTTCCCAGTTGGTGTATGATTAATTTCATATGTGTTATCTTCCTAAAGTAGCTTCTAGCACACAGTGTCCTTAGTTGGTGTATGATCTGTTTTGTATGTGTAATCTTCCTAAAGTATCTTGTAGCATTTTGTGTTTCCAGTTGGTGTATGATTGGTTTCATATGTGTTATCTCTACATTTTGAACATAACCATATCGCCATTGAAATGGTACTTACAAAAGGCAATCTAAAATCAGCAGTGATATAATTTGAAGAACAAAATTGAAAGATTTTAGGTTTTCTTCAACTTTCTGCATTACTAATTCAAAATGAATGGAAACAATCTAAACATTTAATCAGCCATCACTCTTTTCATCCATATAAACTTAGCCATAGCCATTGAAATGTTTAATCCTCACCCTCTTTTAACACCATCTGTTCACAAATTTATCATATGTAGCAAATGAAATGTTTTATTTTATTTGATCTGAGTACTACTTTAAATACCTTTCTTACCACTTTCTGGTCAGAAAAGGTGTAGATATCCAGCTTTTTAGATATGATGTTGGTCCTTTATACATGCATGCTCATTACAACCTTGCTTTCTTTCATCTAGTTTTGCTATGCAGTAGTCAGATAAGGAGTCGGATGAGGAGTCCGATGAGAAGTCAGAAGACAGCCAGTACAGTAGTTATGACTTAATGGAACTAGACATTGTGCCACCATCAGATCCTTTCGATCTGGACACTCCTGCATATCCTCATCTCAGGATGCTACAATCAGATGATTCCAATTTGAACCCTCGTGCATTTCCCCACCTAATGATGCCTTTGAGTGAAATTGCTGATAATGGTCAAGAACAACAGAAGAAAACAAATGGTAAGAAATGGAAGTATGCTTTTATCTACTACTGGACCAAGCAAACAGGTTAAAGAAGTTTTGAGCAAGCTAAGGGGTGATAACGTGTCACATTGTATAAAGAGTGATAGGATGATTATTAAGCTTGCTGATAAGCTCTTTATGAAATTAGGTCATGACAGAGAGCAACAGACCCATATGAGAGCAAAGCTGAGAGAAATGGAAGACTCTTGATTGAAGTTCGATTGGTGTGTAATGATCCAAGCATGACACTAGCAGACTTGCTGCATCCGGTGCACTATGATGATGTGGTAAAAGCTGTAAAAAACGTAGCAGGCTTTGATAATGACACACACACTTGTTTAAAATACTTTCATTAGCATTGAAGATTGGCCAGACTTGAAAGATTTGTGCTTTGAATGTGAAAAGTGATGCACTAAAAAATGGGGAAAAAAACGTTGTGACTCAATGGGCAAGATTTGTTGAACTTTTTAAATTGAAATGGAATGAAGACATTTGTGGTCATGCCTATCGCACAATTAAAGAATGAAAGCGAAACAACTCAAAATGTCTCCCACTGACAGAAGATGTTCTGTGTCTAACGACTTTACTTGAAGAAAATCGCTCAGGAAGAAAAAGAAAGAATAAGAGATCCTGAAAATGAATCTCAAATCCTTTTATCATGGAAGAATCTTAATGAAATAACCCTTACACAGGTTATGTTGTTTAACAGAAAACGGCAAAGAGAAATTTCAAAAATGACTCTCGACGATTATAACAAGCTCTCAACCTCCTAATTATGTAGGTTGTGTTTCTGATGTTTTTACTAACATTGAGTGGGAACTATGGAAAACCTTTAAGAGGGTGAAAATTGTGGGTAAAAAAGGGCAATACTGTCCCTGTCCTGTTTACCAGTGAAATGGAAAAATCTGTAAACCTGCTTTTGAGTAAAAGGAGGGAGGTCGGTGTGAATGAAAACAACAATTTTGTGTTCCCATATGGGACTTATGACTCTGAAGGTCATATTGGTGGGGCTGACTGTATCCGGAAATATGCCTCATTATGCGGTGCAAAAAATCCTTCCAACCTCCGTTTTACATCCTTAAGAAAGCACAATACAACATTGAGTCAAATATTGAATCTCAAGGATAATGAATTTGACATTTTTGCAAGATTCATGGGTCATGACGTAAGAGTACGTCGGGAGTTTTACCGGTTACCTGATGCAACTCTGCAAGTTGCCAAAATCTTAAAACTGCTTTTGTCCTTAGAAACTGGGTCAATATCGAGTCTTAGCTGAAAAAAGCCTTGATAAAATTGAAATAAAGAAAGATGAAGGTGGGTTAAAAGTTCTGAACCTGGTAAAGTTCCTTCTAAACTGATACTCAATTCCTGGAAACTTTTTAAGAATGATGTTTATCAATGTTTTGGCATATTCAACTGTTTATAGTCATATATTGTATGAAAGTTTATTTCAACTTAACCCGCAGTAGTACATTCAAATGATTATGTAATTTCTGAATAAATGTTTTTCCACTGGTACTACTTCTTCAAAAATGCTAAACCATTATATGCCACCAAGTGCAAAACGACACTGCATGATAGTTGGTCCACTCCACCAGTATCTGGGAATTATAATGGCACAATCTGACCTGTGATTACACACCACCTATTTTTCTTTGGGATTATCAAACTGATTAAAATTTCAAATTACTTGTAGAGGAAACAAGACTGGAATATCAAAAATATAATATATGTGTATTCATTTCAGAGGTTCAGGGAGATGTTGATGCATTTAGTGATGATGAAGAAGTCCACCAAAATGTGCATGATGACACTCAAGATCAGGACAGATGGCCAAGCACCAGTGCCTGCATTTCCAAAGCGATTTCCTTCTCAAGATTACTCAGAGCAGAAAAAAAGAGAGTTAAAAGCGAAGATGACACTCTTATATTTTGTTATTTCCAACATTTGTAGTGCGCTCACTACAGGAAGTAACAAGCAGGGCTTTAAAAAAGTACATCTGAAAATACCTGATCACCTAGTGATTTCTATTTGTTTTGGCATGTCTGAATGTTGTGTCTGAAGGGGTACTTGTTATCCATTTATTTAAAGTTAGCCCTTTCTTAGGGGTGCTTACCCCCTTGCACACCACTGAGGTGAGGGAATAAATCAATGGATAATTGCTACTTTCCAGCAGTGAAGAGTTGTCAGATGGTACACTCCTTAACTGTGTTGTCATATTGAACATGTGACAACAAATACCTCTAATGTCAATCGTTCCATCAAAGCCAACCATATACTTGATTATGATTTGTAGGAATTTTAACATTTCATGTTTTATGTTGAAACCAAGGTTTGTTTTTGTAATTGCATAACAAATTAGATAAATAAGACTTACAATAACGGTACTGTTTAATTGTTTGAAGGAACAAAGCAACTCCAGGCAAGCTCTGAACCTTTTTTTTTCTATTTTACATTAGCTAGGCAGAAAAATTTCAGTCTGACTTAAATGTGAGCAGGATGATAAAGAAGCAGAGTCGAAAGAAATATTTGTTTTTAAATTCAAAAAAGCAAAAATTCGTGTGAATCCATCACAGTGGACTAATGTTCAACAATTGTCATATTCAGTTGCAAAAAAATGATGAGAGACTTGCAGATAAGCAGCAATTGATCTAGATGAGATTTTGTGCTCAAGGCTAGTAACACTGATTTGTCACAAATTTTAGTTTTTAATCTTGCATAATGTTCATGTCAATTCTAAAGTTGCTTGGTTTTTTATTGTTTCTCATAAGTGTATGTTCAGTGGTTAAAGACATACGGACTGATAGAGATGTATGCACCTGAGAGTAACTTTAAATTCTGACCAGCGAAAGTCTTTCAATTAGCAAGTTATCGGTATTTAAAGTTTGATTTAATCTTAATGTATGAAAAAGTTTTGATTTGTGAGAGAGACGACAGCTCAAATTGATCTATGTAATACATTGAATTTCTGGCTAAAATGTCCGTTAACTGAAAATTATCTGATGTTTACTCCTGCTAAGTTATAATTGGCATTGTGATGGAGGTTAAAAACCTTTTTGTCATATCTAATTGCTGCCGTTAAAATAACGTTGGTGAAGAATTGAAAAACAATTAGTTAACATAAGGAAGTACGTAGGTTTTCTTCATAGTTTAATGTAACAAGTTTTTAACCGGTTTTGATGAATATGTTTTGCTATTTTGATGGTATATTACATGGTTTCCTCCAAATAAAACCAACAAGGTATAAGTACCAGCGCAATGAGGTCTCATCCACTAATTTCATGGAAGTTAGGTATAAGTACCAGCATAATGAGCATTCATGGCCCGATAGTGGATTTAATTTCACTAAGAAGTGAAGAATAGTTTAGAATATCATGGCATTGGAACATCGTCATTTCGGAATAAATGAAATCTAACCAGGGCACTGAAGAATGAAGCTTACTTTATTGTTTTTTTCAGGAATAAGCTTATATTGTTTTCAAACGTGAATTACTTTTGCTACTTTTTGACGTTTCAAATAAACATTGTGTTACCTGAATACTGATGTTTTCTGTTTTTTTTTGCTTTATTTTTCTATTGTTTCATTTATTTATTTTCTCATCTATGTATATTTTTTTTAATCATTTTTTTTTTCTTGAGAGGGGTGGGAGATGGGAAAGAACGTATTGCAACTATCTTGCAGTGGTGTTTCTCTCCATTTTGCTTTATATCATCATGTCTTCGCCCGGTTCCTAAAAGTTCTTCTAGTGACTAAAGGGTATGCTTCGGTGAACCCAAATATTAATTATGATCTAAGACATCACATAGTATCTCCCAATCTAATGGAAATATCCTTTCACCCCTATTGATTTCCCCATCATAACCTGTTACTGAGAAATTTTGTTATAAATTAAGGTCTACCGTACCTGTTTGATGCCACCAGTCTTACACCCCTTTTGTAATTTGATAGAGCATTGTTTGATCTGGTTGTTTAGTTTTATTCTTTTCCAGAGATAAAATATTGACCTACGTATAAACTCATGCAGCAGCTCAAAATTGCCCTACTTTTTATTACAAACAGCGAAATAAAAGTAAATGCAAATTTTTTTGCCATTTTATTATGACCCCGATTGATGTGTTTTGTGTGTTTGTATTTACTGGTTAAAAGCACTTGAGGCCTACGCAGTATTTTAGTTTCTGCCATTTCAAAAACGTCAAAGACCTAAACGTCCTAAACGTCAAAGTCCTAAAATTATTGTACTCAAAAGTAAGAAAAACAAATCGTAAGTTAGTTTTGCAAATTGCTTTTGATATATGACATTGATTCCTACCTTATGTGCATACTGTCTTCAATTGGAAAAGACGTATCCCCAATAAGTATGTACGAAAATATTTATAATATAGCCAGCTAATTTATGCTTTAAAATGTTATAATAGTTCTTAAGAAATATATGAAAATAAGTTTTTGTGTAAATGAAAATAAGTTTGTTGTAATTTGTTTCCCCATAATTGTTTGTTTCGGGTTCGCCGATTAGTATGTTATATGTGTATATAGTCTCTGATAAAAAAACACTCGTTTGTCCCTGGTTAGTATGTACTAGTGTATGATGTCCCCCGATTGGAAGATACTTGCATTATCCTCAGTATACACTATAAGCTATTTGTGATACAAACTATATTCTTTTCAAAACGTGTGGTTTTGTTGTAACAGTTAATACAGAAATATGTGAGATAATTTTCTGTATTGTTTTTACCATAAATTGCTTAATAATCGTGATATGTATATATGGCCCGATTGGTATCTTATATGTGGATGTGCTCCCCAATTGGAAGACACTTGTGTGTCCCCAGTTGGTATGTACTATATTACAGGCCATAAAAAAGACAACGTCGAGTATTAATAACAGTGGGTTGTGAAATTGTGATCTATGCACCAATTAACATCTAATCAGGCTTAAGCGAACGTCTAAGTACGATGTCCCCTTTTGGGTGATTCAAAACGCATGTCCCCGATTGGGACTTCAAACATGATGCTTGCTAGTGTGTACATGTTCATTGTATAACAAACGTTGAATTTCATTAATATGCGTAGTGGATGGGGATTAATATGATTTTGCTGAAAAAAGTTTGTAGATACAAGAACGATAAACTGGATTCATGTCATGTGTGGTAAAAAGTAACTATGATAATATTGCTGGTTATTGTGCACATGGTTATGTTATCAACAGATGTCATTAGTATTCATGGTGGGCTTGGCTCATGCGCGTAGCCAGGATTTTTTGAACGGGGGGGCCTAGACCATCAGCCCTTGGTGAAGTTTGCCCTATTGTAACTGCGCTACGTACGCACCACTATGGGTTGGCGTGTAACGTATATGGAGGAAATTTTTGAAAAACGCCCCCTAGACTTGCAGGAACTGCCCTCCCAAAATGGGAGAAAGTGACAATATTTTCTTCAATTTTAGTCAGTTTCCCCTGATGAAGGTTCCTTTACTCTCTCCAATGACGAAATGAACGATTTAAGTCCCCTTGTTCTGGCATTTTTCCTTAGAAATAAAAAACAAAACTCAATAACAAAGGAAGTGACTTGTACACCGGTTTATGTCTCTCAAAATTAGTGGATGGTAAGCATGGTATGCTAAAAATAAAAGTTTGCAATAACAATTTTCAATGAACAAAGAATAACATAACATGCCAAATTATGCCCTCAAGAGGAATACAATTGTTACCCACAGAGCCCTCTGCTTATTCTACAAGTCAAATTAAACACATACAAAATGACCATAAAGAGAAAAAACATTGTTTTGTAAGAAATTTGAAAAGTAATTGGTATCTAAAGCCTATTGTTAGAACACATTGTGTGGTAACCTGTATGGTTCTTTGTACCATTCAAATCATTTTTTTTTCTTTTAAATGAGCTTATTGTCAGCCATGGGGGAATCGTAAAGGTACTAAAATATTGTTTTTAAAACGGGATCTGGATATCCCATATCGCCTATGCATCCTCTATGTGATTTACTGAATGCACTTGACCACAGAGTGAGGACATGGACTGATGGACGGGACAAGTAAATACATAGAAAATACGTCCAAATTAGCATTGTGATTGTTTTGTGAGAAATCACAATTATTAAAAAGCCAATTAACAGAAAATCCTTTCTATAAAACATCAGGTCGTTTTAACTAGGCCTACTAAGTGTGGGCCGCGACCCCCTCCCCGCCCCCTCCAGCGGCCCCACTAAAGTATTTTGACCCTTAGTAAAGGTCCTTTTTATTACTATTACAAAGGCACCAAATTACTGTTTCTCCATAATTAGATTTTGGTCAATGTAAAGTTGTTCCCCTCCTTCCCCCCCCCCCTCCCGCTCAACATATTTTTGAGCCGATAACGTTTTTTGTTGCTTTTCTAAAACTTCTACATGAAAGAGATGGAAACTGGAAAGATCCCTTTTGATAAATGGCCCCCACTTCAGATTTCTAAAAAGGCCCTGAATAAATGCGTTCTTTATACAGAATATTCTTCCTGAGCGTGCGCCGGATGCGCCCCCCTCTGGATCCGCGCCTGCAGGCCGTCAATAACTACTGGCTCTGGCCTCAAATTTGTATAAGCGTCCGACGCCCCTGAGGAACCAAATTTCACCCACATTGGGAAGGGGGTAAGGAAAATACAAAAGATTGCATTGAAAATGCATGCTTTATCGTTGTAATACGAATTATTATTGTCGGCGAGTCTTGAGTTGTCACTTAATGTACTCCCCGCACAATACACATCCGTTAATGTGATTGGTAGGCACAGTGAATGTGATTGGACACTTTCATTGAAGTTCTTCGAGCGTGCAGAAAGTTCACCAGTTTTGCACGTTATTGCATCTCTTAAGAGCGCATTTCTCTCATGAATAAGACATAAGTTCATATAATGATTAAAATCTTACCTTCCTGTTGATTCCGATTGTGTAATTTGAAATTATTTTTGCTGCAGAGCGTAGTAGTGGTCCACTCACAGAGCACAGCATACGTTAGTAGGATATACGCGACGACTACACCAAAAGCCTACTGTCAGTCTGTATCACGTCATACATGTTCGTGAAGAAACGTATGCGTAATGGGTTTCGATGTTGAAAGTTTTTATGTCCAGTCTCTATATAGTTCATTACTAGTGTTTAGATTAGATCTCGAGTGTTACTTGGGAAGAAAATTCCTTCTTTTAAAGGTATTTCCGTAGTGAGCGAAAACCTTTTTTTTTTTTTTTTTTTTTGCAAAGGGAGGGGGCCTAGGCCCCAGGCCCCCCTCTGGCTACGCGCTTGGCTTGGCTAAATGTGAAAGTGCTGAAATATGATTATAAACACCATATCTCATGAAAGATATATCCTGGAACAAATATTTTATGATATTCAATGACATGACACTTAATAGAATCAGCATATGAAACAAATTATCGGAACCACAAAACCTATGATTGGTTCTAGTTAAACAAACGTGAGAAAGTTCTAATCAGTGATTTTAAATAGTTTCTTTAGAAATCTGGGATCTGTATTATATCCTTTAACTATATACAAGCTGCACTTAACAGTCGGCTATCTTGTTTCTTTTTCTGATTGGTGGAAAATTGACACAACTATGATAAGCCAATCAACAACCGTGTTGAAATGAAATGTATGCCACGAAAGTGACGTCCGAGTATGTGTATTTGTGACGTTTTATTTGTTTATGCAAATCTCCACTTTTTCATTAAGAGTACAAGATACGACTACGGTGATTCTGTCAAGGATCAAATGAACTAGATCAGTCCTTGATCATGTTATCAGAAAATCCGACTTGTCAACCCGAGAAATGTCGAAGTGACCGCTTTGCTTTAAAAGGCTTTGATTCAAATCAAACCCTTTTACACGCTTAACTTCCACAATTGTCATTGTATGTGATAACTTCTTCCATTTCAAGATATCTCAAGTGGCTTACTTACGTTCTTTAATTTCACAGTATTATGTACTTGTCTATTTTGTTAATTAAATTAATTAGTTTTCATAGGTCATTGCGCACTGGCATTTGCATGCAACTGACGCTTGACGCCGACGTTTGTTCTACTTGAGATTCCAGGCTTTTGCTACACTTGAGCATTTGATCGACATTGCAAGTGAAATGTTTATTGGTCATCCGCCACTTGATGTTGATTAAACATTACGTTGCAGTCATTTTGGATGAAAGGTAGCGACATAAAAGTGGCCTCGAATGGTATGAAATTGACTCATTTTGTTTAATTGTGTCGGGTTATCTATAGCTCCGACATTTAGATTAAGACCCGCATCTGGTTTTCCTCTCAAAAGCAAGAACAGCAACAAAAACCTTAGGCCTAAAGCTACGTTCACACTTGACGGCAATGATAACGGCAATGGCAATGAGTGTTCACATTCGTGCGGCGAAAAATTAAAAAATACCACATAGAAGTAAACAATAGGAACGTCGCATAAGTAATGTGTAATGCAAGCTGTGGCTGAGATTGATCATTATCATCTCATTACTCCTGCGCACTTTTCAGGAGGAAAATAGAATTAATTCATTCTAAACCCCTTTCTATTTGCTTATGATTGCGGTGGTTTTTCACTACGGCGGTATTGCTGCCCTCGTTTTTGAGGGTCCTAAGTGCCTCATTTCCACCCTAACGCTTCATATACAAATATAACTTAAATTGGTGATATAGGCGCGGGAATGGTCGCGTTCCGATAAGTCATATTCCCGGTTCTTCCATTATGACTTTTTTGCAATTTAAGGTTTCCCGGCATAGATTTATCTCTTTATCACTATTACTCTGTGAGGGGAACCTTAGTTGAGATAAGAGAAGTAGAGCAGTAAAAACAACAGGCTTAAAGTGAAAGACAAGTTTTCAATGATGGTTTGAAATGGTCACAGTGAAGAATGATAAACACATTAAAATCATCTTAGATATGCATTTAGGTTTCCAAATCTGAGTTGGAATGGGTCAATTATTTAGAAAAGGTAAAAAAGGACATAAAATGTTTGAAATCGAAGTTTGTAATGTCAGTTTGTGTTCTTTTCTAATGGCAGGAAGAAAAGGGGAGGGGGGGGGGGGAATTTGAGGACATGTGCGCCGCTTCATAATTTCATAGCGTTTTCTCTCCCAGCTGTAAACAACTTTATCACATACTGACATAATGCATCATCTTCCCATAGGATATTCACATGCAAATATTCGCGCGTGAAACAAGCAACCAACTACAGCAATGGTTTCCACATGAAAAAGATTAAACTAGTTTGCTGATTCGCATGGCCATTGCTTACTACATTAAAGATACTAAATTGCTATAAAGATGTGGATGAATTATATCAAGAGAACTACGCAAAGCTTTTTTATTTCAACCTTTTATTATAAACTCTGGAAAATGCTGTGTCTGTCTTTCTTGCTAATGTAGAGTTAAACAAGACTGAGGTATATAAAATCAGTGGTGTAGGAAGCTTTCGAAAGCTGTGAGGGCACAACCTTTTAGGGGCACTACCTTTTAGGGGCACTTTTCCAGTCATGTGTCCCTATCCCAATCTGTAAAATACGGGAGCCAAAAACAACAAAGTGTAGTAAAAGGGGCATTTCATTTTTTAGAAAGGGGCACTTCATCAATGGGGACACATTACTCCCGTACACGGGACTGATAAAATGCTTCAGTTTTTACTATTGGGATAGTAATTGAGGGGTACTTTTTATTTTCAAAATTGTGTCATTTTTCGGAAAAGTGGAGAGACGCCTTCTTCCCACTGCCCTCCCTACGGTTCGTACACATATAAAGCTGATGGAAATTTGAAAGGACTGGAAATAATCACTCTTGACTCATGTCTAGACAGCTAGCGTATTTTCGTTTTTTAGACTTTGCTCACTCTTTTTGGTGGTGATCAAGATCTAAGGCCGGATTTAAGCTACAATTTGCATCTGAATTCACTTCCGTGCATGAGATAGTTCACGTGTAAGTCAGTGTGGACACATAATATAATCTAAATCTTTATCCGCCCCTTTCATTTAACGTCGTCTTACTATGTCTCTGATTAGAATAAAAAGTTCAGTATCTTATTTAAACTTTCAACAACTTAAAATCCGTCAGAAATTTGCCACACAACAGTGTTATTATCTTGTTAATCATCTGATCATAACAAAGATGTAAATTCTTGGACGAACCACAACTCTCTAGTTTCTTTTGTCATCATCTTTTATCATTTCAATAAAAAAAATATTGCTACCTTCGTGAAAATATAGTTCCGAAACAAATGAAGAATCGTTATAACTCTTCCACCTCCAAAATGTATCAAAGTTATTATCAATTTGTATTAATGGAAATTGATAACAGTTTTTGTTATATTTTGGGGTCCCTGGGCCAGGGCCACCAAGCATTTTGAATGATTGAGAAGCTTTATGCATTAAAAAGTATTGCTTAAATTGGGTTGCTGGATGATAATTTGAGTAGTGAGTTATTTCCAAGTCTCATGATCCGATAATGAATCAAACTGACATGACATGAGAAAGATCTTTGTTTTCTTCTGTTGCATTTCTAGTAGTTCAACAATCTTTTCCTTCAAGCCCCTCCCTCTTCCTATTTTGCTCTTCGTGTTCTTCGTTCGGTGTAAAATTGCCCCTTGATGAGGCTGCTGATGAGTTCGAGTTGAATAATCTAAAAGATAAAATAAAAAATAAAAAACATTATTTTGTGTCATATTTTGTAAAACACGTCTATATTGTATAACACTTCGCTAGTTACCCCTAACAACCCAAAAACGTTCTTTCCATTTTTAAGCTATTTTGCCAGGAACACATTACAGAATTTAATTATCCACAATCTGACAATAGGAATGACAACGTTGGTCATTTCCTGATCAAATGCTCAAGCTAAAAAAAAGCTTAATCCATCCGAACCATTAGGCTTATTGGGCCGGTGCTTATCCTCGTGTTATTTCCATGGCGCAAGCAAATGGGGGTACATGACTCTCCCTGGACGATTAACTCATAAGCATCGCATATTAACTACCCAGCAGTGCTGGTACTCGTTTTACAGCTGAGTGGACTGAAGCAAGTAGAGTAAAGTGTTTTGCTCAAGGACACAATGCCGCGCTCACGACGAGAATCGAATTTTGTACCTCCAGAATACGAGCATGACTCCTTAACGACTGAGCCACAGCACCTCTTAAATGATCAAGCAGATAAGGAAAAAGGTGTCGCAAAAAAACCACCTCTTCATGATTTGTCCTACTTGTGGGAAGCAGTTCAAAGTTTTGTACCGTTCCTGATTTGTTCCTGTCATCACATCAAGAATATCAATGACTTCTTTTATTCTTTTGATTACCAAAACCGTTAATAATTTGGCCACAAACCTCTTGCTGCTTCACCCTGTAAAATTTTGTTCAAGAAACTAAAAACGCGATGAACAACCTTCACTTAATACTTGAAATTAATGTCATACAAATTGTTTTACTTTGCGAGCTAAAAATGCTTAAATTGTATTCTAAATTCTTACAGCCAAAATGCATAAAGTTGCTATAGTATATGAACTGACCAGACTTTTTTAAATCTTATTTAGTATGCTTAGTCAGGGAGTGTGACAGGATGTGATTGCATATGGACATAGGGAGGGATGCCATGTGGGACATGGATGGGGGCCATATGATATAATATATAGCATGTGGTATACACCAAGGGCTACATCAGGCATAATTATTTGACTCCACCTTTTTTTCTTATTTAACAACTCATTTGAATATAACTTATTACATGAACTGACACTTTCATACATAATATGCTCAATCAGGGACTGCGATAGCTAGGGTAAGCCTTCTTATGGAGCTTATGGGACGTCATGTGAGACATAGGGTGGGATGACATGTGGGATGCCATGTGGAACAGGGTGGAATGCCATGTAGGATATATGGTGGAATGCCATGCAGGACATAGAGTGAGATGGGATGGAATGTCATGTGGGACCTGGGATGTCATGTGAAACATGGGGTCCCACCCCATTTCACCAAGTTATTTGCATATATCATGCTCAATCAGGGACAGTGATAGCTAGGATGAGACTTCTTATGGAGCCTATGGGATGTCATGTGGGACATGGGGTGGAATGCCATGTGGGACATGGGGTGGGATGCCATGTGGGACAGGGTAGAATGCAATGTGGGACATGGCTGGATGCCACGAGTAACACAGAGTGTGACATAGGTTGGAATGACATGTGTGACATAAGGTAGGATGCCATGTATGACATAGGGTAGGAGGCTATATGGGACATAGGGTAGGAGGCCATGGGGACATGAGATGTGATGCCATGTGGGACATAAAGTAGGATGTCATTGGGACATTGGGAGGGATACCATGTGAAACATATGGCGGGACAAGGTGGGATGCCATGTGGGACATTAGGTGGGAAGCCAATGATGCAGGACACAGGGAAGGATGCCATGTGGTACATAGAAAGGGATGTCATTTGGTACATATGGTTGGATTAATGTGAGACATACATGTAGGATGAGATCCATGTGGGACATGTGGTGGAATGCCATGTGAGACACTGTATGGTGGAATGCCATGTGGGAGATATGGTGGAATGACATATGGGACAAGGCATGGGATGTCATGTGGGACATGAGATGGGGTGTCATTTGGGACATGGGATGTGATTCATGAGAGACATAGGGTGGAATGCCATGTGGGTCATAGGATGGGATGCCCTGTGGGACATATGATGGAATGCCACGTGGGACAAGATTAGATGGGATGTCATGTGGGACATCCATCCATCCATCCATGTTCATTTGTAGTAGGCGCCTTTTCCATAGGATACAAAGCGCCCAGAATGCTGCCCCAAAGTTTAGTAAGTAATACATGATTAAAAAAGAAAAGTCTTGAGACGTGTTTTGAACTGTCCAAGTGAATTGGCATGGCGAATGTGTGAAGGCAAAGAGTTCCAAACATGGGGTGCTGCAGCTGAAAAAGCCCTAGAACCAGCTTTGGTGTTAGTTCTGGGTTCAGTCAGGAAGTTTTCAGAAGAGGAGCGAAGGGATCGTGCTGGTGTATAAAGTTTCAGACTGTTGGATATGTATTCAGGTAATTGATGTATCAGGGATTTGTAGACAATAAGACATGTTTTGTATAAAATTCGCTGTGACACAGGGAGCCAATGCAATTTGTTGAGCAAGGGTGAGGCATGATCACGGCGACGTTTCCTGAAGATAAGCTTAGCAGCTTTATTTTGGAGTTTCTGTAGGCGATTTACATTTTTCATGGTTATACCATTCAAAAGGGAATTACAGTAGTCCAAACGTGATAGGATGAGTGATCGAACAACATAATGACAGGTTTCAACGTCAATGTACCGACGAATCTTGCCAATGTTTCTAATGTGATAATTAATTGTTTTACTAAGTTGTGTCACATGGTTGTCCATTGACATTCTATTATCGAAAGCAACTCCCAGATTTTTAACATGGGGTGGGATGCCATGTGGGAGGTATGGTGGAATGCCATGTGGGACATGGGATGGGATGTCATGTGGGACACGGGGTGGGATGCCATGTAGGACATGGGATACCATGTGTGACTTAGTGTAACATGTCATTTTTATAATTGGCCGGGTCATATGATATGGGTGTCAATTTTCATAAACATGCGAACCATGACGATATTTACCGTTCTAGTTGTTGGCTCAAAATCGCATAAATTTCCTGCAGACAAGGAAATATCAACAGTTCTTAAGTGTGACGTCAGGGTATAAATAGTTCAGCTCCCACTTTTTAGATGAAAAATGGTTGCTAACGAATACAACCTGACAACCTAAATTGTAAGAAGTAAGACATTTAAGAACTTGATTTCAATTTTTTTTATAAAGACGATCAAGGATTTTAGTTTCAGTGAAGTTCAATCTGTTCTTCTAAGACCCCCTTATGGATGGTGGGGGTGGGGGCGAGACCGAAGTGTCAATTGCCAATCGGACCATTTTGTACTTTTTTGGGGGTGAAAGTGTTAATCATCATTTTAATATTTGTCCACTTTCATAAGGTATATGTAATATTCAATTAATTTGAATATGTATTAAATAAAGAAGTAATTATTTTTTGGAATAAGCTCCTAATCCTCGTTCAGTCGTTGAGAGAAGTGACAATGGTTGAATGGCGCACACCGTCCTTCGGAGGGGACGTTGAGCTGTCGGTCCCGACGGCAGGACAGTTTACCCCTGCCTGGTTCTCCGAACACTGTTCGACAAGAGAAGTGTGAAAACGCGGTGTGTAATTACTTCCTTTCCTGGCACAGTCAAGTCAAAGTTCATGTGCGCCGATTCGTTGGCAACTGGAGAACTTGACTGAAGGCGCTGTGGTCTTAATAGAATGGCTCGGTATAAAAACCTATAAACGAACAAACAGACAGACAGACAATAATCAACACAAATAAGGCCTATTTGACAGTTCGGGAGCCACCCGAAAAATTGGGTACTTTGAAATACCAAAAAACTGGGTACTTTTATGTATTACGTCATCGAATGAGCCTACACGTTTGATTAGTCCACACTAAACATATGGGGTTTCTCATTTTCCACTCCGGATAGTCCAAAATTTCAATGGATATCCTGAAATTTTGAAGACGGATAGTAAATAAATATTAAAACCTTTTTTGCCGCTTCATTTTGAAATTCATTGTTGCCTTTTTGAGAAAATAAACAAAACAGACTGCCCATAATCTGTTTGATTGATTTCCTCAAAAAGGCAATCGTGAATTTAAAAAAGCAGCGGCAAAAAGTTTTGAATATTCATTTACTATCAGTCTTTAAAATTTCAGGATATCCATCTAAATTTTGGACAATCCGGAGAGGAACATGAGAAACCCATATGTTTAGTGTGGGCTAGTCAAATGTGTAGGCTCATGCGATGACGTGATATATAAAAGTACCCAATTTTTTGGGTATTTTAAAGTACCCAGCTTTTCGGGTTGCTCCCGAACTGTTTGAAAACCATTGCTTTAAAAATCATTGGGGGCATGGCCCTGGTGTCGGGCCCTGCAAGTTGATCTGGGAACTCCGCAACCGACCCTTTTGTTCACCGTGTGATAAATAGAGGCCTAAAATTAGGTCTAACGTTAACGGCCTGACGTTATGCTTTAATTTCACAAAAAGTTCAATGTCCAATCGCTGATACTGGTCGAAATAAACATCAATACAAAATATCTTGAGTGTATTTGCTATAGTCAATAAGCTGAAAATAAATGTCCGGCAACGAAAAATGGACACATATGCAAAATTTGATTGCATTGCCCATTACTAAATTTAAGTTACAAACAGATAAGTGGCTTGTATCTAGGCCTAACGTTATAGTAAAGTATATGCTACACCATAAGCCTTTGCTTGTGTCCAGAGTCACTCACATAAGGTCACATATTCTTGCCGTAAATCATGGAGGAAAAAGCATTTTGCTTGTCATGGTGATCAGGATGTGCTAAGTTATATAATATGACATTGGTTTCATCTAGTTATTGAACACATCCCATGGGCTCCACTTTTGTCTTCGGGAGCTTTTACATTCGCCCACTGTGAGGCCTGCAAGAGAAACGTGAGGCTTGAAATACAAGTACTGCGAAATTGTCTAGGTTTTATCTTGAACCAGAATCAGTCCTTTTGTTATATAAGCAGTCCTAAAAGTATACTTTCTTCGCAGCTTGGTGTGATTGAGCTGTGGTTGAGCGATTGCGAGCAGAAAACCATTGCAAATGCAGTTTTGCCGGACGTGACTGTGCGGCAACGGCAATGAATCGCTACATGGAGCGTTTGGGGTTTGCCGGATGCGGTGAATGCTTTTTGTCGGATTGCTGCATTGCCGTCGCCGCACTTTGTAAACAGACCAAAACAATTTGTATGATACCGATTTTATTGCCATCGTTGAATTGCCGTTGCCGTCAATGTGAACGTAGCTTAATAGCATAGACGCCATTCGCGTCTTTCTTATTATCTATATTATTAAGCTATTTTGAATTACGGTCAGGATAGCAAAAAAAATTAGTTGATTCACACTGGCCAGTTAATATCGCATGTCCATCTGTCGAATATTGTATTTTATTCACACCACATCGTTAAAATAAGCCTTAGAAATGATATTTTTTCTAGCACGTGTTTATTCTTATCTATAACATTAAGCTAGTAAGAGATTGTGAATGAAGGTCAAAATACCAAAATCTTTATTTTAGTAACACTGGTAAGTTAATATCGTACGTCCATCTGTCAAATATTGTATTTAATTCACACCACATCACTAAAATAAGTCTTAGAATTTCTTTTTCTCGCGCGTCTTTCGTCAGTTATCTATTATCATTGAGCTATGGAGAGATTGTGAATGACGGTCAAGATATACCAAAATTATTATTTTATTCTCTCTTGGCCAGTTAATATCATAACACAATCTGTCGAATATTTTATTTGATTCACACTACCTGACTACGTCATCGTTAGTCAATGTAATGTTCAAACAAGTATCATTTTTATCTTAGAACTCGTCTTAGAACTCTCGGTTCTTTCTTCAGTCTGTATAATTAGGCTATAAAGTTATTTCATCAAGTGACTAACTCAACTGGAGGCCATTTTGCAAGCCAGAGCTTTGCGCGTTGAGTATTTTAAGTGTCTGATCTTCACACAGCTCAGTCACATTACACGTAAAACAAACAGACTCAGTCAAAACACGCGCTAGCACGCGCTGGTAATGAATTCACGCGCTGGGCATGTAAACACGTGTTGCAAACACGCACTGGTTAAAGTGAACTGGCCAGATGAATTAATTTCTAATATAAAATGTTATTTTGGAGAAAAGATTACCCTCCAGGTACTTCAAGTATATTCTTAATTAGTGGATTCTAAACACGTCTGTTAATTAATGCAGCCAACGGCACAGGGCGATTCCGACATACTACTTACAAAAGGAATCTTATGTAGCAACATGCAAACGTATGTAAGTGTACAGCAAACGACAGTCTACCCTACAAAATGGCGATGTGACCTCATGACGTCAGCTGAAACATCCTTATTGCAAGATTGTGAATGATGGTCAAGATGCCTAAACCAGTATTTGATTCACGCTTTTCAGCCTTACCAGTTAATCTGTTATCAAGTCAATCTGTCGAATATTGTATTTGTTTATGATTTATATCATTCCGTCTTTGATATTGTCTTTGGTCTTATTCGAATGATTAAGCAATGCAGAGATTGTGAATAATGGTCAAGATACCAAAATCTTTATTTGATTCACACTTTGCATCTTAATAAATTAATATAGTGTTTATATAGTTAGTCTAGTTCGACCAGTCCAATTTTAGATAATTTCGTCTTCGATTTTATCTGTTTGTGACACATCGATGCTCTTCTTATTTTATATATGTTGTTAATATTTTGTACATTTTTGTGACAAGGGCCCAGTACACAAATGAAAATGAAATGAATGTTTGAAGCACGTTTTTCATCTTATCTGTATAATCTGATAATTAAGCAATAAAGAGATTGTGACTGATGGTCAGATACCAAAACCTTTATTTGATTCACGCTTGGCAGCTTCACCACTTAAAATACTCAGTCAATGTGTCGAATATTGTATTTAATTATAATTTATTAATTCCGTCTTTGATATTATCTGTACGCATCACATCTTTGGTCTTACCTGTATAATTAAGCAATACAGAGATTGTGAATGGTGGGTAAATACCAAAATTTTGATTTCATTCGCACCTGTTTAGTTAATATTATCAGACTATCTATCGAATACTGTATTTGAATTACACAATACCATCGATGGCTATTTAGATTTTGTCTTATATGTATGTAGCGTGTCTTTCGTTGTATATCATTAAGCAATATAGAGATTGAGAGATTGTGTGTATAATGGTCTTATTAGTATTGAAATATTGAAAGGTGTTTTATTCTGTCCTATTTTGATCGACATTACCAGTTATAATACAATGAATAATCATTTGACACTCCCAAAATTATTGAATAATTTTGACACTCATTTAAAAGTCAAAGGCAGAGACGTTTTATGTAAACAGCAGTAAATGAAACGCTTATGTCTATTACACTGAATATCAGGCTGGGGAATAACTGGAATAACTTCTTGGGCGACTGTGCTAATAATAACTACTTAACCATTCGCTTTTTACTCTGTAGTTCATATAAACCATTGCCAACCCTTGTCACCTTGATACAAATGTTTACGATTTATTTATACTAAAACAATTAGAATTCATAAACAATTGGTAAGAATCTCCGATTTTAATGACCATTCAGGTTTGAATTGCTGTAATGCAGGCCACATTTAGCAACATTATCAATAATCGGGAAGATGTTGTTTTTGACTTGTTTAGACTAATCAGGGGGACATCTCTCTGCTATAATTAGAGATCTGTTTTTTAGATAATAGATTCCTGCTCTTATGCACCATAGAACTTTTCAAATCTGAATGGCAATTTCCGGGAAAATAATTTAAATAATGTCACATGGCCGAAATTCACGTGTCTATAATCTGATAATGAACCAATCGTATACAGGGGAAACATCATTGACCGATCAAATACTGGGGGAATCTTGGCAGCCTGCACAATTCACGCACATGATAGGACCAAGCGTATATAAAAAAAAATTAAGCGCACACATTGTACGTGCGTTATGCATAAAGGTAATACGCGCGCGTATTGCTGCTTACAATGTTTTGCCCAAACCTGCATCTGATTGCTTGAGAAACAAAAATAAAATTCCCGCAGCAGGTGATTGGTCGAAATCATAGAACTAAATTAACAGAGAACGCTGGGCTCGATTACCGAGTGAATCCAACATATATCCACGAAAGTCACCCAAGGCACGATATTCCCCATTGACTGTAAGAATAACGAATTTTTAAAGTCACTTTATTTAATAATCTATTTCTTCGATTTTTTGCTTTTCTAGTATGTTATGTAACTTTTGGTATTCTAGGTAATTTTAAAGTCATCGGGAAATCTTATGTCGTCCAAACACGAAAGTAAATTTTCGGGTCGATTTTATACAACCCTTAGGCCATGCAAATCCCAATTTTCTCCATTGACTGCAATGATAAGGAGTGATAAAAGCATAAAAAAAAAGCTGTCGTCTTCGGGTTTTTCTTCTTCTATTCTTTCCAAATATATCATTCACCTTTTGTTATTCTATTCTAGATATTCTGAAGTTATCAAGAAATACACGTGTCCTAACACGAAAAGTGGAATATGGGGCCGGTTGACCTGGAATTTATAACCTTAGGCTATGCAAATCGGCAAAATATGTCCAAACTACCGTAGCTCCTTGTATTAGAGGAAAATAAAAACTTGGATTTTATTACTTGTTAAGCGTCCAAATTGCACGGCCTTCACACCATGTCATTGACTTTGCAAATTTATCATTATTGCGGATGAGGTAATTTATAGCATGAGAAGATTGTTTCGATTGTTTACGTTGCCATAACTTAACACTTGGCCTGGGCAAATTTGCCGATTTGCATGGCTTAAGGTTATAAAAAGACTAGAATACTAAAAGTTACTTAGCATACTAGAAAAAAAAAAAAATCAGAGTTACAGATTTTTAATTAAGTGACTTTAAAAATTCGTTATCGTAACAGTCAATGGAGAAAATCGTGGTCTGACTCGTGAATAAATGTCGGCTTTATTCGCTATCACAGCAATTAATAGGAGCCCAGCGTTCTCTGTTAAGTTATATAGTCAAAATACTGGAAAAAATCACGTTCGGCTAAACTCGGTTTGAAAAGGTCTATAGCAAACTTGACACACATTGGAAATATAACAAGGACCAAAAGGTTTTGTGGTTCCGATGTTTTTTTTTTTTTCATTTGCTGATTGATTTGCAAGTTTTGTACTACCTGTCATGTCATTGCATATCAACACACTAGCTAACATCACATTTATACCAAATATGAAATAAAACAAACAATGCGGTCGTTAAAATATTAGCAATTCAAGAGTTTTACATTAGGCCCCGCCTACTCATTAATATGCACGATCTCGCCACCAAAAACAATAGGGCACATCAGACCTTGGGTTATCTGTGTATTACATATAAAGTGAATCCCATGTATCGTTCTTGAGATAGTGTGTTTACAAGCTCTTTTCAACAAAATCATGTTAAGCCCCGCCCACTGTGCATATTAATGAAAGTCAACATTTTTGTACCATTAACACTCGTTAACATCATAATTACGCTAAATATGAAACAAAATAGACATACAGTTGTTAAAATATGAGCATTCAAAGATTTTATCATTAAGCCCCGCCTACTCAATAATATCCGTGACAAGGCCACCAAAAACAATAGGGCACATCTGCAAATCATGGGCTATCTGTGTACCACATACGACATGAATCCACTTTATCCTTCTTCAGAAACCGTGTTTACAAGTTCTTTTCAACAAATTTAGATTAAGCCCCGCCCTCTATGCATAATAATGAAATCTAACATTTTACATAATAAACATGTACACACTAGCTAACATCATAATCATACCAAATATGAAACAAAACAGACATGCGGTTGTTAAAATATGAACATTTCCAGATTTTTACATTAAGCCCGCCTACTCATTATTATGCATGGCATCACCATCAAAAATAATAAGGCACATCTCTATATGACATGAATCCGGTGTATCGTTATTGGGATATCTGTGTTTTACGAGCTGCGCGTCCCCTCCCCCACACTCACCCCACCCCTCCCCAACCCCATGCAACCCCATGCCCCACCCCACCCCAAAACACACACACCATCATGACCACATAGGTTTCCGATGTTATTGCAACGGAACCAATAAGGGAGATATATTTGGGTATTATACAAAACTCTACAAAAAGCCAGATGTTCAAGTCTCAAGCAGTACTGGTCTCAAGAGTCAATAAACAAATTCTATCTTTAGGTCTATACAGAATTCTACATTTATACTTTTATCAACACAATAATTTTGTAAATGGTTATCAGTTAAAGTTATACTTTAACCCTTACTCTACCAGTCTACCAGCACTTTTTTGAAAACGCGCTTGGAAAGGCGGAGTCAAAGAAGGGACACCCAAAACGGCGATAATATCGCCGCGTGGTAGAGTAAGGGGAAATCACAGGCTAATTATTGAACGGTCCTCTGCCTTCCAATAAGCATAGTCGAGCTCGTTCCACTTCAGTGACCCGGTGGCTCCACCGGGATCATGCTGCGTATACTTTTGAGTTGGCACACTTGCCGCAGGTTGATTAACCCTTACTCTAACAACACTTTTTAGAAAACGCGCTTGGGAGGATGCATCAAAGATCCCCAAAACGGCGATAATATCGCCGCCGCGTGTTAGAGTAAGGGTTAATTGTTGTGTAAAAATAAGAATCATTAGTGTTTATTTCAGGCTTTTAAGAGGTATATTGGATCAGTGGTTAAGAACTCTTGCTCGTATGCGAAGGTACCAGATTCTCTTCGTGAGCGCTGATTTGTGTCCCTCAGCAAGACACTGTACTTGCTCCAGTCCACTCATCTGTGAATGAATGCAAGCATTACTAGGACTTAACCTGCGATGTACCGGCGTCACGTACAGGGGGAGTCGTGTGCTCTCATTGGCTTGCACCATGGAAACCGGGCATATGGACACAATGACTGGATGGACTTCATTTTAATTTACAGGCTTTATTCGTGAATGAAACCTGGTGTCAGTTCCTGCCTAATCCCATAATAGCTGCACAGCTCAGTGGCACAGAGCTGCGCAGATATGTGCCACTAAGCTGCGCAGCTCTGTGCCACTGGGCTGCGCAGCTCTGTGCCACTGAGCTGCGCAGCTCTGTGCCACTGAGCTGCCACTGAGCTGCGCAGCTCTGTGCCACTGAGCTGCGCAGCTCTGTGCCACTGAGCTGCGCAGCTCTGTACCACTGAGCTGGGCAGCTCTGTACCACTGAGCTGGGCAGCTCTGTACCACTGAGCTGCACAGATTTGTCAGCCAGCCAGTATTGTCGTCACAAAAACAAGAAGACTTATTTAACATGTTAAATTGTAGTTTCTCATATGAAACAAAGAGTTTAAAATGACTATAATATCTGAATAATGTAATAATTGGTACCAAGCAGTTCAAGACGCCTCTGCACCCGTTATAAAACGGATTCATTTGTTTAAACATGACATTTTGTAATATAGGCCTATCGGCCTATACCGATACTAATTATTCTCCAAAAAGCTTCATAAAAACTAGACATTTCGGATTTTGAATAAAAAACAAACTTACTGTAATAATTTTACAATCCAACCAAAAACGCGATTTGTATTTAAAGGAAAGGTATCGTTCCCTAAATAAATTCAGAAGTGAATGCCGCCGTGCTGGTACCGTTTCTTCCGGTTTTCAATTTTTCTCATTCATTGCGTGAAATCTGTGATGTTATCGAAAACACATGCAGGCTCCTATGTTCGGTCCGTAGAGCTCAAACAATGATGCTTTACTTAAATAAAACTAAAAACAATGGTATGGCCTTGAAAGAAATCAGTCACAAGATCTTCAAGTGTTCAGATTGCAAATGATCATTACAGATCAAAATTTGTGATTAATCTTGGTGGGCCTAGGACTTCTGAGGTAGATTATATTGGGTATGGGGCAGTGGCGTAGCCAGGATTTTCATATTAGGTGAGGGGGCGGAGAATTGAATTGAACTGACAAGATATTTAGATGTAGTTGAGGTGACACCGAAGGTTTCACTGAGAGCGCACTTCGCTCGACTTGTGGGCGTGGGGTCCAGGGGCCCGCTTTAGGGCCCCTGGTGGGGTTCATAAGCGAAGCCCCGGTAGGGGGAAAAGTATGTCATAACGCATAGTAAGAAGGTGTATTATACAAGTCAAAATTTATTTGAAAGAGAGCAATAATACACTAAATACAAAACACAAAATGAAAGCGCTCGACTTGTCGGCGTGGGGTACAAGGAAAGGGTGCAAATGAAGAGGTGGGGATATTTTGTCTGTCATCAAGATATCTCAATAACTAATGCTTTGATTTTGATTAAATTTGGTGATTAAGATTTGGGACTTATTGGAACAAGGGAAAATGGAGGGTGGCGATATTTTAGGGCAAGATTTATCATGACTTAGTTGAAACTTTCCAATGAAATGTGTTGAACAATGAGCTCATGCCATGAAAAAACAGCTATGCAATTAATTTTCTTGACTTACGTGAAGTGGTCTCTGGTATCAAAGAAATAAAACAATTGGCTTCTGTCTTGAGTGAAATTAGAATGTGAATTTACCATGAATAGAGCTCTAACATTGAACGCTTAGCCTGAATTAAACTGAAAACAATGATCACAAGTGATGATCCTCAATTTTAGAATGTAAATGACAACACAGATCAACAGTGAGAAAGAGATTGTTTGGGGTTATAATTCGGTGGGTGCTTAGGTCCTATGGAAAAGGGTTTGAACATGGATGGATGGATGGATGGATGGGTAGGTTTCGAGGGATGGGGAATGAACAGGGGACGAGGGGCGGAGGTATGCGCTCTGCAGAGTGCTAAAATTATAGTTCACTTTGTATTTTACTGTTCCTTTAACATGTTGTATACTTACACAACTCAAAGTGGACTTCATAATAACTTAAATATCTCACTCAACATTAGGCCTCTACCCAATATTTTCAGGGTGTGGGTGGTGAATTCTTCTTTCTCTGAAAAGCATATGTACAGAAATCTGTTTGCAAACACAAACGCCATTTAGTTTCATGGCACTTTTGTGTATCAAGAGCAAAAGCAAACATGTTGCCTAAGAAATTATGTTCAAATTAAGACAAGTACCTGGTTTTCTCTTGCAAACAAATTTATGTCAGTCACGGCGTACGGAGATGCCATTCAAAGGTCTAGGACAGCGGAAGAAATGCTAGTTTTGTTTTTTACCGAAAAGAGATCAAAATTTAAGGCTTGATTAAATTTTGAGGACTGGCAATAGACGGAAAACTTATGGTGTTTAAATGGCAAGGATTTTCTATAAAATATAATTAAAGAAAACCAGAGTCTTTTTCTTTATTTGATATACAAGAAATTACAATTATAAGTCATCTGAAGAAATTTCACATCGTACAAAACAATTAAGCATTTATTTTTATTTTATTCAAACATTAATTCTGCCAATATAAACTTACATGGTAGCGGCTATTTTGTTCATACGCCCTATAGAAAAGATGCCATACACCCAGTACAGATTAGAATATTAATGTATTTTAGTTATAATCCATTTTAAATTTTCTAACTTCTCAGAAATTTTTTTTTTTTTGCATGGGTCTATGAATTTGCATTTGTATAAGATATTAATGATTCAAGCTATTAGAACTTCATGTTAAAACATGTTGGAAATAAAGTTTCAGAGAGAATTAAAAACAAAATATTATGTGTTCTAGCACATTGCAAGGTATGTTATCAACGGCATGATTTCATACAGTTAGACAAAATGGCAGTTTCTATGTTACAACTTCAAACGTGAATAACTTGAGAATGGAATAAGATTTTATGATTAGGTTTTTTGTTAGTTAGTAGAAACAAATTCTCTATCATAATCAAGCTAGAATATTTTACGTTCCGTCTCCTTTAATTATATATGCCTCGTGGGACATCAGGTGAGAAGCCTGATCCGGAACATTAGGTGGGATGCCATGGGGGACATAGGGAGGGATGGCATGTGAGACATAGGATGAAACGCCATGTGGGACAAAAGGAGGGATGCCATGTGCGCATATGGTGGAATGCCATGTTGGCATATGGTGGATGCCATATGGTGGAATGCCATGTAGGACATGGCATGCCATGCGGGACATGGGATGCCATGTGGGAGTTAGGATGCCATGTGGGACATAGTGTGGGATGCCATATTTATAATTGGGCGCTTTATATAATATGGGTGTCAATTTGCATGGGCATGCAAACCATGACGGTATTTACCGTTCTAACTGATGATATCATCCCCTAATTACAAGCATGATTGTTACATAAATTGTGATGGTATGATTATTGTATCACACAACTTGCACACACCGATAAAACAACTAAGACCAAATAGTACCAGTTTATTTAGTCACAATCGAAATATCAGCTATTTGAAAACGTTTAAGCCAACTTAAGTGGTAAATGTAAGTGTTAATAATTAGGGTGCATAAATTAATCTGAGATGGTTTGACGGGTGAAGATGATGTCAATGTTGATGAGTACTTCAACGAAATGAGCGGGCAATCCTGATATGGATATAATTGTGGGAAAGATTGAAAGTGCTTTAAGACCTTTTCAATCCGAGTTTAGCCGAACGTCATTTCTTCATGTTTCAACCAATCAACTGTTGGATGAATTTCCCTTTGTTACCTAACCAATCGGCTGCAGTTGCTGGATGAACAATTGTAAACAACAAATGCGCGCGCATTACCTTTATACATACAACACGTATAAATGAGTGTTTGAAAGCATTTTTGTCACATGATTAGTCCCATACCGTGCGTGAATTGTGCATACGGGCAAGAATTCCCCAGTATATAATTAGTTGATAAGATTTTCTCAGTATACCATTGGTCAATTATGAACACGTGAATTTTGGCCATCAGACAATATTTAAATTAGTTTTTTTGGAAATTACCCATTCAGATTTGAAATGGTCTATCAAAAAGAACTTTCTTCTGCCCGTCAGCCCGTTAATAATAATCAAAATATTTTAACAAAATTTAAATGAAATAATCTTATGAAGCTTATTTATAAGCTTTGATATCATATTTTTTTCCAGCGAATAGATATTGGTGTTTTTACTGGCATGGAACAAAACTTTTATGAATGAATTTATCTGAAGGAAATATGGCATTATTGTGTGACAAACTAAAACTAACGATATAACAGAATGAAGAGTCAGCAAGTGTGAATACGATTTTAAAAAGGATAAAATTACTAACAGTTATACGATTTCCCAGATATGAATAGATGTGTTATATGTAATAGTCATGAAATATAAATCTGTATTAAAAACTTTCTGATCATCTAGTCACATCATCAATCACATGAAAACGTCACATTTGTTGCCAAGGGCAGGATCTTACCACTACCACCTCTTTTAAGGAAAACATGACTTAAAATTGGATGTCTATCCACTATAGATAACGAAGTAGTCTGCTGGTTATCAATTGAAAAACCATAATTCAGTTGAAAATATCAAATGGTGTTCACAAATGAAGGATTTCCACAACCCTAAGTCATCTTTTCTAGATGACCTGGTCTGTCTGGTCATCAAGAAAAACACCATCCATCAGATGAAATGTCAAGTGGTGATCACACGGGAAGGCTTTTGATAAACTAAAAAATGGTGTTCATCCGCCATCAGTGGTCTGCTGGTTATCAAGAGAAATACTATATTTTAGATGAAAATAAAAGATCACAAATGAAGGAAAACTTGTTCATTCCACTGGTCATCATCTGATGACTGTCTACCAAAGTTTCTGAAACCATCACCTCCATCAGATGAAATGTTATATCCTTCAGATGAAATGCTGGTGAAAATAAAATGAAAAGCAGGAAAATTCCCTATCAAACTTGTTTTGAACACTCACCCTCCATCAGATGGAAATGTTATACGGTGCTGAAAATAAAAGCGCAGGATTCCCAAAACTTGTTTTGATGGTGATTTTGTCTTTGATCGGGTGAGGAAGTTTGTGGATCCATTAAATAGTTATTTTAAAGGATAAGTTAAGTGGTTAAGCATGTTCATTTTATATCGTAGGATAAGTCATTGAATAATAACTTTAAAGAACGAAATGGTGAATAATCTTATTCCAGGAGCACTTACTCCTTTTTAAAGTTCTCACAATCGAGAACTCAAGTAATGACAGAGTCAACAAACATAAGTCAAGATGGACTCTTACATACCAGATTACGCCAAAGTACACATCGTTCAAACATACACCGCCAACCGCTTACATCAAAAAGCACCCGGAGAAGAAATGACTTTATCTCAATTGTTGGACACGGCACGTCAAATACAAACGAGGTAGTACATTCTTACGGCTATGACCAGGGGCGTAGGAAGGGTCACCTCTCTGAGTGGCAAAACCCCCAAAATTTCGCTGTGTCAAGTGCAAAAAATGTACTGGTTATTCAAGTTTCCACCTTTCAATTTTAAAAAAATTCCTTCATTTCGGAAAATGTCCTTTATTTTCGGGAATTTTTCTTCAATTTCGGGAAGTTTTGGCCACTTTTGGGAAATGATTGATTGTTTTGGGAAAAATTTAATCACTTTTGGGGAATTTTTGGGCCAGTTTTCGAGAAAAAAATTGACGGTTTGGGGGAAATTTTTGTCAATTTTCGGGAAATATTTTGCCAGTTTTGGAAAATTTTGCCCAATTTTGGGAAAGTTTACTAAATTATACCAATTTTACCCCGCAGAAAGCATGCAGCCTGAAGGTGAAATCCGCTCATGAGGCAGCTTGACCGTCTCCCCCCCCCCTCCTTTTCTTCGCTTACTACGTCTCTGGCTATGACACGAATCCCCACACACATGAAACAGAGGTCATAAATGTAACATTTATGAAACCTAAATCTTTATTTCAAACTCTTTTTGTCTTTGATCGTGTTAGGACGTTATTGATCCATGGAAGGATGATTTTAAAAGATAAGTTAATTGGTTAAGCGTGTTTGCCGTATATCTTAGGATAGAATACCGAATAATAACTCAAAGAACGAAATGGTGATAAACATGTATTAAAATTAAAATTTGATCATATTTGTGTAGAAATAATTACATTTATGAAATATTTCTCGAGGTTTAGTGATTTAGTCATTAGTTATTTTCTAAACATTTTCTTTTATTGATATTCAAACAAACTTGCATTACAAAGGAAAATATCACATTATGTAGTGACAAAGCAGTATAACATATAAAAACTAAACAACTAAATCATAATCTTTCTTTAAAATATTAATTTTGTGTACAAACAGGTAACCAAGTTCTCCAAATAAGTGTAAACTGATTTATCCTGTTATTGGTTAAAGCAATATATTTTTCTGTATCAAAATAACTTGTTAAGAAAGCTTGAAAAGAAATACAAATTGCTTGAAAAGAAATACTACCATTGACATATTTATATAAATATATATAGTATTTGCTACAAATCATAAACCAGAAAATACTTTATCTCTACAGCCAAAAATAATTGTATTCATGGTAGGTTCAAAATGGAAAGTTGTCTTCTTCTTAAGATACAAGTCTACCCAAAACTAATGAATAAGAGGACATGAAAAGAAAAGATGTTGGATAGTTTCAGAGTCCACTATACAGAAAGAACATTTAACGTTATCTTTTAGGTTGATCTGGAATGAAAATGCATTTGTAGTCATGATTGTATCATTAATTCTAAACTGTAACCAGCAAAGATTAATATTACTATCATAGACCAATTTAAATTACTGTATGTATCACCAGTTTTCTTGCCATTTACTGCAAGGCTTAAAATCAAAGTTATAGAATGAACGACGTATAGGCTAAAAGGGTTTACATTCGTGCCTAAGACTACAAAAAAAAGACAAAATCGGTGGTTCAAGGGAATTCTCGACAGGATACACATAATTACGATATATCCCCCTCCATTTAGTCTTGATTGCAAAAATTAAACCTTTATAATGAAGAAAATTGGTATTGATATTATACTTATGAATAAACTCCTGAAAAGAAAGGAAAAGCCCTTCTGGGTTTAGTAGGTCATTAATAAATCTTACACCCACATTGTTCCAACACTTGTAATGCACATTCTTGTTATTCTTAAGAATATTATCATTACACCATATCGATTGAGGTAAAATATTATCTTTGGGACGAGGGAGGGGGGGGAGGGGGATTTTTCATGTATCAAACTTTGAAATTTACCCAACTGCAAACAACATTAGCCCAAAAATTGTTCATGGAAACAGATGAAAAACCTCACAAATACCGTTATCATATTCAGATATATCCCTTAACTTTAGAAGATAAGGCAATAAAAAGTAAAAAATATCAACCCACTGACATGAGGAGCACCTCAATCGCTTAATTCAACTAACCTTTAAAGCAGTTACGTGCGTCTCTATATCAATCATTTTTACACCTCCCTTGTTAAATGTTTAAACCATCTGTAGGCGACTTACCCTGTCAGTAGAACTTTCCACACAAATTTTGAATAACTTTAAAATTTTAATCATATTAATATTAGGATTCGGAATTATAAGGAAGCTATCAAAATTAATTTAGAAGCCAAAAGTTATTTAACAGTTACCATCCTCCCCAGCGCAGTAATAAAGCGCTTTGACCAGATCTCAATGAGACGTTTGAGTCCAAAGCCTTATTATAAGTTAAGAGTCACTGTATCATAAATATCAAAAGAAAAAGTTATACCAAGATAATCAAAAGAAATTTCTGGGTCCAAATTAAAATTCTCACTACTTTCAAGACTCTCCTTACAACATCTTCTTGATCCAATCCAAATCAGTTCTGACTTTTCCTGATTAAGCTTCAACCCTGAAATATCACCAAAGAAGTGAAGCGCATTAGTACAAAGTAAAAAATGATTATCTGAACCGTCAAGGGAAAAGAGAGTATCATCTGCATATTGAGACACCTTCACCTCCGTCTGATTTACACAAATACCATAAATAGAAAAATTACATCAAATTAATTATCCTAAAATTTCTATCCCAATGATAAATAAATAAGGAGACAATGGATCTCCTTGTCGGACACCCCTACCTATTTCAAAAAACGCAATGGGCCAACCATTTACTAAAACACAATAACTTGCATTATTAGAAAAAAAGCTTGCACCATTTACAAAATGATTCGCCAAAGTTGTAAAACTTCAAGAATTCCAATGAATTAGCATGAGATACTGTGTCGAATGCCTTTTCAAATTCAATTTAAGATAATACACCCAGCATATTTATAGATTCTATATAGTGCATGACATCACATCAAATCCTAATATTTTCTCCGATGTAGAAATTTTTCACAAAACTAGTTTGGCCAGGATTGATTATAGATGTCAACACTTTTATTGAGCCTGTTTGCAATACTAGCAGAAGCTATAGTTTATATGACATGTTCAAAATAGATGTAGGTCATGTTCAAATAGATATAGGTCTCCAATTATTCAAGAACTTACAGGGCTTATTCTCCTGGGAAATCAGGGTAGCAACACTATCTTTGACTAACAGACAAAAGCCCACTATTGTAGCCGAAATTCAAAGAACGTGAAAGGTAAATACAGATATTTGTCCAAAAAGCTTTGTAAAACTCACACGTGAACCCATCTGCTCCTTGCAATCTGTTATTATTCATGTTTGATTTTTTTTTTTTTAGGCATACTCAATTCCAATTCAAGTTAATGGGCCTCCCAAAGTAACAACATCCTCATTTGATGTCTAATCTATCATAATATCGCTAAATTTGTTATTTAAGTCACAACCTGTACAGCTCTTAGATTGATATAAATGTTTGTAATAATCATGCATCTCTTTTTTTATATCATCTAACTCATATCATCTAACTCATTTACAACACTACAATCCTTTATTTCAGGAGATGAAAATATATTTTTCGTATAATTAGTAATTACGGCAGAGTAGTAGTGAACAATGTAAAGTAACTGTGATTTCGTCTACAAAAATGGTGGAATAAGTCACTTAAACAAGTAAACAAATGGTCTATAATAAAGGCCAGATATCGTGTTAACGTTGATATGAAAATACAATACAATACAACGTTTCCAATTGGTCGAAATATTTACACAATCACCAACAGGCCAATCAAATACTGCCTGTGGAAGTGACGTCACAAGTATGTTATGGATTTATTGACGACAGATCAAACAATTTCTTGAGACGAGATTCCCTATTTAACAAATATCATCATTATTGTGACGTCACTCTTCTCCAATAGACTTGGAATAAACTTGAATATCTCTTGAATGAAACCCGGTATTAGCATAGCTATTTGTGATGGTATTTTCGTCCTCTTTTATACAGGGCATACATGTCAGGCCTCTACATAAATGTTTTGCTGTTCATATAAACTTCCATCCAAATGTCAAGAAATACAGGAGCGTGCTGGATCTCAAGGCCATAATTTTTCATCCCATTACTTGTGAAGCCTACAAAACATTTTCTGAGATTGTGGGACAAACTGAAAATTCTCGTAATGAGCAGAGTCAATAGACATGACTATACAGTTGTAGAAAAAGGACAAAATTATTAACAGTTTTGTCACGACTCTCCACACATAAATGATAAAAGTGAAGGAGTGTATATGCCTATGGTAATTGTGAAGATATTTGAGCGTCAAATCTAATTTTGGGGGAAATCAATATCATCTTCCATCGTGTGTTTAAAAATTTTGGATCCATGGAAATCTATTTTCAGTTAAAATTCTTTGATAATTACGATTGTCTATATTAAGGAAAAATGGAGTTTTTTCTTCTTGGTTGAAATTCAAAAAGAAAACTAAATATAACGATGACCATCTAAACAAGCGCATTGCTACACTTTCAATAACCTGATAACTGAGGTGTGAAATAAATCATTTACCGACTACCTAGAATTAAAGAGACGTCTCGTCTCAAAACAAATCGCAACGACGTCAGTTAGTACATGGCAAGTGCTTACACACGTCATGAACATATTACCTACGGAACGTTTA
>JAIGNY010003110.1:930000-940000 GCA_020152595.1 Chiridota heheva
GACGATTATTCAATTAGGGATATTATATTCTGTCGTGTTTGATGTGGAATGAATTATGTCATGTATTGAATCGCGACATTAACCTTGTTTACAAATTCAATTTCAATGAAACGGTCCTTCGGTGGTGTTTAAAATCTAAAGAGAGTGAATATTGTAAACTTTGTTCCATTCAATAGTCATTTGTATTGTAAAAGGAGATCTCAGTAAACACGTCACGTTTTCTCAACCATAATCAGCTCTGAAATACGATTTCAACTCAGAACAACTAAATAAAGATTATGAAAGAGGTATAAAGTTAAGAGCGATCGTACTATAACCTGATAGCATTGCGGAAAAAGATAATCGTTGCTCCAACTTACAGACTTGGCTCTCACATTCCGTAAGCACCACAAGTGTAACATTCACCATATTCAAATGATTTCAAAAATCGTTGTTCCATTTTCCTTTGATTTACAAATGAAAAGTAATTACTTACATTTCTGAAGAAGGTTGCGTTTCTTTATTCACTGAAGGATACAATATTGCTCCTATATTTAATTGAAATACATTATTTCGCGGATTTTTTCATTTTATTTCAGAGTTAATCGAAGTATCATTTGGGGTGTTTAAAACTTTAAAAACTGAAAAAAGAAGTAAAATTTTGTCATCGTTGTTCTATATACGAGCAAAGGCATTTGTGGAAAGAAATCTCAGTCAGACACGTTTTCTCAACAGCAATAAATTATGGAAAATTCCGAAAACTAACTAAAGTTTAAGAGAGAGCGCTTATGTTAAGACCGAATAATCCAATATCTCAATAATACATACAAATATATAATGATAGCTGCTCCAAATTTCAATCTATATCTGTGTTATTCTTTCCATCACTTGAACGTGTTGAATAGTGCAAACGCTTTATCATAAGTCTATAATTTAAAAAGTATTTTAAATTACACGCAACTTTCATCTTTATCGTTTCTATCGTGATGAAACAATGCATACCTTAATACAAAATGACAAACCACAATATAGAAAATGACATTTTAATCTGCTAAATATTTTCAATGAAGTGAAGGAAAGATTCCGTCCAAATAACTATCAACAGATTATTCTTGAAATATTTCTAATTATCAAAATCAATCATCAAATGTTATTAAGTCAAGTATGATGATAAAACGTCCAACGATATATAACGTTAACTCCAAACAAAGTAGCACGAACATGCATCTATAAAACAGCCCTAGTTATCCACACGACAACGTATCAAATTAAACTGAAGGGAAACCATTCCATCCACAGATTTATATCAACTGACCGAGTGATGTTTGCCATTGTTTATAGCTGGGAGGAAAATATCTAATAAAGTAGTTTCCATGCCAGGTAAATTTGTGAATTTTTAAAAACGAGGCTGTCGCACTTCGCATAGTGTCGTTTACCCATTATGTATGTATATTTGTTTTGCCTGATGTACATACAAGATTGGTGTATATTTGATAATACAATTCGTGCTAGTTTCTGTTTTTGGCCTGGAATCGACTTTTATATATGTTGGTGATGACTGTCCATATTATTCTATTCAAGTTAGGATTGTTTTTTTCCATTTAATGCGTGGATCGATCGAGATCAAGAGTACTATCGTTAAGAGACAAATTTAATCGATTTGATATGATCAAGATACAGTCAAATATCCCATGACCGTTGTCGTGGTAGATGAGTTGTCTTTAGAATTCAATTGGTGAACGAGATATATCAGAGCATAGATTACAATATTTACAGCAGGGATATGGTGGACAGGTTCTTAGATTTCTTGTTTTATGTCATAGTCCTGTCCAACTATCACGCGCAAAATCTGAACCTGCCTTACATTTTAGTTTTGTCAAGAGCTAAGATCTAAGTGATATACTGTCTGTGTGTATGTGTTTAACAAGCACTTTATCAGTTAAAGTCATATGTGCCAAAAAAGATTATTTATCAATGGTTAACAATTGTTGGTGCTTGATCCGAGTGCAAAGAGTGTTAGTCCGGTGCAGTGTTATGTAGTTATAGTAAATGATGTTGCTGAAATTAAGAAGCAAGAGTGATACGTAAAGAAAGGTAAAGGACGAAGACGACGATGACAAATGAACACACAAATACAATGACTGGATACCACCTGCGTAAATCAAGGATAGCAAAGTGTAATATAACTTATATATAACGGGCAGCTAGTGGCCCATTTAGCCATTGAAAAGGTTAAAAGGTTGAGCTGGTCTAGCAGTACGGTCTTAATTGAAAAGACAGTGGGGGAAAGAAGCGCTGATATTATATAAAGATTTATATAACACAGATATTTAATATTTGTGGAGTTCCCTTTCAAGAGGGCAGAGATCTTCCTTCTCTGATAATCTAGCTGTGAACATGTTAATAGAATATGATCAACTGTGAGAGGATTATGACAAAGTAGTAAATATGTTGTAGTTTGATGAGATTTGGATAATTATCATATGTTATTGCATTGCATCATATTTTTCCAGCATCGTAGCGATTCATAACCCTTGGCAGTATACAAAATTGATTAAAAAACAAAAACCGTGCATATTGGCTGCTTGCATTAGGGGGCCATCGTATGGTTAAATTTCAGATGATAATGAAATTCGATTGAACTTTAATTTTTTGCTCATTTTAATTGAACAAAACTCCACATTTTGCATTCCCGAAAGGTGCTACGGGTAAAAAACGACAATTTCAAAGGAATAACAAAATTCTTGGAAAATTGCTTTCCATGCCCGGAGGAGATTATTACGATGGTGAAATGCATGCTAATGTCTGTAAGATATTCTCAGTTGTTTCATTTGAAGCTTTGAGAAAGATTCAAGGTGATTTTCCGAATTTTTTATTACATCATTACCGTTATTTCTATCATGATGGCAATTACTGCAGTCCAGTTACAGGTTTATGGTCAGGAAGAGGTCAAATAAGATTCAATGTTTAAAATTATCACAAACTAGCACAAAGAGAAAACATCTATTGAAACCGCTTTACAAATATAAAACGTTTCAGCCTTTTGAGGTTTTAACTTACAAATATGTGATGTTTAAAGAGGTTTCCATACCTATAATGCTATATGGAATCATCGGCGGATTTCTTTCCGATATTTCACCCAATCAATTTTGTAAAGCCTAACGTTGGTTCAAAAGTTAAGCATTCAAAAGCTTCTTCTCCTTCTTTAAATCCATCCGAGCCATTAGGTTTATAGGGCCGGTGCTTATCCAGTTTCCATGGCGCTAGCGGATGAGAGTACATGACTCCCAATAGAAGGGACGCCTGTCTGTCGCAGGTTAACTCCCCAGCAGTGCTGGTACTCAATTTACTTGTTGACAGTTGAATGGACTGAAGCAAATAGAGTAAATTCCCTTGCTCAAGAACACAACACAGAGCTCGCGGCGGGAAATGAACCCCGCCGTACCTTTCGCGTACGAGCATGACTCCTTAACCACTAAGCTACTGGACCTCTTTTCAAAAGCCACTGTGATATAATTTCGTAACGCATAATACAAATGTTACCGCTTTTAATACTTTAATGCTTGACCACTCAACACAGTAATTTTGTAGATACTCTTAAATATTCAGGAAAGCTTTTTGGCGCACGAGGAGAACTTCAACACATCTCTATAACATCATAATTTATACCCACAGTAGATATTTAAGATTCAGAAACAATACTTTAATTGTTGCTGATCTATGCTAGTCCCAATATTATCAAAACGTCTTCAAGTTTCGAAGAATGGTTGTTCAAGATTGTTCGCAGATGTCGTACATGCTAAGCAATGATAAGAGCTATACGACCATACGGCTGATGAGGCTTTAATCTCAATCCAAATCGTTTTGTCGCCTAGATTTAATAAAAATGGTTAAGCATTACAAGCGGTCACTTTGTATGCGTTACAAAATTATACTACAGTAGCTTTTGAATGCTTAACCTTTCAAGCAGTGTAAGTCCAAGATTCTAAAACTCTTAGTCAAAAGGGAATATAGACAGAGGACTTTAAAACAAACGGGTTCGCATAAAAATAGATAGATATGTACATGCATCACAGCATCGCATGCTAAAATGTTACATGTGTAAATTCAATTTCTGGATATTTTTCCTCTCTTTTCTTTTTGTTAAATTTCAAAGCAGTCAAAGGTTCCATCTAGTCTCAAAATAAATCGTAGTGCTGTCATACATTGGAAGAGTACTCCCCACTGACGTCATCAACTTTTTGCAATGCAGATAGCTTCTACTCACCGTAAAATTCGGAATCAAAACTAAAATTGATAATAATTACACAAATATTTTCTAGGGTAAGTTAATAAATTGAGTCAACTTAGATCTGTTAAGCAGTTAAAAAGGACTCCAAAGTAAAGTTGACACATTATTTGATTTAAAAATGCTTAGGAAAATCCAAGAACTATATGTTCGGTACACTGTATCTATATAGTTGATAAGTACGGCAGTATCTCTCATTGAACAGTTTAAGCTTATATTGCCATCTCTCCATACAATTGAAACTGAACTGAACTAACTGTATCAATTGCTTTGTTTTGATGGGAAAACTTTAAGAATAGTAATGACCATGGAATCGTAACGGAAAATCTAGTCTTATCTGATAGATTTATTAGAAACGACTGTTATCTTTTCTACAAAATTTCATCCTTATAATATAGTAATAAAAAAATTACTTTTGTTAATTAGCATGCAATTTGATCCGGAATCAAGCCCTGAATCCCGCTACTCAATCATCGCCATCAGGCAGAGAAAGCAATTGACCAAGAAAGATGAAAGGAAACAGATCCAAAAATCCTCGCTATAATCCGAGGCTTTTCCTCAAATAATTTTTGCAGAGGATTAAAATATAATAGGTTATATTCAAACAATGAACAACATGCCTACCCCGTTCATGTAGTTAATTAGAAGTCAGAATTCGGATATTAAATCAATTCTGAACCGTAGTTTGGAAACTCGAAGAAAATATTCAAGAAGTTCTGAAGCATTTTCACAAGAACTGGAAACAAGTACTGGACGTGTTCTTTCTCTCTGAGCTCCCTTTAGCAATCCAGACCATATACAATACCCTATTGCTTCTGACAATGTCATTATCGATGTTCAAAATTTGCCCTGATGCGGACCATTAAGCCATCTTAGTTCCCCATACAACGAAGCCCTATTAAGAGCATGTAACGACCCTCCAGAAATAACAATCTTAGAATACACAACACAAAACTACCATAAATTATCTCAAGTAAAGTAGATCTAAAGTATATGAAAGTAGATGAAATCCGTAGTACGATATTTCCTCACTTAGTTTCAACTACGTAGTAAGGACAACTTAAGGTTTTTGCTATGCAGATTTTGTGTTGAAATTATACTTTATACTTGAGACAAGGTCACTTTAAGCAATCTATTTTCAAGCAGCAGCAGTAATAACATTGCTCAGAAATTAAAACATTACCGTTAACTGTCTGCTATAGCCTATATAGAAATATCGGGAACTTTTTCATACTTTCAACTACTAAGAAGTCAGTACGAGCTTTTGTTTGCAGTTTTTAATCAACTGTTGAATTACACTTATAGACAAGTAAAAGTCACCACAACCGATGGCTTCAAAAGAAACAAAGAACAGTCATAACAAAGCAGAACACTTACAAACGTATCACAAACTACCTTTAATCTAAAGAAAATCAAAATCTGGGACAAAATATGTTCAATTACCAGATAACCAGTAAAGTCAACGCCTCGACAAGATGAAAAATTTCTGAAAAAACAAAGAGATCAGGATCATATATGAATCCTTGAGAAAATCCAGATCTGAATTTGATATAAATTCCAGATCTGACAGTCTGATGGGGAAATAATGCAGAAGATATGGATATACAATTCAAATTTGATCGAGGTGCGACTAGGCTACGGGGTTGTCATTATAGACCAAATTTCATTTGTATTTCAAATGAAAAATTTGGTTTATATCTGGTTTGATCTGGCCATGATAAATCATGTCAACCGAGGCATGAAGTTGATACAAGCAGACAAGCAGGGAGTTGATATTTCCCAAATAACAAGTCCCTGGTACAAGCCAGATCTTGATTTGTAAGTGGTCGAATGATACTTTCGATTTGTTATCTGTATTTTCAGTTCTTTCTTTGATCGATCCCTGCTTTCATAATCTTTTCTCGTAGTCGTTTCAGAGATTTATCATCAATGTAATTTTAATCCATTTCCATCTGGAAATAAATGAAGTGTTTATTACCTTCCAAGGTTTTATATTTCTACAGATAGAACATTTCTTTTTCATAACATCTCATAATTTGTCTTCGCATCTGATTCTATTCTGTCATTTTCAGTCTTTTGTTAATTCCTATGCCTTGAAGAATTCTCCGCTTGCCTTCAGATTTTGAACTTGTCGTGCACTCGACAAAAGGCGATGAATATTCAGATTAAATCACGGTATTGGCATCTATAAGCTTTTAATTTCTTGAAGGGGCATTTAATTGGGTGATCAGAAATATATGTTCAAGGCTAAAGATTGTTATCAAAAGTTGAATCAGATTTTAGCCGTTTTACAGTAATGGAATGAAATATAAGATATTCTTCAGGTGAAGCTTTCAGTAGTTAACTTATTTTGATTTTACTGGGCAGCAAAAGTCGCTCCCATATTTGAGAATCGCCGGAAAATTAGGAGATAAACCGTATAAATTCGGTTTTATAAGGTGACGCACAATGTCAGAGAGAAAAAAATAGTTGTTTTGCAATCATTTATGAAGTGTCGGTTGGCAGAGGGCCATGCAGGGACAAATCACCACTTTTCAAAAAAATATTTTCTGGTGACTTACTGCCATTGATAAATCAGGAGGCTAACTACAAAAAAACAGTATAGTCATTTTAGTATGATTTACCACCTAAAAGACTTAAATCTAATTAATCAATATACAATTTTCAACATGCATCTTATTTCACTCGATGTGTATATTTTGTAATCGTTTGGCTAAAATAAAGGTCTTGAAACAAACAACTGAAAAATGATGAGCACGCAAGTCATGCATATACGTAACAAGCGAAGTCAATATTCCATTAGAAGCCTGATCTATGTAGACATTTGACATGTCTGATGTCTGTAGTACTTAGCGCACTGAAAAGAAGCATTTACCATTAGACTATTTCACCTACTCAAGCTACTTTCTTTCATTTTTCTACAATAAATTACATCACGCCAAAAAGGATACTTCGTAATATGTTAATCATTCATTGAAATAGTCATACAATCAAGCCCGTGCATTCCCATACAGCCCAATGATTAAGAAATAAACTGCAATTGCGAGCCCATTGTTGAGTATTAACCCAGTAAATGACTCGCGAATTCATCAATTTAGAAATGTAATGTAAGTATTTTGCAATATAAAAGCAATATTTCAGAAGAAACTTATTTTGGTTTATCCCTAAAGAACAAAATATCTTCGTTAACTTAGCGAGAAATAAATACACGAAGGCCAAAATTATGTCATTGTCATGTCACTACACACTCGTACCGTACCAAAGGCCAGCTGTAAACATGTACTGCACTATACATAGTCAAACATCAGTGCAGTTGATAATCAGTTTTTTAAGCACACTGCCGTGTCCCGTCAAAGTGCGAAGAATACTGGAAAATGGTAACTCTTTCAGGCCTAGTTCTTATTGGTACAGAAACTACTGTTATTTAATATTCTCAAATTTGTCAGAAAATGAAGTTTTGAAGTTGTTGAACATAGCGTTTTGGTCTGGGGCTATGCACTGCTAAGCTAGTTACAATGACAGTAGGCCTACTGTGTAGCCTGTAGGTACGTGCAATTCAATTGTGTTGTAAACACTTTTTAAAAGCTTAGGCCCTAATGTTACAAAATAAGACTAATGATTATAAGAATAAAGTAAAGCAGGCAGTAACTTCCTAGTAATATACTTGTTTGGTGCAAGTACTGAACAATTATAGCCCTGTTGAACTTATATTACTGAACTTGTGGGCCTAACTTTTAAATTTTGCTTTTTATTTATTCCATTTTATTTTAAGCTGTGCACATTGGACTATGTTGTTGCTCAAATTAAATCCGGCATAATCAGCTTGTCAGCAAGACGTTTGTTCCAACTGAAATTGAGTATTTTTGGCATAATTTATCTTTGTGCGAGAATTATTATTGAAGGGTTAATCCGTGGTTGCCATAATTAATGTAGAAGTTTTACACCCGTACCCCACATTAGAAACTGTCAATCTAATGAATATGCAACTGCCCGATTATTGACTGGGAGTGGTGTCATTGGTCATTTTCCCCAGCTACTGTCCGTTTGTTGAGTAATAACCGGACAGTAGGATTATGTAAATGAGGCTTGTCAGCCAATCAGGTAGGTTGAAATAGATAACCGGACACTAGTGGTGATAGAATAAGAAATACGATCCACATATATAGAATCGTTCAAAAAGTGCGAACGCACAGACGGGTTCTTTAGCGTGCGCACTAAAGATTATTCTTGGGATTTTAAAAGTTAAAGTGAATTGCATATGTTTGTTGTGTTTGTTGTCGCACTCGCCCTGTACTACGTATAGGCCGAAGGCCGAGAAACGAAACTTCCTATATATACAGTGTGGGGAAAACGTGATGCGTTTATGTAGCCATTTCTATTCCAGCGTGCTTGTACCGTACAAGTTTTAAAAAGCACGGTATACATTTAAGTCAATTATTGATTTCGTAAAAGCAATGGTATACGAGTCTAAAATTGTATACTAATCGGATTTCATTTTGCATTATTTTTGTGAATAGAAATTTATATTTAATGCCTTTTATGTATGACTCAATATAAGGTGTATTTGTTTAAGACTAGTACGCGCATTTCGGAAGATACAATTCGTATGTAACAAGTTCTACTCGAAAATTGCTTGGATTGATCACAAAATACACTTAAAATGTTTTATATTGGCTTATTTAATGAATAAATTTCAATGAAATACTTCAATTTGATCAAAAATTAGTGCGCAAAATAGTACTGACCAATAATTTATACAATTTAGTGATTAAAAATGTTGTTGTTTTTCGCACGGACGTTAGTGTTACGGCTTTGACATAAATCAGTCATCAGTCGCAGTGAAACCTCATTGACGGCGGTTATTTTTACTATAATTATTAATTAAATGGTTAAAACGAAGGATTTTAACCTTAACTGTTTAATTAGCTGTAGGCCGTATCTGGATACCTCTGTCCAGGAAATTAACTTATGCAGTAAGGTCATAGGCCTATGCCTAACGCTAGTTATGGAAACATTTACCATCGTTTGGCCGTAATTTCTTTCACTTTAACCCGTTTCTGTATGCTGACATTGTGTGATTGCTGTTATTTTTTGATCTGGGGCCTCACGAAGGTCATGGTGTTTTCCTATGCACGCCATCGGAGATGAAAGACAAAATATTTTGGCATAACATTATTAAACTTTACACAACTTCCATTAGAATATTCTTTACTAGAATATAACAAATCTGTTATCACTAGGGTCACAACAGATTTATCGTTTATCCACAAAATCCTGCCGTTTATAACTTAGGCCCTACTTGGAAATGGTAGAATTTATCTATTTTCTGTGAGCGCGGACAACTATTCATCCATTACTTTAAAAGCAGAACTAAATTTTCTTGATCATTCATGAGGTCAAAGTTCGACTAAAATGTGTACTTATTAGTTGAATGTATTTAAAGGTGCATGAGTGGTTAGCCAATCAGCTGTACGACAACCATAGATGTAATATGACGTTGAACACAAACAATTACGAGTGACAGAAACTTCGAAGGTCCGACTGGGAAAAAACTTTTTCGCCAAAACAAGCATAAAGGGTCTTCTAATTTTGTCTCATTGAGCACTAAAACAACTTCAAAGAAGTACGTATAAGAAGCGAATTTCGCCTCATGGGCCTACGTTTGGTAGCCTAACGTTTAAAACACCTTCACCTTTATGTATGGAAAGTGCAATAACCCACTGTACACGCCAC
>JAIGNY010003110.1:945000-975000 GCA_020152595.1 Chiridota heheva
GATATAAATCAGGGAATTGCCATTTTCTAATAACAACTCCTTGTATAAACGAATTATCTTATATGAAGTGTAAATCACTTAATTGCAATATATTGTTTAAATAGCTGCAGGCCTACCTCAGTTTCCAATTAACAAGTGAAACTTAAGTTACTGAAATGATTGTATTCACTAAATTAACCCATTATCAGCCTAATGAAATGTACAATATTATTTAAAGGTTCTCTAATCTTTCAATGTGTCAAATACTTGTAATATTTTTCTTGAACATCGTTTTGAAAAGAACTATAAATTAGCTGTTAATGTTTAATGTAAAACATTGAAAAACATTTCAATTTTAAGAGGTGACTTAATGGCAACCCATGACCAGTTTTAGCTGTAAAGCAATGTGTTTATACTCAGCTAAGACAGATGGGCTTAATAAAAGTCATTCGATATATCATAATGATAATTTACCAAACATTTAAACAAATGAAATATGTGTTAATAATATTTTTTTAATGAAAAAGAAAACATTGCTGTGAGTTGTATTTATATGATGCCTGACAGCAACTTGCATATAACCATGACATTAAAACTTAAATTGTAATAACTTGTCTCATTGCATGCAGAGGTAATTAATTCTTAATAGCAAATTTATTATGAACTATGCACTCTTTCAGTAATCGTGAGGCAAAATACTTAGCAAATGATTTATGAAGTGAACTAAATTGTGGTGTTTCTTATACTTAAAATTAGCAAACTTTGTGAAGTCAAACTGATGAAAGTATAGTAATTACTGCAGTATTACCTTAATGCTAATGTTTTTTCTTTCTCATTGTTCAATTCTTTTCAAGTTACTTTTAAATTCCTTGTTAAAACATACAACAAAGTTAAGTTTTAGACAGGGACAGGGTGGCACTAGGAAGTTGAAAGTTGTAAGGTAAATCTAGTTATCTCTAGTTAACTTCAGGAAAAAAATTATAGTCTGTGTAAGCTAAGATATTTGTGACTGCGTAGTCTCCCTTCATAATTCAATTGCGATACCTTTTTAAAAAAACTCCTTAAAGATTTTAAAATAACCCTAAAAATAACTATTTGAATTATTCCACTTAGACCAAAAACTTGTCATTTTTTTCTAAATTGACATTTAACCTAGTAGGTTTAGTCCGCCGGCCGTGGTGGAAATATCCCCAGAGTACGTCTAACGTTAGCCTTCGCCTACTTCGAAATTTGTTAGGTCCAGCGATGCGGCATGTTCGAGATTTGGCCAAAAATCGATACAAATTTTACATTCGTACGCCAGAACCCATGTATACCGAGTATAAACAGACCTATCCTATGGCAAAGCACCAGGAATCGATTGTATCACAGTAGAGTTACTCAAAACAGACACTGATTTCACAACCACAAAACTGAAAGAGTTACTAGACAAAGTATGGTTACACGAAAAAATCTTTAGTAAATGGAAAAGAGGACTAATCATCAAGCTCCCAAAGAAAGGTAAATTAAAGGAATGCAAAAACTGGAGAAGCATAACCCTACTACCAGTCGCTAGTAAGATATTAGGAAAAATCATCATCGACCGGATTAGTGAAGGAACAGATAACAAATTGAGAAAGGAACAAGCAGGGTCCAAAAAGGGTAAAGGAAGTACTGAACAAATCTTTATACTGAGAAACATCATTGAACATGTCAACGAATGGCAGGGCCCACTTTACGTACACTTTAGAATTTGAAAAGGCATTTGACTCAGTTCATAGAGAATCCATATGGTTAATAATGAAGCACTACGAAATACTCAAGAAATTGGTCAGCATTGTGACAGCCATGTACGACAGTTTCAATTGTGTTGTAATTGATCAAAATGACACAACTGACTGGTTCCCAGTTACCACTGGTGTGAAACAAGGCTGCCCAATGTCAGGTTTTCTTGGGTGATGAGGAGAGCGATGCAGAATGGTGAGACAGGAATCCGATGGAAGTTCACATCCAAACTTGACGAGCTAGACATTCCAGACGACATTTCTCTCCTATCCTCTTGTAATAGGCCATAGTGCAGGCCATAGGCTTTGCAGTCAGACAGTACTAGCTTGAGTGTTAGGCTACGGTAACATTGACTTTACCATTGAAGCTTAGGTTTCATCCAAAGTTACCAGTTCTCCCAACGTTGATTGCAAGTCGACCTGATGTCATGAACATAAGTGTCAGTTTAAGTGATTTGATATGTTTTTAGTGCCGTTTTGCATCGTATTTGTACGATGGTTTCAGTGAAAGTTCTCTAACTTAGCTACAGTGATCGTCCGTCAGTACAGTCTTAGGCATAAATGTACTTACTGCCAGTGTATGTAAGGTTATAATGTACACAGTGTATGTTGTTTTCAGGTGAGGTCAAACTGGAAATGATGTCATGTAATGATTATTCATGAGCTTTCATTCAGAACTTGGGTTTGTTTACATGTGACGTCATAGTAGTAAGTTAAAACGTCCGTAGCGTAAGTTTTAAATTGAAAATATAATGTTTTGGGCGTAATAACAAAAATGTTAATGGCAATAATAGAATGATAAACTGTTTAAGGAGTTGTGTATGTTTGAAAGAGAGAAGCTTCTGGACTGGTGGGATGAGGATGTGTGGGTCTCATTTTTAGTCCTGTTACCCAAAATCTATATAGTAACCCGGATATACCCGGAGGTTTACAATTATTTAGTATCCCCGATACAACCCGGAGGTTTACTCTATCAAACGGCATATGCAAACAAAGACAAATATGCTAGCAGAAGAGGCTAAAAGAACTGGATAAAAATTTAACACACAGAAGTGCAAGATCATGAAATTCAATACAAGAAGCAACGACAACATTACAGTTAATGGAGACATTGTCCACATCGTAGAAAACTTCATCTACCTGGGTGCTACAGTGGCCAAAGAGGGAGGAGGATCAAGTGATATACCTAATACATTACAGAAAGCAAGAAGTACATTCGTGAGACTAGAAAAAGTATGGGGCTCAAGCAGTATTAGCAATAATACAAAGATTAAGCTGTACAAAACCCTAGTAAACCCTAGTAAATGCCCGAATCGTCTAGATCTCCACTTGACTCGGCAGTCGGCATGATGCTGATTAGGCTCGGATTAGTACGCGTCCACATACAGACATAAGCAAATCTACCAATTTGGGTATGTGCCCATTTTCATTGAAAAAGTTGCGCCACACTAAACAAAAGTCAATGGGATTCAACACGTCTCAAAAAAAAAAAACTTCGCGGATTTTTCTAGGGGCCTTTATTTTAGATATTAAAACCAACCACCTACTCACTGAGAAATTAAACACACTTACTTCAGTTTGTTTTCAATTGAAGTTGTAAAAGTTGGAAAGAAATAACGATGAAAAGTCCAAATTCAAAAGAAATATAAAAAAGACAACAATATTTTTTGTTTTTATTCCTTGAAAATCGTGAAACGCTCTAAACAATACATGTAATGCCGGCGCATGCACATGCACAAATAAAATGTATTACGCCTCTAAATTAGCGCGCGCAATATTTTAAATATCTTGCCCTTGTGGCGCGTACGTGCGCATATGACGTTATACGCGTTGGGATTGCAACACTCAAACAGTTCAATCCGAATCCTGTGCTTTATATACGCCCGTGAAAAACGCCCGTGAAATTTTCTCGCCCGTGTTACTCTTTTTCTAACTTGTGTTAACTCGTTATACGCGTAACAATGCTTAGTGTAGAAAATTCAGTTCTACGCTACGTAGGAATTTCACTATAAAAGACCACGGAGCCAAAACTTCGAGAGAATAACGTTTTAGTCACAATTCTAGCAATAAGTTTTACTCAGTGGTATCATCATTTGCTTCAGGATCGTCTCCTTAATACGGAGGACTAACTTTTTCATGTTTACAAAGTAAGGAAATAAGTTGCTTGCCATCGGAAGAAAAGTTTGTTTCTGTGATGTTACATATCTGTTGCATAATGGTCCATAGCACTGTTTTGACTAGTGAGATAAACATCTCACTCAGTGTGCCCTACATGCTACACACTACTTGCAATACTGAGTGAGATAACCTAACACAAACTTCCATTGGGATTTTCATTTTGACCTATCATACGACCAACACTTTTACAAATTATGATGGCAAAACCATTAAAAATAGTATTGACGAGCTACCAATTTGATGACAATAATAGCACACAGGTAGATGAATTTTTCTACGTTGTCGACAATGTCTCCATTTACTGTAATGTTGTTGTTGTAAACTTACTAAATACATTTGTATCTCTTTATACACACACAAAAATTAAATTGAATGATTTTCGGAGCTAATTGTTTACCTTGACAACTTTGTCCGTCCGACTCGCGACGGGCGTACACAAGTCAACGCACAGCTCAGGCCAGATTACGCTGGCGAGTGTTACTTTTCAGATATTCGCACTTACGGTCTTCCTCGGCCTCAAGGATGTCAAGAGACAACAATTGACCAGCTCGAGAAAAAGTTTGCATCACATATTACGATAGAGGAGCATGTTTGATATGCAATAAATTATCATTTGAGCGAAATAAAATATATGTGGCGAAACGGTAGAAAAATATTTGGGAAAAGAATAAGTGATGTACGCCCGCGGATTCTTTTGACGCTTGGACGTTCGCAGTGTTTTTGATTAATTAGATACAGACACTTCAACGCTTTGTACAGTGAATTATCGCAGAGAAGGATCAGTAAAATAATTTCTTATTTTAACCAGTTTAGGATTAAGTCTTTTTTTAGTTTGCTCATGCTATTTTTACATAGTAGGACGAATTTTTTAACTTATAATTACAAAGGGCAACAGCCACAAATTCGTCGCGGAATGGCTTATCTTAAGTCGTGCGTCGTCAATATTCGGTTACGCTATTATTTTGAGCAATGTTAACGTTTTCCACGTAATAATTTGCACAACGACTTTTAACTGTGTACAGCCGATTCATTTCCAAAAGGAGCACTTTATTCATTTTTGTGTGAAGCACGTTCTCCCTGCCCTCCCCGTTCCTACACTTATGTATTGAGCATCACGACATAGACATGAAATTCATTAAAACAAATATGCAATAAGTGCCACCTCCCCACACTGTTCCCAAATTTGTACCTTTTGTAAGATTATTTTCTGCATCTTATCGTGATTTTATCCCACTAAACGTTTGACTTTTATTTTTTTAATTTCATTCTTTAAATAAATAAAGACCCTTCCCCCCCCCCCTCCCCCCGCCCCAGTAGATATAATCACTGAGCCCAAGCAGTATTTATTTTGAAAAGGCACTTTGGTAATATTTGTTTAAAAGTGTCAGCAAATTCCGCCACAAATTCTCGCACCTTTGAATTGAGGTGAATTTTCTTTTTCAAAAGGAGAACTTTATTCATTTTTGTGTGGGGCACGTTCCCCCTGCCCTCTCCGTTCCTACACTTATGTATTGAGCATCACGACATGGACATGCAATTCATTAAAACAATTATGGAATAACTGTCTGAAAAACAATTATTACCTAAACTAGACTTTCTTTTAGCTGTATAGGCCTAAATTCTTTTCCCAAATATTTTTCTACCGTTTTGCCACATGTTTTAATTCGCTCAAGGTTATTTTATTGCATATCAAACATGCTCCTCTATCGTAATATATTATGTAAACTTTTTCTCGTGCTGGTGACTTGTTGTCTCTCGAGGAAGATCCTAAGTGCGAATATCTGAAAACTAACACTCGCCAGCGTAATCTGGCCTAAGCTGTGCGTTACTTGTGTACGCCCGTCGCAAGTTGGACGGACAAAGTTGTCAAGGTAAACGATTAGCTCCGAAAATCATTCAATCTTATTCTTTTTTGTTGTACATAAGGAGATAAAAATGTATTTAGTAAGTTTACATTATTATTGTCATCAAATTGGTAGCTCGTCAGTACTATTTTTAATGGTTTTGCTATCATAATTTGTAAAAGTGTTGGTCGTATGATAGGTCAAAATGAAAATCCCAATGGAAGTTTGTCTTAGGTTATCTTACCCAGTATTGCAAGTAGTGTGTAGCATGTAGGGCATACTGAGTGAGATGTTTATCTCACTATGTATTGATATGGTGGGTCACTAGGCTCGGATTAGGCAACGGGCATGGCATGGCATATAATATATGCCCGCCCACAAACGTTTAAAATCCAGAGCCTTGATATTAGACCGCATTACGAGAAATATTGTACATTTGAGAAGAATTTGGTATAGTGCGTCCTATTTTACCTTAGTTAAAATTCGGCACTAGTTGTTCATCTCTCATTGACTTAGTGTGTAAGAGAAAATTGCGATTCTCGAGGTCGGACATCCGGGAATGTTGTGGTGCAAAGCGACGTAACAATGTTTTTTTGACTATCTGAAACTTCAGTCAAAGGGGGAAAACAAACAGTCAGTTATCATTGCAGTCAATATTTTTCAAAAAGTACTTGACAGAATATATTTTTCTTCATATATGATGTGTATTAGATAATAGTTTCCAACATATATGGGTACCATTAATTTTCGCTGCCTGGCTAAGGCAACAAAAGTATTCATAAAACATATCCCATTGACTGTAATGATAAAGTTTCCCCTCCAACTTGGCAAAACCGTTTTGAGCTTATACACGGTTACGTCGATTCCGATTACGAAAATCGAAGTCTTTATACTGGAGTATCCGTTTCCAGATTATCCTTTTATCGTCATGGAACACTTTTACGTAATACCAAACATTGAGCCAAAACTTCATTGATCCGTTCACTTACGTTTTGGGCGTGGGTTTAATGAAGAAAACTGAAAAGTGGCGTGTTGTGCTATAGACACGATCGCTAATACATAACCTCTTCTACAGTACAGTGGTCACAAAAGAGCATGAAAGTTAACACCGACGCCCTTAACTTTGGCCTAATGTAACCACACAGACATATAGCTGAACAATTTTTTTAAACTTACGTTTTGGTAGATTTCCAAAATTAAGTGTCTTGTGCACAGGACGTTAGCGTTGCAACTAATGTTGCAAACGCGCGCGTATAATTTGAAAAGGAGGGGCCAAAACGGGCACAGATACAACAAAAAACCACACTGCCCGCTCATTACAAGACGCGACATTTGCGTTGTTGCGCATTATTATAAATATTCGAATTTAGCTACCACAACGCCCTTCTTCTTTTGTTAATATTAATACATACAAATTGTACGCGCCAACATAAGTAACGCTCACGTAGGACGCACATCCAAGGCTACAGGCGATGCAGATATGCACTCAAATTATGTTAATCATTTCCTTACGCAAACGTCCTATACCCTTATTGGTTTAGAAAAAAGCTTACGTGCGTACCATATTTTTGTCAAGACGCTCGCAGAAAATGTCGAAACTTTATTTTTGAACGGAAATTGTGTATCCTTTGAAATTAATTCAAGTTTTCGTGTGCTTAATTTCATGTTAAAATATGGAAGTCTTCATACCGAAAATCGCCGCCGCCATATTTGTTCCAGCATGGTCAACTTATGCGAGGCCGGTGGACATTGTACTACGCAGCGTGAATGACGAGGGAGTAATTAGTGAGTGACTGGCCGAGTGACTGAGTAATACTAACGTACCGGCCGGGCCGGCAGAAAAAACGCACGACAAGATACGATAGAGAGCGAGTTTTGGAAATATTTTTCATTCCATGAAACTTGCTGTTTTAACATTTCTGTTCAGAATAAATGGCGTTATGAGAACCAGCCAAGTTTCGTTTAAAGATTTTTACAGTAAACTGTTCCTGTTAGGGCTACTTCAAAATCACTAAAGAAAATTCTTAAAAGGTATTCCAAATAATTTATGAAAAAGGAATGAGCAGTCACAAACATGTTCATGTTAGTTTACACCGATTATAAATTTTCTCCTGAAGTTAACTAGATTTACTCTACAACTTTTAACTGCTTAGTGCCACCCTGTCCCTGTCTAAAATACATTTTTCAGTGTATCCAATCATTTCAGTAACGTAAATTTAATTTGTTAATAGAAAACTAAGGTAGACTTACAGCTATTGAAAAAAATATGTTGTAACTGAATAATTTACACTTCATATAAAATAATGGTTCATTTATACATGGAGTTGCCAGTAGAAAATGGCAACTTCTTGATTTTTATCATTATGATATATTTAAAATTTATGAAGAAATAAGTGTAATTTGTTTCCATATTACCAAACTTTTCCGGTCAAGATGCCAAATGAGTGTCAATGGTGACAGAGTGATTTTTGATAACAAGCTGATATAGGCTTTGATACTGATACTTTTTTTTTTTCATTTTTATATTACCATTATGACATTATCCTCAGCCTAGATAATTCTTAATTTTTTTTATTTTTACCGGTAGGTCTTTCAAATCTGCTTGATATTGTAGTTCAACTTCAAAACAATTGATTCAATAAAACCACAGCAATGCAAATCAGCTCTTACGCTTGGCCTAAACATAATGCTATACGTGTTTTAATATTTATTTCATTTAAAATTTCACAAATATTATTATTGCTTTTAATATATTAGCCCATTATTTCATGTTTTTTGCATCATTTGTTAAACAGTAAAATTTAGGAAGGTTAATTTTCATATTGTTCCATATTGAATGCTAGGCCTTACTATATCAAATAATTAGGGCGTAATTCATATCTAAAATGTATAGAGATTTCACTGACATGCTCATCACTACTTCTTATTAACCCACAATTGGGGTGCCATGGATACGTTTAATGATAGGCATATGTGACTTAGAGACTGCCAATAGGTGTATGGTTGCAAAGGCATTTTTATTTAGAATAAAGCTGATGGTGTGTAAATTCATTAACTATACTGTACAATAATAACAAGTTTTCAAAGTTGTTGTCTGCATTGAGAATTACAACAAACTTTTAAATAAAAATAAAAAAGGTTGATGGCCTCTTGTTATTAAAACAAACGTGTAGTATTACTCGGAATGAAACAAACAAGAGATCAAGTAAAAGCCACAATAATACGTTTGCTGTGCATCATTTGTTTTGAATAAATGCATTATAGTTTAAATCAGTGTGTATTTTGGCAATCCTGTCTGTGTTTTGCAGACATATACTAGGCTTGAAAAATTGTTTCTGTGGAGTAACCCATCTTGTTTTAACAATGTGCATCGGTAGGTAGGCAACATTTTCTTGTTGTAAAAACCCATCTTGTTTTAACAATGTGCATCGGTAGGTAGGCAACATTTTGTTGTTGTAAAACCCATCTTGTTTTAACAATGTGCATCGGTAGGTAGGCAACATTTTGTTGTTGTAAAAACCCATCTTGTTTTAACAATGTGCATCGGTAGGTAGGCAACATTTTGTTGTTGTAAAAACCCATCTTGTTTTAACAATGTGCATCGGTAGGTAGGCAACATTTTGTTGTTGTAAAAGATGGCCTAATCTATGCAAGAAGTATATCATGAGATCTTCACAAGTTCACATATATCTTGTATATGACTGAATATAATTACTAAAGATAATTACTGAATATAATTCTTTGTGAAAGTGAATTAATTTATTGAAAGTATATGTACTTTTGATTTGCTCATATGCATGATTATGCATTTCTAAGAGCTATTATTCAACACAAACAAACATAGGTTTTTGATATGTAGCTCTATATTCACACTATTTTTCTATATTACAGTTGTATGACAGCCTGACAGGTAACTAAAGCAGTACTTCATACTTGTGGTTAACTGTGATGAAAATATATATTAGACAGCTAAAGAAGATGTTAATTAGATATCTGAAGATAACATCCAGTAGACATCTAAAGTAGATTAGAGTGACAATTTTTCAGGTTTAAAAAGGTGTCCTGTAGACATCTGAGGTAGATGCACATAAGAGTGGCAAATATTTGTGAGGTTATGAAAATAATGTCTGACATACATATAAAGTAGATGTACGTGTGTAAGAGTGACAAATAGTTGTCAGGTGTATCAAGAAGATGTCAGGTAGACATCTAAAGCAGATTTACATATATAATAGGGAGAGATAGTTGTCAGGTTTTACCTGCCATATTTTGGTATGCCAGTATGTGAAAAGGAATATAGGCTACTGAGCATAATTCAACTTGTATCTCTTTACCTCAGAAGCTTAAAGGTATATGGTTGTGCATAGGCAAAAATAACTAAATTGTGTTTAGAAACTATCATAGTAGGAAAATATTTCATCAAGATCGCTTAAACAGTGGTTAAATCTCAGGCCTCAATTTGGATACTTTATGCAGATTTTGTGATGTAGGCTCACTACGGGCCAGGACGAAGTTCAGGTTTTCTTTAGTAAATTCTTTGTTACTTAAAAATTGTCTTTCATAATTCATTAATGTGGTGCTTAAAATATATAAAAAAAACTTGAAAATTTTCAGTTCAAGTTTTAGTGCTAAGTAACTTTCCCATCCTTCAATTTAGGTAAGAAATTACAGATTGTGACTATTGCTGGGGCATGCAGTGCAGTCATTATCAAGAGAAGCTTTTTTGCGCCAGAAACTGCAGGGATAAATAATAAGTTAAATATATTTGCTCCCTGCTCTGATTGAAATGTGAATGGCTTTAATGGTTCTAAGATTGAGCAAAAAGGTTTAGGATACGAGAAAAAATTCATCAAGAAAAACACATTTCCTTAGGCGTATTACCTCGATCTCACTATCAGAATGCTAGTGCTACTCATACTCATAGGCCTAACGTTAGGCATAGACATATTTATTATACACATCCCTCAGTACAGGATTGCCGTACGAGGGTTGCTATAGATTAGATGCAATTCCTTTGCTTTTTTTGAATTCAGACGTAGAAATTGATGATTGAAAAATAACTTAATTTTTGAATATTCTTGTATCAACTAGTCTAAATAATACACTTTTCAAAATAACTTTTCCAAAAACTTTAACTATTTAGCACCACGACAAGATCAAGTTCTCCGAGATTCATATTTTGGTCGCCATTTTCTTAGTCACCGCACGTTTGTGATTAATTATTCAACGTCCGCAAATAAGTTCCATTAAACTGCAAGTTGATTTTTCGTTGACAGCTTTTTTTTTTTCTCCATATAATTTTATCAAATAGTTTTGGTAAAGAAAAAACTGTGCGATAACAAATAATTTAAGAAAAAAAAAACGCACAAAATGTTTAGTTTATATAATTGTACTTTATAAGTATTATCTTAATTTTTCCTCAAATAATCTAAACATATTACCCCGCTAAAATGTTATAGCCCCAATGGCAGTGTTTTGAACTTTGACCGTACTTTGGAGAGCTCGTCAGAAGATTTTTACGGAAGGAAAAGTAGTCCAAAATACTTTAATAAAAGTAATTAAAATCACCTTAAAAACAGTTTTTGAAGACATGGATGGGCTTCAAACATTGATCTTAATCATTATGAGCGAAACAAAAGGTAAAATGGTTTCGTTTTCATAAAGATCTTAAAACTGAGATTTGCCTATACTTTTAACACCTCGCTTAAAACATTACAGGAGGGAATAGGATTTTGTAGTACCCTCGGACGGCCAGCCATCACCAACGGCAGCCATACTAACACGGCTGGCATCAGTCCGACGGTACTACGGAGAGTACTAGCATAAGCATATGGCCTTCGTGGATCTAGGCCTAGTTGCATATTGCATAAGTTAATTTCCTGAACGGCCTACAGCTGAATAAACATCTAAGGTTAAACATCTTCATTTTAACCATTTAATCAATAATTATAGTATAATAACCGACGTCAATGACTTTTCACTGCGACTGATTTATGTCAGATCCGTAACAATATCTTTAGACTAGGCCTATAGCTTTTTGACATACTGGTGGCGTGTACAGCGGGTTATTACACATTCCTTACATAAAGTAGGTGTGTTAAACGTTAGGCTACTAAACTTAGGCCTATGGTCAATAGGGCGAAATTCGCTCCAAACTTGCTATCGTACTATGTTATTTACCTTTATTGCTTTCATTCTTATACATAGTTCTTCTAAGTTGTTTTAGTGCTCAAAAAGACAAAATTAGAAAACCCTTTATACTTGTTTGACGAAAAGGTTTTTCCCAGTCGGACCTTTCAAGTTTCTGTCACTCGTGTCAGGCTCGTATTGTTTATGTGGATTTCATATTACTTCTATGGTTGTCGCACAGCTGATTGACTAACAACTCATCCACATTTAAATAAATTCAACTAACAAGTACACATTTTTATTGAGCTTTGACCTCATGAATAATCAACAAAATTTAGTTCTACTCTTAAAGTATTGGTCGAATATTTGTTCGCATCGCGAACAGAAAACTCACAGAAAATAGATCAATTCTATCGTTACCAAATAAGTTTCATACGAGATCATTTGTGGTTAAACAATAAAATTGTTGTGAACCTAGTGATAAAAGACTTTTGATATTTTAGTGAAGAATATTCTCAGGGAAGTTGTGTAAATTTCAGACGTTCTGCAAAAAAAGTTTGTGTTTCATCTCCAATGGCGTGCATAGGAAAAACCATAACCTTCGTGAGGCCGCAGATCAGTAAACAACTGCAATCACACAATGTCAGCATACAAAACCGGTTAAAGTGAAAGAAATTACGGCCAAACGAAGGTAAATGATTCCATAACTAGGTTAGGTCTTAACGTTAGGCCTATTTGCTTATTGCTTCCGTGCGAAAAACAAAATTTCACAATCACGAAATTGTATCAATTATTAGGCAGTACTAAATTTTGCACTAATTTCTCATCAAATCAAAGTGTTTTGTTGGAATTTATGCATTAACATTATTTAAGCCAAAATAAACCATTTTACCTGTATTTCGTGATCAATCCAATCCAATTTTCGAGTAGAACTTGTTACATACGCATTGTATCTTCCCGCAATGCGCGTACTAGTCTCAAACAAATACACTTTAAATTGAGTTAAACATAAAGGGCATTAAATTAAAAAAATTATCCAAAAAAATAATGCAAAATAAAATCGATTATTGTACAATTTTAGACTCGTATACTAATTTTTACGAAATCTATCATTCACTTAAATATACACTTCTTTTCAAAGCTTGTACGGAAAAAAGCACGCTGGAATCAAAATGGCTACATAAACGGTTCACGTTTTCCCCACACTGTATGTATAGGAAGTTTCAGCCTTCCGCCCATAGAGGATTTCATCACGTAACTCATCTGGAAGCCATTTTGCCGGGTAAGCGTCGTTGCGTTTCACGAGTCTTCACACAGCTCAGTCACATCATACGTACAACAAAATACTGCCTGCTAAACCTACCTACCAGTACCAGTTCAGCGAATTTTATTGTTTTTGTTCGCGGCGGCGATTTTATTTCATATTTTCCTAACGTTTTATATATTCACCGGGTGTACGAAGTGTTACTTTTACGTGAACGCCATCTGGTTGTTCGTTATACGCAGAAAAGCCTACATACTTGGCATATGGTGCTCACTGCAAATTCTAACGTGAACCGAAGGTTAAAAGACGTTACGTCGTGCAGCAGAACCCACTTCGAACGTCGATCTGGATCAAATGGAAATCGAGAAACGTCTTTTTATTCCCCGGCACACGTCTATTAGTGCAACCAACGGTACAGCAAGATTCCGGTATAAATATCTTGCAAAAAATATCTTATATAACAACAAACAAGCGTTTGTCAGTCAAAAGTGTACAGCAGACGATCGTTCGCTCGACAAAATGGCGATGTAAACAAAGTCACGTGACCTCATGGCGTTAGCTGAAACTTCCATAAACGTAGTATAGGGCGAATGACGTCATGCTCTCTGGTTGGTGTATGAAGACTCATGCGAGAGCCTCGCTACTCACTCATCTTTGAACAGCGCCTTGGATGAATGTATCTAAGTAGTTGAAAATTTGTCGAACAATAGAGCGCCGGTGAAGTCAAGGTGAGTAGAATAGCTCGTACTAATTTCGAAAAGTCGAGTTAAAAGTTGTCAGAAGATACGCGCAATGTTCGATTTAATGCTATACGCACGTTGATGACGTCCGCGTTGTTTGAAGTCAGAAACAAGATACGTCGTCAGTAATCGATTTAATGTTATATACGCCTGGGTTCATAACGCCAGTGCACCACAACTGGTTCCGCCGTGGTCCGATGTTATGTCTGTTACGTCGTAAGTTTTTCCGGGGGGTATTAAGCGTTTCATGGTTTCTATAACCGAAAACGTCTTGTCGTCGTCGTCGAAAATGTACATTATTCAAAATTTAGTAGAATAGATATATAGAATGTGCATAATGTCTGAATTGAGATTTGCAGTGTCATTGATGGTAACCAAAAAAATGATTAGGCTTGGAAAGAAGTGAAAAGTTTAAAATTATCTGAAATATTGTTTTTAAGATTTTTTAGTGGAAAATATTAGTCCGCCTGAATTATTTAAGTTGACTGCTAATTTGCATAGTTGTTATATGAACTGACTTATTTATGTATGAGCACAAACAAACAAACAAACATATATGCAATTTACATTTGAAAAGGACAGACTATTGATTACTCTTTTCATTCTTCCAAGTACACAAATAACTTCTACCAATGTACTACAGGTGGCCAGTTTTGGCCAACTTTTTTGCATTCATTCAACAATTAGATGTGCTTCTTTGACTAATTTCAGAAGTGTTCATTGTACTATTGGAATTAGCACTTGGAATTTAGAACTTGAATATAAGGAGCTTAAAGAACGACATGTAAGATGGTAAATACATATAGGAGGGATGGCATTGGGGAGGGAGGGATGGATGGCATTGGGGAGGGAGGGGGGATGGCATTGGGGAGGGAGGGATGGATGGCATCAGGGAGGGAGGAATAATTGGCATCAGGGAGGGAGAGATAGATGACATTAGAGGGAGAGGATGATGGATGAATGGCATCGGTATGGAGGGATGGGTGGCAATGGGAAGGATGGATGGAGAGCTTCGGGGAGGGAAAGGGAAGGATGGCTTTCCGGAAGGAATGGATGAATGGCATCAGGGAGGAGAGGGATGGATGGCATTAAGGAGGAGGGGATAGATGGTATCAACAGCGGAGGATGATGGATGGATGGCATCGGAGAGGATGCAAAGGATAGCATCAGGGCGGGTGGGATGGATGGTATAGGGGATTGATGAATGACATCGGGAGGGACGTATGGATGACATCAAGGAGGGATGGGTGGATGGCATTGGGGAGGGATGGATGTCATTGGGAGAGATGGATTGCATCAGGGATAGTGGGATGGATGGCAATAGCGAGGGGGAGGGATGGATGGCAACAGCGGGGAAAGAATAGATGGATGGCAGTGGGGAGGGGAGAGATAGATGGCATTGGGTAGGCAGGGATAAATAGCATCAAAGAGGGAGTGGATGCATTGAGAAAGGAGAAAGGTGTGAGTGGCATCAAGGGAGGGAGAGATGAATGGTATTGGTGAGGGAATGGATGACATCCTTACCAATAAGTAGAGTAGAGGGATGGAGGATTGGCATCTGGGAGGGAGGGAAGGATGTTATCAGGGAGGAACAAATGGATGTCTTTGGAGGAGGTAGATGACTTTCAGGTGGAATTCATCACATTTTTGACATTTCATACTTTGCTACAGTAATTGCAACTGGTGCCTATTAGATGTACGTCATTTGATAAATAAGCATTATTCAAAAGTGAATAAATGAGATATCGCGTTTACAAGCAAAGCGTCACACCTGCATACACACACCATATGGACACACCAACACCATTGCATAGGTTCCTGATGCTGATAGCATCGGAAATAAAAATTAAGATAAAGAATTAGTGAACTTCCCTGAAGCTTGGCTTGTTATCACAATTTCTCTTACTGGAAGTAATGGATAAGTAAATGCTTACTTTCTTCAAGTAGTGTACTCCCCTACAGCAGCTTCGGGTAGTCGAGCATGCTGTCATTCAGACCGCTCTAGTTAAAATAGCAGTTGCCAGCGCACTCGGGTGATATGCGCACTAATTGTGTATGCGTTTCCAAAAGTGAGGAAATTACAAAGTGGTCGGAATGTCATTTCTTCCGAAATTTAGATGTTTTTGTTTTGTTTTGTTTTTACGTATAGTGTTCATCATTTCATTTGTAACTTAGTTTGAAAGATGTTTTAAAGTATCAAGACGCTAATGAAATAAAAATCATAGCGCGTAAGTATTTTTGTCAGTTTTAAGAATGGTTTCCATATCATGATTGTGTTATTTTCTGAGTGGTTTTCAACGTTACGAGTGTATTATGCGTTGTCTTACTCAGTATGCAAGTATTGCCTTGCAAGTAGTGCCTACTGAGCGAAGTGTTTATCTCACTACTAGTTGGGAGGAGGGTGAGGGGAGGGGCTGTTCCCCATTGTTATACATGTGTGATTGTAGACATACGTAAATTGTTTGTAGATCGATCGGGCAAGCGCAAATTTTCGTCGGGCAAATTTGTCTTGCACCCTTTCCCCTCCCCCTGAGCTCGAAGTCTAGTTACGCCCCTGGATTTACCCCATATACTCAGCTGTTAACATGTTGGAAATACAAGACTTGCTTTGATTCATCATCGACAGAAAGAGCTGTCGTCTTTAGTGTGTAAAATTCTACTTTTTGGGTATTGCAGGATTTGTATTCTTCATCCTGCCTATGCCAGTTTACCTCATGGTAACAATAAACACGAGAATTGCCCTTCATTATTGTATTATTTTATTTTACCCACGCCCATGCATTATGGCCACAGAGGTGTATAGGAAGCGGAGTAGGAGAGAACTGGGGAGGGGGTCGGTTTGTATGCTTTCTTCCCGGTTGGGAGATAAAAATGGATAATTATCAACATATTATTGGATCGTGATAATTGGTCAAAATTGAAGGATAATAAAATATTCCGAAAGGTGAAAAATGAAAGAAATTTACCAAAAATTGAAATTGGATTTACCAGTGAAATTTTCCGCGTGAAATATTTTGGGTTTCCCCCTTCCCCTACTCCTCTTCCCCCTTCTTCCCCCCCCACCCCCTTTTCTCCACCCCCATACCCCCTTCATCCACCACATTTGACGTTTGATGAGATCTGTTTGTTTTTCCTTATTTCAGAGAAAGCGCGTACAACCATTGCGCGTCAACAAAACGGCAAACAAAGGATGCCACAGATTTTAGTACGCGTTCACCTTCCAGTGGTATATAGTATATTTAGTTCAATGTACGATACCACATTGTTACTAATTTATGTCCCTATCCCGCGTTGAATGGGCGTATATGAGATGATTGACAGATTTTTGTGCGTAGCGTAAAAAATACCCTTCAGGCGATCCATTTTAAAGCAGCCGCAAGTTGAAAATGGTGATACCCACAGCTCAAATTGACTTAATTGGATTTGTGACCCGAGGTCATCAGACATCAGACCGCTTAGTAACCGCGCGCCGCTGGAGTGAAAACAAAGCGATCAGCTGCATGTGTTTGTTTATGTGCCATACGTAGCACGAAAGGCCCGAATTTCAACAAATTAGCGATTTTTTTCTTCAAAATATTGACTTATCAATATTCCAACTAAATCTACAAACCTTTCAGACATGTATGATGATCGATTCGGAACATGTGGCGTCGCTTTGTTGAATTTTTGGTAGAAATATAACACTGTTTTGGTCAATCGGAATTTCCGCGACTGACCCAAATTTTGACCATGTGTGATCAACATGCAAATACCCAGCAGGTGTACCAGTAACACGTGCAATGTCAGATCGTCCATAAAAATCGATATAAACTTCAATTAATTGTTACTAGCTGCACAATCAACTAACGAAGCATCTAATTAATGAAACTGGAGTTAAATTAACAATTGGTAATCGTAAAAATGTTGTCTGACTTTGCATACCACGTGCAGACACACACAGACTTGCCGTTCGTGTAACGCACAAAGCTTCGTTTTCACTCCAACAACTGACGTCATCTCCCAGATGTGACGTTAGTCAAAATACAATATATCGTACGACTAAATAAGTGCATTTTAATTAACTAAAACTTAGTAGTAATCTTAAACTTTTCTTACGTCTTAAAATATATGGGACAAACTCCCAAGATATTTTGAAGCTTGTCGTAAAATGATATGAAAATCTAAAACAAAAGGAAAAGGTAAGTGCACTATTCAAAGCTGACAAGTAATTTGGAATCAACTTCCCCTATGACTACTATAGCCTCATTACTGCATATACGTCCCTCAATAAGCCCATTCTATACGCTAGCTTCAAATAGTCGAGCATGCTCTTCTATCGACAGTTCTAGTTCTAAATCATTTTTGGGGGGAAATATGAGATGAAGTCTGTACTCTCCTGTTTTTATCCTTCCCTTTTCAGACAGTCACAGTAGTTTGTTTTTATCTTTGTCATCTACCATATAAGACAGGGTTGTCAGGTCTGTCACACGTTTATCGGCCAAAAAAATCGGACAAAAACGGCCAAATCAGTTTCCAATGGAATATAGTCATTATAGTATATAATATATATATATATATATATATATTATATATTTTATATATATTGTATATTATATATATATATATATATATATATATATATATATATATATATATATATATATATATATATATATATATATATATATATATATATATATATATATATATATATATATATATATATATATATATATATAATATATATATATATATATATATAAATACTTACATATATATATATATATATATATATATATATATATATATATATATATATATATATATATATATATATATATATATATATATATATATATATATATATATATATATATATATATATATATATATATATATATATATATATATATATATATATATTTTCAAGTTTTCAAAATTCTGATAAAAAAGCAATGTATGTGAGTAATTATTTTATGAGTTTGTGAAATTAAGGAAAGAATAAGTGTAGTTTTGCAAAAACTCTTCTTCAAATTTCATTTGGTGGTATGAGCAAATTGTATCGGCCAAACATGTCTCAAAACGGCCAAATTTGACATAATTGGTCAATTTAAGGCTAGTCAGATAACATCTGACTGTAGTATATATAGCCACTATTATATATATATACAGTCAGAAAACACTATATACTTTTATAATGTTGAAATGCATTGGCTTATCATAGAAACGTAGACTGGTAGATGAATTTCAACTACGAGCTAGAATGACTAGGCCTTTCCGCGATGATTTCAGGTCAACTTTTGACAATATCTTTTATCGTCATGGAACACTTTTATATACTAGATATATATATATATATATATATATATATATATATATATATATATATATATATATATATATATATATATATATATATATATATATATATATATATATATATATATATATATATATATATATATATATATATATATATATATATATATATATATATATATATATATATATATATATATATATATATATATATATATATATATATAATAATAATAATAATACTCTATTAAGAGCCGTTCACGTACGTTTTGGGCGTGTGTTTATTGAAGAACACTGAAAAGTTGCGTTTTGTGCGAGAGCCTTCGCTACTGACTTATTTTTCAAACAGCGCCTTGGGATGGGTTGATATCCTAATAGTTGAAAAGTTGACGAACAATAGAGCGTCGGTGAAGTCAACGTGCGTATAGCATTAAATGGAACACTGCGCGCATTTACTGACAAACATTTTCAACATAGCAGTGCCCTCGTACTCGGGTGATACGCGCACTAATTGTGTACGCGTTTCCTAAAGTGAGGGATTTGCGAAGTAATTGGAATGTCATGTCTTTTGAAATTTAGATGTTTTTTTACATACAAAATGTTCATCATTTCATTTGTAACTTAGTTTAAAAGATACTTTAAAGTTTTTAGACGCTAATCAAATCAAAATCATAGCTCGTAAGTACTTTTGTGAGTTTTGAGAGGGTTTTTTTTCATGATTAGTTATTTGTAGTTGTCAGAGTGGTTTTCAACGTTACGAGTGTATAGTGCGTTATCTCACTCAGTATGCAAGTAGTGCCTACTACTGACTGATGTGTTTATCTCACTAGTAATAGGCCAATATGGCAACCGTGATAGACATGTCTGATAACTAAATTAATCCTTTTCTCGGCGTGTTTGTGACTGATTTCATAGATGGATTAAAATTGTCTTTTCTTCTATTGCCTATATTTTTCCGGATGGATGGATGGATTTAACGTAATGTATAAAGGTTCAGTATGTGGACATATGTTCGTAACAAAAAAGAAAACACCTTGAATAATATATTGAAACTGCTAAGCTCACATCAAAAAAAAAAGAACACAATAGTTTAAAATTGTATCTATTGGAAAAAGATTAATAAATAAGTAAATTTTGTAAGATGTCCTAGTGGATTTTATCCCATGCAGGGCCCATTAAATGTCAAATCTAGAATTTTGATATGCACTTCAGAGAAAGAAAAAAAGAACAAAACATGAAAAATATATTTAAGTGTTTTATTGGTAAAAGCAAACAAATTAAACTTTCATGGATCTCAGAATTGATATTTTTTGTCTACGAATTGTTTCAGTTTTTAATTATTGACACGCAAGTCTTCCATATACGTAAGAAACGGCATCAATATTTAGAAGCATGGTTTAAGCTAGTCAGATAACATATGACAGTGTAGCCATATGCATGGACCACACAGTAATGCAAGTAGTGTGTATCATGTAGGGAATACTGAGGGAGTGTTTATCTCACTAGGTCTAAGCAAGTATGTAGTAAGTATACGTTGAAAACAGGAGAGAGCGTGACGTCGTTCACCTTATACTACGTTTATATGAAATATAGGCCGAATGGCGTCACACTCTCTGGCGATACACACAGCATGAATCAAGTATGTGCACTTACGTCATCGGTGTAGCAAAATCTTATCACTGATCAAGGAATAGTAAAACAACGAGCGCAGAGCAAAATACGCTCTTGGTTTGCCACTAAGTATGTGTTGTGTTGGAATCTTTCATATCAAAAGTAAAACAACAACAAAGAGGTGAAAAGGTCATTCTCTCCTTTTTCAACGACACCGCACTTACACTTTTAGAGGTGAATTTCCATTGACTTTTGCATATAGGCTTGTAATAGTACTGCTGCTAGTACTGTAACCCAGCCAGCACACAGTTAAAGCCCTGCATGGGCCCCCAAGTGGGCTGCTGTTTGGGGCCATCGTGGGCTTACCATGTAGGGCCCAGTCAGTTTGGTCAGGTTTCCCAATTAGGTACCAGGTGGGCTAGCAGGAAAGGGCCCTTGCGGTACCAATATGGGGCCCTTGTTGGTCCAGTAAATTTGATGGGCCCCAAGTGGGTAGCCCATATGTAAACCTTGCCTGCTTGCCCACGCTTCACCCACATGGGAGCCATGTAGATCCCGATTCAGCCCGCTTTAACCAACTGAAACCCGCATAGGGGCCCAAATGTTCATGCTGGCTAGAAACTGAATCTTGAAGTTTGATTAATTTGGCCGACGGTTATAGACCTACTTTTAGACAGAAAACAAAACGGGCAATGACAAATATCAGAAGGTATGGTCTGCTTTAAACACATAATTTAACTGTCATTGTTAATAGACCCTAACTGTACATATTGGACTATCAGCTTAAATTTCAAAATAAAAAAGCCATCATCAGCAAGAAAGTTGCGCCGCTTTTAAGTGTTACCTTTATTAACAACAAAAAATGCTACTTTCATCATTTAAGATAAAGATCGTTCAATTAAAAAATGATTTTCCTTTTAACAAAATTGATACAGAAATTTTGTATTCCATAAACCATAAAATACAAAACAGCTTTGAACAAAAGACACATCAGATGACCTGATATATAGGCAAATCAATATCGAAATTCCATTTTACACCTGTTTACAAACAATTAACTACAGGCCATCTTATGTATCTACTTGTGTTTGCCTTTTTCATCTTCCTTACGCCAAAGATCATTTTGACCGTATTCACACTTATCTCCGAATCATGATCCCCGACGATAAATCAAGCTCGAAAAACAAATGTCATGTTTTTCACTTTAGTGCAAGCTCGCGATCAGACCCACTACATGCGCCTGAAGTCGAATGGTAGTCTGAAAAACCCGCGAAATATAAAGGAGCAGGCTAAGCGTTTACGTAAAATAACAAGTTATAGGACGTAACTAACGTAATTCAACTTTCAAGTTACAAATGTCGGGGATATGGGCCATATTTTTCGTTCATAAAGTAGGGGAAAGTGTCTTAGGGAGAGCTATTCTACTCCCCCTGAAGCCAGCGTCGAGGTTTTTGAGGGAGTTTGGAGGCGTCGGGGTTTCTAGAGGAGTTTGGAGGCGTCGGGGTTTCTAGAGGAGTTTAGAGGCGTTGGGGTTTCTAGAGGAGTTTGGAGGCGTCGGGGTTTCTAGAGGAGTTTGGAAGCGTCGGGTTTTTTGGAGAAGTCTAGAGGCGTCGGGGTTTTTGGAGGAGTTTGGAGGCGTCGGGATTTCTAGAGGAGTTTGGAGGCGTCGGGATTTCTAGAGGAGTTTGGAGGCGTCGGGATTTCTAGAGAGGTTTGGAGGCGTCGGGGTTTCTAGAGGAGTTTGGAGGCGTCGGGTTTCTAGAGGAGTTTGGAGGCGTCGGGTTTCTAGAGGAGTTTGGAGGCGTCGGGTTTCTAGAGGAGTTTGGAGGCGTCGGGGTTTCTAGAGAAGTTTGGAGGCGTCGGGGTTTCTAGAGGGGTTTGGAGGCGTCGGGGCTTCTAGAGGAGTTTGGAGGCGTCGGGGTTTTTGGAGAAGTTTGGAGGTATTTTGGAAGAGTTGTTGTTATGTGGTAATGACATTTTCTGACATGAATAGCAATTGAAATATTTGTCTTAATTGGCATAAAAGAAGAGTCAAAACCTCGCCGCAAAAGAATTTAAAATTAAGATGTTGGACATGATGGGTTGGCATGTTGGACAGGGTGGAATGGTATGTGTCATCTGGATTTTAGTTGTGATGGCATACGGTCAATAATATGGTGGACTAAAAGATGTAGATTTCATTTGAGATTGCATGTAGTACATATATAGGCCGTGGGATGGCATTTGGGACAGGTTGGGATGACAAGTGGCCGTGGGACAGGCTGGAAGGTGCGTTATCAGTGGATCGTTCGCGGTGTAAAGTAAATAACTAAAGAAATAATTGCATCACGCCACAAGACATTGACAAGTCACGTCTCTCATTTGTGGTTCAATGGATAGAACTAAAAGAGGTGTTTCAGTTATAAAGAGTTACTGGCCAGTAACTTTGAGCTTTTTTGCCTTAAAATATCTGGGACAACTCAAGATAGTTTTGAACCTTGAAGTAAAATGTTGTGAATATCTAAACAGCTAAAGCAATCTGGCAATGGAAATGATAAGTGTATCCTTCAAATCTCAAATAATTTGAAACCATCTGTTCCTACTTACTCCATTACTGCGTATAACGTCCCTCGATAAGGTTATTCTCTATGCTAGCTTCAAATAGTCGAGCATGCTGTCCTTCCGACAATTCTAGTTTAAATTGTACCAGACCTCCGTGGTGTAGTGGTTAGTGCTTTGTCCTCTCACCCGCACGTTTCGGATTCGTATCCCGGTGGGTCTGCAACCAATGAGTTTACAACTGGTTATCAAAGGCCGTGGTCGTCTTTATAGAATGTCCAGCACTGGATGATTTCGGGACGTTAAACCTTGCTAAGCTATGCTATGCTAAATTATGCCTGAACGTGTGTGTGTGGAAAGAAGGGCGGGGGGGGGGCGGGGTCCCCTTGTCCTCTCGGAAATTACAGACCTGCAAGTGATTGCGATCTGATCCGGTGAGCATTCTCACAGTACAAAAACTCGACGAAACTGATCGTCTGCAGTGGATCTGATTGCGAACTCGTACTCAAGTGAGAACACAGTAACACGCTCTTGCTGCTCTTAAAAATTTATTGACCGTTTTGAGAGTTCAAGTTAAGGTGAAGTGTAATTAGCTCGGACGCGCCTTATTCTATTTACTCAGCTCATCTACGAACGATGAAGGATTTTTCAAAGTGGATCATAACATTGATCAGCGTACCATGGTATATTGGGTTTTTTAAGAAGCCAAATTTTGAAAATAATGTTTTTTTTAGACTAGTGTTTTTGTTTACTTTTCTTACATTTGGCTTTTAGGTGGTTTGATTGGTCATAAAAAAAATTGGGCCTATTGTTTGGGTTGATACCTGAAATTGATTTTTGCTTTTCTTGCTTTTTGAAGACTTGTTTGGCTGTAGAATATATGAATTTTTTAAAAACGTTCAGACCAAGGAAGTATACTACACAGACCACGTGATATTTGCATGTTTTGGAGGTTTTTAAGTATATTTTACCTTCCCAGAAAAGCCCCTGAACTCACCAGTGGCTGATCCTTTCAAATTTGGAATTTTCTTGACTTGATTACAGTTTATTTACAGGCTTTTTTTATCCCCTCGCCAACGAAGTTGGTAAAGAGGGCATAGAGCATCGTTACCTTTCGTCCTTCCGTCCGCTCGTTCGTTCGTCCGTATGTTCGTTCCTTCGTTCGTCCCTTCGATCGTCCGTCCGTTTATTCGTCCGTCCGGCCGTTCATACGTCCGTACGTCCGCCTACATCTATTGTCCGTCCGGCTTCATGCATTGTTCAGCTACCATGGAATAAAAGATTGCTGCCCTAGGAAAGGAATTCCATCTATTTTTATGGAAAGAAATTTTTATAAACAAGAACAAATGCATTCCAGACTTGAAATGCAACAATCAAAGGATTTGTTCTTGGATGAAGAAAATTTGAGTAATAGGTCTGACGACTGAATGGAATTTATAATGAAGTGTCTTGCGAATGAATAGCAAAAAAACAAAAGATCTTCGCTTGAATAGAGTGGACACATAATAGACTTATGATAATCTGCAAATTAATCTGTACTGAATTTTAATTTTAATTTGGTAGATAGATCAGGGTGGTTATAGTAAAGGTTGGAATGTTGAGTTGGTTAAGAGTATATTTGGTGGATGGCAAAAGGTTGGTTGGGGTAGTAGGTGAATAAATGATGGTAGGTGAATGGAGGATGGTAGATGAACGGGGGATGGTAGGTGAATGGAGGATGGTAGATGAACGGGGGATGGCAGGTGAAGAGAATTGTAGGTGAATGGGGCATGTAGAGTTAATAGAAGTGAAGGGATGGGATTTGGACGAGAGAATGTTGGGTGGAAGATGGTAGAATGATTGGTAAATAGTAGGATGAAAGTGGGATGACATGGGAGACAGGATGGGATGAAATGTGGGACAGGGTGGGATGGCATGTGGGACATTGTGGCATGCTGGACAGGGTGGTATGCGGGACAGGGTGCCATGAAATGTGGGACATGATGTCATGACATATAGGACATGGTGGGATAGCATGTAGGACAGGGTGGCGTGGCATCTTAAAAAAGGTAATGTCATGGCATTTATGACAGGCTGGAATGGCATGTGGGACGAGGTGGGATGGCACGGGGACAGAATGTCATGTGAGACAGGATGGCATGTGAGACAGGATGGCATGTGAGACAGGGTAGGATGGTACAGGGAGGGATGTGATGTGGGACAGGGTCGCATGGTATGGGACAAGGAGGGATGACATATGGAACAGGGTGGTTTGGTATATGTGGCAAGGTATATGATGAGATGTCATCTTGATTGCAGGTGTGATGGCATATGGGTTACGTGGTGAAATAGTGTCTGGATTTCATGTATGATTTCCTGTAGGGAGGGATATAGAATGGGAAATCATGCAGAACAGAGGGTGGGATGGCAGTTGTGACATAGGGTTGAAAGCATGTTATTAGCGGCGAGAGGATTTGCATCGTTTGCAATGTCTGGCTTTAGCTTAATTTGGCTATTTTTAAACTATTTTTTTTTTTAGCACTTGGGATGATCTACCAATACTGACATGATGTGTTTACATATTGTTTTTCTACTGCAGACAAGATGTAAATTGCTAGATGAAGCAGTATTATTACTAACCTAATTTTTATGGGCACATGGGGGTAGCTCAAGATTCTATAACTTTAACGGTGTTCATAAAAATATAAAAAATCTTTCAGTGTTATTGATACGATACGTCTTTAACATTTGCTTTTGTTTTGAATTGACACCATCCACATGTGTGGTTGGGCCTAATAACCCAATATATATATATATATATATATATATATATATATATATATATATATATATATATATATATATATATATATATATATATATATATATATATATATATATATATATATATATATATATATATATATATATATATATATATATATATATATATATATATATATATATATATATATATATATATATATATATATATATATATATATATATATATATATATATATATATATATATATATATATATATATATATATATACATATATATATATATATATATATATATATATATACATATATATATATATATATATATATATATATATATATATACATATATATATATATATATATATATATATATATATATATATATATATATATATATATATATATATATATATATATATATATATATATATATATATATATATATATATATATATATATATATATATATATATATATATATATATATATATATATATATATATATATAGAGAGAGAGAGATATATATATATATAGAGAGAGAGATATATATATATATATAGAGATATATAGATATATATATATATATATATATATATATATATATATATATAGAGAGAGAGAGAGAGAGAGAGAGACAGAGAGAGAGAGAGAGAGAGAGATGGTGTGAAATGTGTGGAATGCAGTTCTCCACTGGAACGTTTGAATAATGAATGTGAGATGGTGAGAGAAAATATATATATATATATATATATATATATATATATATATATATATATATATATATATATATATATATATATATATATATATATATATACATATATATATATATAGAGAGATATATATATATATAGAGATATATATATATATATATATATATATATATATATATATATATATATATATATAATATAGATAAATAAATAGATAATTATAAATAGATATTAATATATATATATATATAGATAGATAGACAGATAGATATAAATATATAGAAATATATATATATATAGAAATATATAGAAATATATATAGAAATATATAGAAACATAGAAATACATCGAAATACATCGCACTAAATCAAAATATATAGAATTATATAGAAATACATATAAATGTACAGGAATATATAGAAACATAAAAGATATATAGAACTATATAGAAATATATAGAAATATATATATAGATATATATAAATATTTAAAATATATATATAAATATATGTATAAATATATATAAATATATATATAAATATATATAAAAACGGAAAATCGCAAATAAGTCAGGTATTTTTGAGGAACACTTCAGATATTTTAAGAAAATGATAAGATATTTTGAGGACCTGGAGAAAATTCTAAAAAAATTGGGAAAATGTCGCATATTTTGAGGAAAACTTTTGATATTTTTAGGAACGCCTTCGGAAAGTTTGAGGGAACATTCAGATATTTTGATAAAATTTTGTGATCCTTTTGCCAAGATAGCTGGTATACAACTGAACTTAAAAAGACATCGCTTTTATCAGGATCATCTAATGAAATCCTGGTGATTGTTGTGCAAATTTTTCAATTTTGTGGAAATTTGCTGCCGGGGGGCGCAATTTCCCCCGCTGCCCCCACCCTTCAGCTACGCCACTGCGTGAACCAATCTATAGGGCCGTAATTCCTGGGGCACAAACTTCCCCCCCCCCCGCCACTTTCAGGCAGAATTAAAAAAAGAATTGAAAAACATTGTTCCCCTCAGTTGATGGAAGAAAGTTTAATGTTCTCCTCTCCCAGTTTTTGAGGAGAATTAGCCCTGCCAATCTGTTACTTTTACAGGAATTTGTTAAAGGACATCAACCCAATTTTGTTATTCTCTTGCCCTACTATTAAAAAGAAACACTAATTTCTTGGTAGAATAGTCTTTAAGATTAAAAATATCATTTTATATCACCCAAATACCATACGTTTGGGTCATAGATTTAAGTGTGATGTAAAATGTGGAAATTTTGTGATGTTTAAAAGGGTAGACAGCTCTATATCTTTCATGTGACGTCGTGCTTTGAATTTCTTTCAAACTAATAGGACTGTCTGTTCCAGACAGAAATTGACAAGAATATGGTTAGTATTAAAGGGGCTCTTGCCCGTCAAATGAGAGCAAATTATTTTGAGATCCCAAGAATGATAAAATATTTTCCTTGCAAGAAACAGTACTGAAAGTGTCTCTGAAATATATTTTCCAAATCAAATCTGACCTAGCTGTCCATTGTTTTTCCTGCTGTTCAGGTTATTGGTAAAAATTCCTGATAACAGGTATAAGAATGTTTGAATTTTCTTGAGGTCAGATGTTCCACTCTTATACTAAAAACCATCGATCGCGTGATGTGATCACTTGCATGGAAAAATAACTCCTTTTTTTTCATTCAGGTGCCACCCCTTTAATGTATCTCTTTATCAAAATGTGATGTTTTCCTCAAAACGGAAATGTGAAACGTGACGAGAATTACAAACCAGCACGTTCATAACGTAGGCACTCAACATTGAACGCTTTCCCAATAAAGTAAGAGCTCCCTGGATGAAGGCTGCAGGATCTGCCTCTTGTTCTAGTCATTGCATTAGCTCCAAACGCGGTTGTCCAAAAGGGAGGGGGGAGGGGGGGGGAGTATGCACCACAAAAAACGTCCCCCTCCCGTGATAAAAAGAAATCCTCGCCACTGCTCCAACCCTTAAGAGAAGAGTTGATTTGAAACATAGATTTGATCTTTTGAGTACAGAGATTTAAAATTGAATATTAAGACGCAAATCATTCAAATTAATGTCATAATTACCAATCTCTAATCGGTTTTGATGACGTGACTTTTTGCCTTCATCATGGTTTGCATACTTCTAAATTATGGGCATAGGAAGGGGTTAACACTCACAGGGGCAAGAACCACCACATTTTCTGGCTACATGAACAAACATATCACTGGTTAATTAGGCGTCCACCAACTGTTGCTGCTCATTAGGAAATCTCCCATAAGTAGCCTTCTGATTCAGTTTGTTCAATAATGTTCCTTCATTTCTTATTGTTCCAATTATAATATATAATATATATATATATATATATATATATATATATATATATATATATATATATATATATATATATATATATATATATATATATATATGTATATATATATATATATATATATATATATATATATATATATATATATATATATATATATATATATATATATATATATATATATATATATATATATATATATATATATATATATATATATATATATATATATATATATATATATGTATATATATATATATATGTATATATGTTCTTGCTCCCTGTGAGTGTTAACCCTGAGGAGCACAGTGGCCTAGTGGTTAAGGCGTCGGCTCTGGTGTGGAAGGTACTGGGTCTGATTCCCGGCCAGGCCAGTGTGTTGTGTCCTTGAGCAAGACACTTTATCTTCATTGCTTCAGTCCACCCAGCTGTAATGGGTACCTGTGAGGGCAGTGACAGTTCTATGTGCCTGTATATGGCTGCTGATAAAACGGGCTTGTGACTCCCCAGGGAGTGAGAAAGTTTTCAGGAGAGTTAAGGCCCAGTGACCTGGGTAATAATTGTAAAGCGCTTTGAGACAGTCTAGGACAGTATAAAGCGCTATATAAGCATTACGATTACGATTATTATTATGTATATGTATATATATATCAATATAAGCATCTCAGGCAATCTGGTTCCTTCGATGATAATGTCGTTCGTGATATCGGTAGACTCATCCAATTCATTCTTACTCATAACTTAGTGCCTCGAATTTAATGATAATTTTTATCACCAGATCAAGGGCACCGCTATGGGTACTAAGATGGCTCCTTGTTATGCGAATTTGTTTATGGC
>JAIGNY010003110.1:982500-1160000 GCA_020152595.1 Chiridota heheva
AGAATTTTCATTAGTGGTAAAAAGAAAGAAAAAAATGTTTGTTTTATTTTTGGACAATATAATTTAGAGAAGTCAAATTGTTGAAATCTTATCAAATTTTGCTCAAACCTAGCTGTAATTTCCTTTAATTTTGGGGGAAATGTGTAAAATTGTTGTGATTTTTGATGCATTTTGGAACTTTTTATTTAAGTCAACATTGGAATTGGAAACTTTCTTGACCCCATATAAGCATTAGAAGCATCTTTGTATTGGTATAATGAAAAAAACAAAGAGATGGCGGTCAAAATGTAGATTTTAACCAATAGAAATCTCATCACTTGGTCTGTTTTTTACTCCTGTTGAATACAGAATGTTCACCTATTGCACATATGAAAAAAATTCAAAAGTCAATGGGAAAACAGGTACAAATTTTGAGCACTTGGGTCAAGATTTAGTAGCATTTATGATATTCTGTACCGCAGGAGCAAGAAAGGTATTCAATTTATCGTGAGACTTCAGGAAAATAGGTCCTCCCTTTTCAGCCGCCAGCATAGTATAGGCAATTTTAGGGGAATCAAAAGGGATATTGGGTATCACCAGAGAGCGTGACATCATTCGCCCTATACTACGTAGTGTAGGGCGAATGAGGTCACGCTCTCTGGTATCACTTATTATCACACAAAAGTTATGAAATTTATGTATGAATACCGTGGCATGGAATACAATAAGAGCCTTGGCTCAAAGTAACTTTGTAATATATATGATATATAAGATATGAACTTCACCTGCAATATTACCGATATAAACAAAACAATCACTGTTGCATTCAAAGGTGTATGCACACCCGTCACAGGTTTCTGCTTCATTATATACTAGAGGAACATTAGAATTTGAGTAACTTGGGTTCTTTAATTTTTTGAGATTTCGAGATATTTTTCAATTTTATTGTTCAAGTTATGGTTCATCATTTAAATGTGGTATATTTTCAAGGAGCTGGCCACCGAAAAGTGAGGGCGTAACTATTGAGTCTCACACTCAATCGAATACCTTTCTTGCATCCAGCTGTACGAAATATCATAAACATTACTAAATCCAGACCCAAATACTCACAATTTGTACGTGTTTTCCCACTGGCTTTTCAGAATTTGTTCGCTTGCGCGCGATGGGTGAAAATTTATGTAAAAACAGACCATGTGGTGCAACTTCTATTGGTTAAAATCTACATAAATTGGGTAAATATGTTTAACATGTGCAATATTTGTGAATAAGAAATGGCACACATATAATAATTTCTCACATTTCTTTGCTGAATTTCAGTCATATAATTCAATGCAAAAAACACAATTAGCAAACCTTGAGATGGGGGGGGGGGGGCAAGTACACCCCAGTGCCTCTATGGCTAGCCGCCCATGATGGAACATGATAGTTCAAAACCTTCCATTTATGAATATATTTAAATTCAAAGGATTTATTTAAATTTCAGTTATTCCAGGAAGTAATTTCAAATCTTTATCTAAGTACAACTATAATTCAAATAAACGTGATATAAATTTACATTTTCATAATTATGCACAAATAATGACATTTGTAGATTACTACATATTGAAAAAAACATAATATATATTATATCGGAAAAAATCTTGGAATGTATAATCTACTATCAATAATAATATATCATCTTTGCTGACTTGAAGACATTAACACCAAAACTTTATTAAAGCTGACTTGATTATCCATGCATCGCTATAATGAAGATTAGAGAACCTTAAAGTCCTTCAACGTATCAAAGCTTCTGGTCTCCATTACAATTCCACAAAGATTATCAAATGAGATTATCAAATGTTTAGTGCATGGTGTGAATAACTTAAAATGTGTTGCCTTTTAAAATCCGAGATAGAAAGTCCAGCAGATCCTAGTATCAAGCAGACGAACCTGAAAGAAGGAGAATAAGAATTTAGATAGGTTAAAGAAACATCCCATGATAGAGACAGATTGGTGTAAAACCTTATTGATATCTTACCACGTTTAGGAGTTATTGCATTTCAAAGATTTCACCAGCATGACCTCACAATGTACAGTGTGGTGTCAGATTTCACCAGCATGACCTCACAATGTACAGTGTGATGTCAGATTTCACCAGCATGACCTCACAATGTACAGTGTGATGTCATCAAGGCAGATCCAAGACAATTTTAATGTATTTCTATCAAACAAAACAAATTATTTTTCATCTACTAATAGAGTGTAAAGGTTCATGAACAGATAGGTAAAGTACCATCCCGTAAAGTGTAAGTTATAACTAATAAATATAAAAAATGCTTCAATAATCTAGAATGAGTCCAGTAATTTCAAAGAGACACATACAAAAATTGTCTTAGGTTTGCCTTTGTGACATCACAATGTACACTATAAGGTTACATTTCAACACACTGGTGAAATCTTTGAAATGTAATACCTCCTAAGCAGAATAAGATATCAACATGGTTTTTCACACTACTTTTGTTTCTTTAATAGTCCTCTACCATAGAACTCAAAATGAAAATTTATATTGCACATAATTTGATCTGATTGAGAATACAAGGGAGGTTTCTTCATGAAGTAGTGAAAAGTTGTGTTCTCATTTATCTCCAGATCATGACCCCCAGACTATAAACCGATGATGATTGTAGAAAAACAATGTCATGTGTTTTTACTTAAGTGCGATCTAGCGATCAGATCCCCTGCAGGCGATCTGATCTGCATGAATGACCGGAAGTCAAAAGAGGAGTCATTAAAAAATCTGTGAAATGTAACGGAGCAGGCTAACTGTTCACGCAAAATGAATAATTACAGGATTTTGCATAACTAAAGTGATCGATCGCAAGACACTGATCTGCGTTCACACACAATTTTGAGAATCTCATCCGTGGATCCGATCGCCTGCAACGGATCATGATCCTACCCTTGACAAGAATCAAGATCAAGTGACTGCGATCAGATCCGGTGAGTGTTTTCACAGTAAGAAATCAGCAGATCAGATCCTGCAAAGAGTCTGATCGCGAGCTCGTAGATTGCCTGCAAAGAGTCTGATCGCGAGCTTGTAGATTGCCTGCAAAGAGTCTGATCGCGAGCTCGTAGATCGCCTGCAAAGAGTCTGATCGCGAGCTCGTAGATCGCCTGCAAAGAGTCTGATCGTGAGCTCGTAAATCGCTTGCAAAGAGTCTGATCGCAAGCTCGTAGACCGCTTGCAAAGAGTCTGATCGCAAGCTCGTACTCAAATGAGAACGCGCTCAAAGCAAATCAAGCGAAAGTATCGTATAAGTGCTTCGCCAACTTCAAATAAAGACAGTTTTGACATCATACAAAAAACACAGTATATGAACATGTGCGCAGAATTAGAATTAAATCATAAAATTTCCCACGGTCTCTGAATAAAGGTTTCTAAAATCTACTCACGAAAAATCGTGACAGAAATAATTTCAATGTAGTAAATACATCTTTATATGCTGCCCTCTTTTGCAAATTAATGTACTATTCATCACACAATTACATGGGGACGTTTTGGGCGCACATATTTACTACATATACTGTTGCTTACTCACGAATTCTACATGTTGTGTACATCTCCTTTAATCCTTAACCGCCGCTTTTTTTCGACGGATCAGTAAAAAATCAATTGACCACCATTTACCTTTAATGTTACTCATGCACAGTAAATATAAATATTGAGTGGATAAATTGTTTACACAACCAATTAATCTATGAATAAGTGTAGATGATATATGAAATGTGTTCTCATAGCAAGTAGGAAAGTGCGCATATCTGCATGATTTTAAGAATATGTAAAAAAATCTTCCCGTGAATTCCACTTTTCCCACTGTTATTACCAGAGAACACTATAATATTTCAAATTATGAATGTGTGAATAGAAATTATAACTTTGTTAGATTTTCAAGCTTTTAAAACTAATTTGAAAGAACATTTATTTTCATTCATTCTTACAGCAAACAGAATTTGTTGCAGATTCAGTCTTAAAATATTTGTGAAATGGAAGGCATATTTAATAGTTTAGTTTGGTTTGATGAGGTTTAATGGCACCGTGACAGTGGGAGTCAAACGTGCCAAGAGGGTGTTAAAAAATTAAGGTGTAAAGGTGAGGAAAGAGATGATTGGAAAAGGAGTAAGGATGGAGAGAAGCAAAACTTCTAGAGGAAATAACTTGTAGAAGAAAAGGTGGTAAGAAGGAGAGAGAGAGGGATGTGAGATAGGAAAGGGTGGAGTTGCTGGGAGATTAAATCAAGTGGAAAAGGTTGCTGTTGTGGAGGAAGGTGATAATATTGGAGAGAGATTGTTCTTGAAGAAGTCGGAAATAGTAGTGGCAGGGGATAGGAAAGATCTGGAGTTGGTGTAAATCGGACAGGTTAAGAGGATATGATTGATCGAGAGATCAGTATTGCAAGTGGGGCAGACAGGTTTGGGAGAGCCAGAAAGGCGGTAGAAATGAGTGAAATAGGTGTGGTCTAGGCGAATGCGGGTGATGACCTCATCCTCTCTGCGATTGTGACTTAGTAGGGGAAGGTTGATGCCTACTTTGGAATTGATAGCGTGAAGTTTATTATTAGTCTCAAGATTCCAGAAGTCTTGCCAAGTCTTCCTGAGGTAGTTGGAGGTATTTTGGCGAAAGTCTGAGTGAGGTATATCGATAGAACAAATTTGGTTTGACAGAGCGTTATAGGCGGCTCTGTCAGCCCTTTTGTTTTCAGGAATACCGACATGGCTGGGGGTCCAGAAGAAGATTTTCTTGCCAGAGGAGGAGAGAGAGGCCTAGGAAGACTTGGGGGGGGGTGGTAAGACCCAGCTTGGGTATAAGGGTAGGTGTGCCTGGCTATAGAGAAGATGTTGATGTTTGCTTTGAGGATGTGGGAGTGTATCTGCATTCCGAAGGGAGGGGGGATGCATTTGTTGAGATTGGTGAAAGAAGGAGAGCAGGTAGAATAGAAACAAAGAGTTTTGAGGGTTGGTGAGAATGCGAAGGGCAAAGGAAAGGCCAGTCTTGGTGCTCCTGAGGTCTAGGGGGAGTTCATTGGCCTGAAAGTGAAGACTGGTAATGAAGGTGGTTTGGATGGCACCAAGGCAGATACTGAGGGCAGTGTTTTAAATGACCTAGATATGTCTCAAATAAAGTTTGCGGGTGAAGCCGTAGATGAACTTACCGTAGTCCAGCTTACATCTGAGGAGGGAGCGATATAAGGTGAGCAAGGTGATATAGTTGGCTCCCCAGTCAAGTATTGAAGAGGACCTTGAGAAGATCAAGGGTTTGTAGCAGTTGGTTTTGAGGATGTTGATGTGGGGAATATATGAAAGCTTAGAGTCTAGTGTGATTTCAAGGAATCTAGAACTTTCTTTGCTGGGAATGATGAAATCTTTAAGCCGGAGGTTAGGGTGAAGGAAAAAGAAGTTGCTATTATTGAAGTAAATAAGAACAGTTTTATCTTTTAAGAAAATGAAGCCGTTGGTGTCACTCCAATGAGCCAAACTGTTCAGGGAAATTTGGCGGTTATTTTGCAGAGTCAGGAAAAGATAGCAAAATCATCGACATAGAGAGTTCAGTTGATTTTAGGGGGAGGACTTTGGTAATGTTGTTTATTTTGAGTATAAAGAGGGTTGGGGAGCATGCCTTGAGGGACTTCCAGGTGTTGGGTATACCTTTGTGAGTAGGTGTTACCTAAATGCACCCTGAAATAACGAGAGTGGAGAAAGTTCTGGATGAAGGTTGGAAGGATACCTCTTGAGGTCGGAGGAGTATAGATCCCTGAGATGCCATATCGCCAGGTGGTGTCAAAGGCCTTTTCGATATCAAAGAGGACGGAGATGGTGTGGTGATTCCTGATGAAGACTTGTCAGATATATGTGTGTAGTTTCAGAACATTGTCTAGACAATTGTGGTTTTCCCTGAAATCGTTCTGATGGGGGGTGACGTACCAGCATAGTCTGTAACTGACCATCCGTTCCATTATCTTGCAGAGGTAGGAGGTGAGAGCAATGAGGTGATAGTTGTTGGGAATGGTCCTGTCTTTGTTGGGCTTAGGAATGGGGATAATGATGGCCTCTCTGCAAATGTTGGGGAAAGTTTTGGAGGATCAAAGGTGGTAAATCTTGAGCAAGATGTTGAGAGAAGTCCTGGGCATATTTTTGAGGAGGTTATAGTGAATGCCGTCAGGGCCTTGGGAAGACAACCCAGACTTTTGGAGCGCCGAGGAGAGGTGAACCTTGTTGTAGGTCTCTTGGTTGTTTGACTGGAAGCTAAGTGAGTTTCTTTCATCCTTATTTCTCAGGTTATGAAAAGAGTGAGAAAGATTCTTGTTGGAGGAGGTTTTGGCATAGGTGGAGGCTAAGCAGTCTTCATTGAGGTCGGTGATTTTGATGTTGTTATGGATGATATGAGAGATATTGTTGGCAGTACTTTTCCCTTTAGTTACAAATTATGTTCCAGAATTGGGCGGGGGAGATTTGGAGATTCAAGGAGACGTAGGTTTACCAGGAGGCATATTTAGCTCATGATTTCGCTTTTGAAAAAATTTGTTTATATTTTCTTAAGATTTTGAAACTTTTTTTCAATTATTCCGAATTTTTTCTCCAAGTTGTGTAAATAACAGGAAATATAGATGATAAGGCCAGAGTTGAAATTTGTTCAAGCTTACCTCATTGCAGTGAAACAACATTAAAAGGGTCAGAGGTGACCGCCAGTGTTGATGTGTTGGGATGAATAATGGTGAAGTCCAGAGTGTATGATGGTCCACTCGTGGTGATTCCCAGGTTTGTAAAGTTAAACCATCCAGATTTGAAACTTGCAGTGTCGTCACCGATTAGATTTCCTGTCTGAGTGCCACTTAAAACAGCCTGAAGTTTCCATGGTTTGAAGGGAACGCCCAGGTTCTTTATCAAGGCACCCTGAGAAGAGGATGAAATAATTTATAGAAATAAAGAAAATTTTAAAATTGTTATGTTATATCATGAATATACACACATATTATGATTTAATCACATTACATGTTGTTTAATTCCCTCCTATGTGTTGTAATACTTATAAAATTGCTCACATTTTTCATGCAGAGGAAGAAAATATACAACAAACTTCACCTTACCCCATGGGACTATGCTTTTCAGCTCCCAAGAAATAATCGTAATTACACTATCCCCTCAAGTCGAGAAGCCTATGGTTTTCACCGCCAGCATGATACGGCAGTTTTACGAAATGAAGGACAAGCTAGCATATCCAAATAATTTGACATCACTTCCCCAAAACTGCAAGATATCCTAGACTTGCCATGAACCCTAAACTGCACCATATCCTACACTTGCCATGAACCCTAAACTGCACCATATCCTAGACTTGCCATGAACCCTAAATTGCACCATATCCTAGACTTGCCATGAACCCTAAACTGCACCATATCCTAGACTTGCCATGAGCCCTAAACTGCACCATATCCTAGACTTGCCATGAACCCTAAATTGCACCATATCCTAGACTTGCCATGAACCCTAAGCTGCACCATATCCCAGACTTGCCATGAACCCTAAGCTGCACCATATTTTAGACTTGCCATGAACCCTAAACTGCACCATATCCTAGACTTGCCATGAACCCTAAACTGCACCATATCCTAGACTTGCCATGAACCCTAAACTGCACCATATCCTAGACTTGCCATGAACCCTAAACTGCACCATATCCTTGACTTGCCATGAACCCTAAACTGCACCATATCCTAGACTTGCCATGAACCCTAAACTGCACCATATCCTAGACTTGCCATGAACCCTAAACTGAACCATATCCTAGACTTGCCATGAACCCTAAATTGCACCATATCCTAGACTTGAAATGAACCCTAAACTGCACCATATCCGAGACTTGCCATGAACCCTAAACTGCACCATATCCTAGACTTGCCATGAACCCTAAACTGCACCATATCCTAGACTTGCCATGAACCTTAAACTGAACCATATCCTAGACTTGCCATGAACCCTAAACTGCACCATATCCTAGACTTGCCATGAACCCTAAAACTGCACCATATCCTAGACTTGCCATGAGCCCTAAACTGCACCATATTTTAGACTTGCCATGAACCCTAAACTGCACCATATTCTAGACTTGCCATGAACCCTAAACTGCACCATATTCTAGACTTGCCATGAACCCTAAACTGCACCATATCCTAGACTTGCCATGAACCCTAAACTGCACCATATCCAATCTTTCCTCCTAAAAACAACTTGAATCCTTCTCAAAACATACCATGACCCCACTCGCAAACAATCCATGAAAACATTCCGCAAAACTCTCTTTCTGTAAATTGCCCATATCCATGTCATCCATTTTTCTCATCCACAAAACATTTTCACCCACTAGGAATATTGTCCCTTGTAATAAAACAATGTGGTGTAAATTTGGTTCCTTACCAATTAACCTTTCTGGGTTTAATGATTAACAGCTTGTTTTAACCAATCACGGCACGAATTTGCCTAGCAAAAAATCTGCATAACTTAGTGTGGGAAAACATCCTACGCGGTACTGATACAGCACAGCTAGTTAGCGGCGCATGCTGATGTAGTCAATGCAACTTACTGTACAAAACAAATTTCTGCACACACAGACTTTAGTGACGGCAAAATGGTGAACAAAAATTGCGCTGACGGGCTTGCTGCAAGCTTTGTAAATCTGATTGCTGTTACCCAGAACAGTAAGCAAACTGAATTTTGTTTATCCTTTTGCTAAAAACTCTAAAGATCCGAAGAAGTGCCATAAATGAATCAAAGCTTGTGGCAGGCCTCACGAATATCTAAGTTAGGTTAAATATCAATGCATTGGTAATGTACGATTGTGGATTTAAGGTTTGTTTGCCCACCCACAGTTACCGCGTTGCTATGGTGGGTATGGCCTATTTGGAAACCTGAAAAAGTTAATTAGATCATGTCCCCACCATCAATGATAATAAGTCCCAAAACCACTTTGCAAATTGCTCTCGTACTCCAATAAACCAAAATCTCGCCACATATTTATTGATCACACTCTAACATAAGCTTAGATATCATTGCACTACTTACCAAGGCATCCACCACCTTAATCTGAGGTTGAATGCCAAATATACTGCCCTCTATTTGGAAACTTGAAAAGGTTAATTAGATCATGTCCCCACCATCAATGATAATAAGTCCCAAAACCACTTTGCAAATTGCTCTCGTACTCCAATGAACCAAAATCTCGCCACATATTTATTGATTACTCTAACATAAGCTTAGATATCATTGCACTACTTACCAAGGCATCCACCACCTTAATCTGAGGTTGAATGCCAAATATACTGCCCTGGGTTGCCTGCGCTGGTTGGGCGTGAACCACAAGAGCAGAGGCAGTATGAAACTCCAGAACATCTTCATTGCTAGACTCTTCTTCTGCTTGCACTTCATCATATCTTTGGTTAAAAGTAGATAGATTAGAAACTAATTACTGTATTTAGCGCCCCTGCTCTAATAAGCGCCCCTGCTCTAATAAGTGCCCCTGCTCTAATAAGCGCCCCTGCTCTAATAAACGCCCACCCAACATTTCTTGACTGATAAAATCATTTCTTTGATGAATTTGAAGACTTGAAATCAGTTTTGTTGTAATATTTGCCTATTTGGCATATTTGACTCTGACTGTCGCGGTGCTGTTAAACATCAACAAACCAAACCAAACCATTTGCTTATTTTGCATCTGACACTCACAATGCTTTTGTGTGGTTATTGTTGGACTACTATTGAACCAGTTCAAAATGCAGTTCAAACAGCACACTTCATATCCAGAGCATGGGCGCTTAGAAGGAAGAAACGTTGGGTCTAAAAAGTGGTGCAAGTCTATTTTCATAAGCATCCCGGTGCATTTATTACATCAAATAAGGTATTCAAAACTGATATGTATACAGAAATCATTTTGTTAACATTGGTTAAACACTAACCAATTTAAGGCTGTTATAATTTTTCAGGTCACAATATGTAAATCTTTATGCAAATTTGTGATGCAATTTGTGATTGGTCTAATAGGTAGGCACATTATTTTTCTAAAGTATGTCCATTGTTTTTTAATCCTCTGTTACCATTTCTTAAACAGAAGTAGTTGCTTCTAATAAAGAGTGTTTGGACCGTATCTATACCACTAGTCAACATCTGAGGTGGAAAAGTACGTCTCATTAATTTCAGAAATTAAAATTTAGGGGAAATATGGCAAATTACATCAAGAATCTGTTTGTATCCATGGAGACATGCATTATTTCCGTCATGACTACCAATCTGTAAGCTACGTCTTTAAAATTCAAATTCAAATATAACATTTTACCTGAAAATTATCTTAATAAAGCAGTTCTTGTCCAGCAAGAAAGGGCAACTTTTTGCTAAATTCAAGGGAATTTTGAAATAACACGGGGTCTAAATCTTGATACCCATATCATATCACTGCAAAAAAGGTGCAGTGGCTCAGTCGTTTAGGAGTCCTGCTCGTATCAAAAAAGTACTGGGTTCAAATCCCGTCGTGAGCGCTGCATTGTGTTCTTGAACAAGACACTTTAACTTGCTTCAGTCCACTCAGCTGTAAGATGAGTACCAATACTGCTGGGGAGTTCATCTGCTATAATCCAGGGGGAGTCATCCGCTTGTGCCATGGAAACCGGGAATAAGCACCGGCCCTATGAGCCTGATGGCTCAGATGGATTTAGCTTTAGCATTCATAAGGAATAATTATGATTAATTTTAACATTCATATCAAAGGTTTCAGTACCATCACTTGCACGAAAAGTGTGTTCGAATATTCTTGAGACCCAAGAAAAATACGCCCTCACTTTTGGGCTGCCAGCTCCTTCATATTGCTGAAAGAAAATTCCGATCAAACCTTTTAGTTCCAGTTGTAGGTCCACCTGTCTCATTCGTAGCCCTGACCCCTCCGGTGGGGTCAACGGGTACCTCACGGGATTGGTCAAGGAAACGTAGTTGACAGTGTATCCAAACGAGTTATCCAATGCTCCAGTTCCCATGTCATCGGCCAGGACAGACTGTACGTTCCTGAGATCAGCAAATGAGAGGGACCTCTCAATTGCTGGAGAGAGGAAAATAACCATAAACAAAATATGATTATAGGTAAATGAGCAGGTAGCAACAAAATGAGCTTAAATGGTTCCATTTTTTCCATGTTTTTCTCTTTAAAAAATTGTTCCAGCAGATCATAAACCACAAACTTATGTAGCAAATAATGAGACCACTTATCTTAAATAAAATAACCGCTCAACCACACAATAAAGACTTCAGCCACTGCTAGTTTGATACTATACACCACCTTCCACAACAACCCAGGACCAACAGGAGAACAATTTGATCCTAATCACTTGTGGTTTTCAGAATAAAGAAAATAATAAGAAAAAGTCTGACCCAACCTGCTTATATATCAGGTCGGGTCTGACTGTTAAAACTTTAAGAAGCACAACAACTAATGTCAAATATACTAAAAACCATGCAAACAATCAAATTTTCCATCAAAATCGGTTAAAAATTGACCATATTACAGCATTTTTAAACCAAGATACCTAATCAGCATATTAAATTTTCACAAATATTATGTGACCTCAGAATGAGACAACTAGAAAATTGCTCATGTTAACTTATTGTTTTTTGGTCCTTCCCAAATATTTTTTTAATGGGAGAAGTTGGCTACAGTGAACAGGAGAATGGATATTATTCTAACAGTTTAATACCCAGATTTGGCAGTAGAAAATAATTTGAGAACCTTTGAAATTTGGGAAAGAAATATAAAGAATTTTACAATATTAAAAAATCATGGGAATATTCCTGTACAATATACTAATTATCTTGACCCTTACTGTTTAATCCAAACCAGGTGTTCCATGTTTCTTTGTGACAGTGAACAACCTTACCTCTTTTGACAATGTTGCTCCCTCCTGATGTTGCAGATGGAGGGTTTCCGATCTCAACAACCACATCAACTTCTCCCACCGCCCGTCTCTTTCTCTTTGCGCTTCCCTCTTTGATAATCTCAACCACTCGAATCAGAGACGGATCGATTCCTAAAAGATTTGCGAGATTTTGAATCACATTTTCTTCAAAGAAATCATCTACCTCTGAAGCTGGTACACCAAACGTTGCTATGACAACCGGAGTGGTTCTGATCTCAACTGGCATCGAACCACGAATCAGTACAAGGAGTTCATCGGTGTCGTGGTTGAAATAATTCTCTCCATGAACCATGGATTCCAGAGACGGGTAGTAATCTTCGGGAGTTTCGTTACTGTCTGGAGCCTAAAAAAGAATTGATTAAGGGATTAAGGATTAAAGGAAGTTTAGAAGTCAAGAGAGTAGAAAAATCCTAGCACAGCAGTAAACTATTATATAAAGGCTGATGAAATAAGTTTTTTATGTGTTTGTAATTTTATCAATTTTGATTGATTTTTTATCGTTGGGCTGAATCTTTATTTTCAACAACCAAATCTAACAAGAATATTTTCCATTCAATAATAATATTTCAACACAATTGATCAACTCATCAAAATATCTCCAAAATTTCATTTACTTTATTATCGGAATAAAGTTATAACAAGAAATCTATTTTGCCAAAATTGTAGTGCTGTAATAGGATCATACCAAGCAAGTTCATATTATGTGATAAAGAATGTCAGTCAAGAGTGTTCAAAATTCTGAACCTAACAAGGGTATATGCACAACATCCATTATTTCTAGTTTGGTTTTTTATTAAAAAAGATCATACAAATCTGAGGACATCCTTTCAAATTTTAAAAGATTTTATTTTATTTCAAGTTAGGGTTGATAAAAAATTGAAGAGTTTCTGCCAAATGCAAAATTTGTCAGGTAGAAACAGGAAGACTACTTGAAAATGTTATACTACCATATTCAACGTAATAAGCGTCTGGGGTGCTTACTAAAATAGAATAGCACCACTTTTAGGTCCAAAGTTTCTTCCTAATAAGTACCCATGCTCCAGGGTTGCATACAGCTGTGCTATTCAAACTGCATTGTGGTTCTATACTAGTTCCAGAGTACCCCCCACAAAAAACAAAAAAATTGTTAGCGTCCGATGCAAAATAAGCAAGTAATTCATCAAAACATATTCTAAGTCTTCAAATTAATCAAATAAATTATGTTATCAGTCAAAAAACGTTGGATTGGTGCTTATTAGAGCAAGGGCGCTTAATACGTAGAAAATATTGTATTCTTTAATTCTGTAATATCATCTTTTGCAAATCATAAGAATTTCTGCTCTGGTGACGGAGTTGATAGTAATGAAATGCAAAAACGATTTAAGCAAATGTACTGTTTAAATCTCTTGCGTCATTGGTTGATGATTTTTGTTGGCATGTCAACAGCAAAGGTTATGTTCATGCCGAAAAGTTTCTCTTTAAGCCTACCCGCACGGACACCTGAGTTAATTCTGAAAAGTCAGGTATGACAATTACCAACCCGACTTTCTGTCCAGTGTATTGTGTTTCCACTCAAACAATGATTGTTTATCTGCCATTCCCATGCACATCACAGCCAAGTAGCCCAAGGTTATTTGTGTGTATAAGATTACAGAAGCCAGTGCTGAATAACCAAGGCACTTTTGTGATTGAAATCACTCATTCGTGTTAAGTGTCTTAGTGGGAGAAGTTTGTTTGCAAACTGGTGATAAAAAATAGCTGCGTATCATAATGCCTGAGGTAATGTACATTTCTGTGAATGATTGATGAACCATTTCTCCTAAGGAAAGGTATTGCTTCATGTGTGCCATAGAGACTAAATTATTTTAAGATAAAATACAGGAACAAAAGGTGCATTAGAAAAAAAGGTGAGGTGAGGAGAAGAATGACTTGTGGGGACCAGAAATAGAAGTGAAGGGAGTCCTCTGCGACATAAGTATTACTAGTCCTTCAATACCAATTTCTATGTCACTCACCTTCCATGTAAAAACCCCATTCTCCATTTGTCCATTCGTGGGTAAGGTGTAAATACCATCATAATATACGTCCAGTCTCTGCGGATTCCTAAAATAAACTTTTACCACGACAGCTTGGCTTGGGTCAGAGTTCAAAAGGTGAAATCTTAAATGTTGAGGATTGCTACCCGTAAAATGAACAGAGTAGAACCGATCGGTGTCAACGATGGCATAAAATGTACTGATACGCTCTTGACATGTGTAACCATGGCACCAGCCATAGTCCATGGGACCGTTGATCAAATCCAAATACCCATCGGCCAATATGGCTACGGGTGACAAGCGGCGAGTTTCAGAATCAGCATCCATACTCTCGATCACCATCATCATGTGGTCTAGACCGTGACATTCGTACGACTGCCATGCAGAGACCCAGAAACAGTTGCCATCTCTCAGGATTCCTGGAAGTAATCAAAGCATTTGAGAAACAGAATAATCAGAAAAATGAAAATTTGCTGTAAATGTGTTAAGGATGCAATGCATATAGCATAGCATAGCAAGGTTTAACATCCCCAAAACATCCAGTGCTGGAGATTACATCAAGACGACCATGGTCTTTAATAACCAGTTGTGAACTCACTGGTTGCAGACCCACCGGGATACGAACCCGGGACGTGCGGGTGGAGGACAAAGCACTATCCACTACACCACAGAGGTTTATATGATATAACATTCAAATTTTCGGTCTTGCTGAGATCGTCCCCGCAGAATTTAGGTTCCTGAAGAGATGATTAAAACTCTTCTAGAAACACTTTAATTCTACTAAGAGCAACCCTACTGCAGCCTCTCAGTGATTCACGCACTGCCAATCAAATCATTTTCTGTACACAAACTATGTAGCTTATTGTTCATTCAACCTAAAGATGTACATTTTGAGACTACAATCCTGGCCAAAGTGTTTTATTGTTTTGAGCTTTGCAAGAAACACAGGGCAATGTGACTTTCAATATTGATCAAGGGGAGTGGGGATTTGTCTCAATTACTTTTGGTCACAATCGTAGGTCTGGCCTTCAAACAAGGCTGCTAGATCATGCATATAGTCTAAAGGGCAAAATATTTAACTGGGATTCTATTAACATTCTGGTGAACATAGCATAGACTTGATATATTTAGTTTGTGTTATTCTTCATGGACTCCTTATTGTCAACTTCTCTACACACAAACTTCAAACAAGCCAATGCAAAATATTTGTTACATACATATATAGTGTTACCTGAATTATTTGTTAAAAAATATTTAAAAAAATCTCATGTCCTTATCAGAAATCTATGATGACCTAGTGACCTATACTGGGTAAACTTGCACATTATACCTAATAAACAAGGTAAACTTGCACATTATACCTCATAAACAAGGTAAACTTGCACATTATACCTCATAAACAAGGTTTTTACAATAATGGAGTAGAACAGTGTAGTCTGGAAGAAATATCACATTTGAAGTGTCTGCATTTTTCTAAGATTTTGCTATAAATTGAATCTAAGATGTACCTTTATTCGGTGCAATCTCCTCCACTGGTATCATGCTTCCATCAGACCTGGTCAGCAAGCTTGCAGGGATCCTGTAATTCCCAAGTCCACGTCGTGAGTCACCGTCCCACTCATAAGCAGAATCGGATATGACAGTACCAGCTAATCCCAAAAGAGTCCCATCGAGGTCGCGTATCAGCATTTTCTTGAGACCATCACAATCCATGTCGACACAATCAGCAGGGTTCACCCAGCTGAAAATCAAATATGAGTTATTCGTAAAAAAAATCATGAAATTTACCCATTCCTATATAGGAGCTAGATAGTCCTCTGCACCCTTTCTTCTCCCCATTCAGTCATTCAGAATACTAGCAAATACCCCTGTAGCAACAGAGCTTTATTGAAAGAGATTTACCCTGGTGGGCCAATTGATGGCGACACAGCATTGGTAGACAGTGACTCCCAAAAGCATGACAACATTTGTGCAGGGGCAGGAAACAAGATGGTGATGACACCATTCAAACCACTTTCTGCATTGTATTTAAATATCTTTTAAAATTATGTAACTTAAAATCAGTGACTATGTAAGCTACAATTGAATTTGTGACCTACGATCTTGGAATTTGTGACTTACAATCTTGGAATTTGTGAATTACAACCTTGGAATTGGTGACTTACGATCTTGAAAATTGTGATTTACAATCTTGGGATTTGCTACTTGGAATTTGTGACTTACCAACTTGGAATTTGCAACTTATAATCTTACAATCTTGAATTTACGACTTACAATCTTGAAATTTGTGAGTTATGATCTTGGAATTTGTGACTTAAATTCTATAAATATCAAAAACATGCAGAATCAAAGAAGTGCAAAAGCAATTTCTTTAGAAGTTTTAAAGATGTTACAAGCTTGTTTGAAAACGACTGGTGCAGAAAGCTTATGCTACAATATTGAGAACATACACTGGATAGTTGCTGAAGTTAACATATAAAACGACAACTAGGAAGTGGGAAAGGAATGTTTAATATTGTGATGCCACATATATGAAAGGCAATTAGATGCATGGAAGTGCATACGATATAATATTAGTAGACAATGATCAAAATGTATGTTTGATGAGACTTGGTGGCCCATCACCAGCGAAGAACAAAGAGTGCCTGAGAGTATGTTAAATTAAATCAAAATACATATAGGGCATTCTAAGAGAAGATAAAGATAAGGTAATATGTTATATGAGGTAACAGTTTAAAGTTAACCAAAGAGTTCTCACGGATAGATATTCGGCGTTTTAGCTTTTCGCAAAGAGTTGTTAATGAGTGGAATGGTTTGCCTGAGTGGGTAGTTAGCTCAAATTCTGTTCACAATTTCAAAGTCAACATTGATAAGTTCTTTACTAACTCTATACGTCTTTTATTATTTATTTTTTTGTGGTGGTGGTGGTGTTAGTTTGGGCTTATTATGGATGACTAACCCTTCTTAGCCCATAATCTTGTTATGTTATTTTGTTATGTTATATATACTGAGGTAATACCTAAAAGCAGTAAAAACACTGTGCGTTGATGATGTTGGAGCATATACTCTATTCAAGCTGTGCGTATCACCATTTTCAATGTGGGCCTTCATTAAATGGATCATCCCAAGCGTATTTTTACACTATGAACAAAAATCTGTCAATCATTTCACATACGCCCGTTCCAACGTGGGATCGTGACCGGATATGCCCATTCATGCTGTGTGCATCACCATTGTTTACTTATGGCGCGTGATGATAAGAATGACAAAGCATTCAACCAAGCTGACCCCTTCAGTTTGAACATCTGAAGTTGGATGAACCATTTTATACATATGGCGCTATGCTTTGCACCGCTATAAAAGGACAGTATTTCTGAATGCTCCACCTACTGTGGTGTAGCAGTTATCATACCTGTCTACAGACCACGAGGCCCTGGGTTCAAGCCTGGCTTGGGTAGACACGCCAGTGTAGCACAACTGGTTATCAAAGGCTGTGGACATTGACTTGGTTGTCGATGTTATTTCTGTCCTTACGTCGTACCTGTGTTCTCGTCCGGGTCGTATTAAGTGTTTTGTGATAGCATTGTTACTATCATTACTGAATACGCAGGCGACAACCTCGTCATTGTAATTGTGTGTTCCCTTGTCGTCGTCGTCAATGCTCCACACCTGCTTTAACAATAATTGGTTTATGAGGCTGTCACACTTACTCAAGGCTTGGCCTGTGGAAGAATATAAGGTTGTCCTGGTCAACACCATCAAAGTTGAGATTTTAGATTCCATGGGATGCATCGCGTCACCGCTCCCTGGGTGTGTCATGATGGCCACATCCTCCTTCCCACAAAAAGTTTCCAAAATTAGCAAATGTTACACCTGTTTAAAAGAATAGTAATATTTATCTACAGTTATTGCTGCTTCCACAGTGCATGTAAAGCATTAGAACAAATTTTGCTCCAACTCTGTAAAATTTACAAGATATATTTCAATGATTTTTGTTTTCAAAGCTTAGTATTAAAAAAACATATATATTTGTCAGTAAGAATATTTAGCAATTTTCCCATCACACCTAATTCCTCCTCACCCCACCCCTCTTGTCCTACACACCCCATCTTCCTACCACCCTCTCCCTTTGGTTGTATCTCCACCCTCTGTCCCACCTTCCTCTTCCCCCAAGCCTTCATCTATGTCTTCTTTTATCTTCTTTCCAATTTCTCCACCTCCCTCCACAGTTCCACTCTCTTTCCTCTAAAATACTCTTCCAATATTCCTACTCCTCCTCCTCTGCCTACCAGCTTTTTCTACTTCCAACCATAACCAAAAATTAAAATCTAAGTACAAAAAAACATTATTTTTAAACTTTGTCCATTTTTGTTTTAATTCCTTACCATTTAGAATTGTCCTTCCATTCAGTGCTGGATAGCTCTTAACCTGAGTGCCAGGCATTGATGGGAAACCGTTCCATTCGGACATGAAAGATGGGAACACTACACCAACATTCCCATCATCGTAGGGGAACTTATGAATCCTCGTCAACCACCGAAACACTGGTACAATCTTGAAAATGAAAAGCAATTAGATTGTTGCATTTATACCAGGAATAGATACGATCCCGGTGTGTGTAATGGGGGTGGTATAAAAGATGGAAACCCAGTGACACCAATATTCTCCTTCAGAGGGGGAAACTTTGCCAATCACTGAAAATCTGGCTTAAAGGAGACATAAAGTCAAATATTCTAGCTTGATATATGATAGAGAATTACAAAAAAACCATCTACCAAAATTATAAAATCTTATTCCATTTTCAAGTTATCCACATTTAAAGTTGTAACATGGACGCTGCCATTTTGTCTAATTTTGTGTTGAAATCATGCCAATGATGTCATAATTTACCCTATGTGCTAGCACACATGATGTATTTCTTTCAGATTCTCTTTAATATTTTCTCTCCAAATTGCTGTAATTGCCATGGAAATTCTAAGGGCTTGAATTATTAATATCATATGCAAATAAAAATTCATAGACCCATGGAAAGGAAAATTTATTTTTTAGAAGTTAGAACATTTGAAATAGATAATAAGAAATACATTAATATTCTAATCTGTACTGGGTGCATGACATACTTTAGAGGGCATTTAAACAAAATGGCAGCTCCAATGTAAGTTTAAATTGACAAAAGTCTATGTTTAAATAAATTAGAAAATATATGCTAAATTGTTTTGTATGATATGAAATTTCTTGAGATGACTTATCAATTATTATTTTTATCAAATTAAATAAAAAAGCCAGACTTTATGTCTCCTTTAATACAAAATTAAGTATCACTGTACTAATACTAGATCAGGTATTAGAAATTTATTATATTCTTGTACATTACTGAGATTTAAGAAAAAACTGCACATGACTGAGATTTAAGAAAGAACTTTAAAAATTACATAAAGATTTTGAGCTGACTTCCAGTTATACAGCACAAATTAACAGATATAAAAAATGACTAACTTTCATTAAGCCAAAATTAAAAACTAAAGTGCTAATTCCAAAAATTCAAAAACCATTCTGTTCAGATTTTAAAGCTCTTTTCATCAATATAGAAATTGCTACATGTCCATAGGCCTTTAACCCTTACTCTACCTGCACTTTCTTGAAAATGCGCCTGGGAGGCGGAACCAAAGACCCAAAACAGCGATAATATCGCCACATGGTAGAGTAAGGGTTCAGCACAGGCTGATTATTCAGGGTCCTCTGTCTTCCGAGCAGCAAAGTTAGGCTCGTTCCGCTTCAATGACCCGATGGGTCGCCCACCGGCCCATGCTGCATATATTTTTGAGTTGGCACACTTGTCGCGGGTTGATTAACCCTAAATCACCAATAAATAAATGTCTACAGATCTCACCAAGTCAGCTTGACAATCAAATGAGTCGCTGTGACCCACAATTAGCGAATCACGGACCTCCACAAACTTGGTAGACCCTTGGTGCGTGACTGAAGGAGGGCCAACGATCAATGCAAAGATATTCACACCATTGTCCACAAAAACAGAATCAGTTACCAACAGGCTGGATGATATTTGCACATAAATGCCATAATCATAGTTCCGATACAACAGGAAACTTGGAATCTGAAATAAAAAGTAAGAATCGATTGATAATACTATTTTTTTTTTTATGTGATAAAATATTTATTTGGCAATTTAATATACAGTGCAAATCTTAAAGAGGTAGAGGTAGCACAATCTTAATTGGTGTAATTTGTATCAAAAGCAAAATATTCTGTCAAAATTTGTTATAAGTATTTTACAATGCTCTATTGATTTTAGCATGCAATATACACAAAATTTATAAGGAAAGTAGCTGCTTCTCGCAAAAAAACCATGTCTCCAATAATCAATCAAAATGGAAAAGAAATTTCATAATTTTCAGACAATGAAATTAAGGAAAGAATTATAAAGCCATTTTTCCAGTGAGCATTGCAAACATGTGGTGTGGCATGAGAGGTAGTTACCCCCCACTTTTCTACAGAAAAAAATTCTTCAGATTCTTATTTTATGATTAAGTCTATATTAATGCTTGTTTGCTTAAGTAATGCCATGTAAATAGTACATGGTAATGTGAACCCTTCTCTTTAAATGCATCTGCCGTGATTGTCGGGCTATACTAAAAGGAATTTTACCCCCTAATTTTTAACCTGCCACTTCCCCCTCTTCCCCTCCCCTATCCCCCACACACACACACACACACTTATTTTACTAATTTAAAAACAAATTGCCATTTACATATTTTAATGACAGGTTTTTCTGAAAATCTTGCAGCAATCCTAATACCTCTAAAAACTTTTACCTCTTCAAATCCCAAATCTTTAAAATAAAAGGAGGCAGGTAGCTTCAGTTGGTTGAGCGTACAACTGAGATGATGGAGGTTGCAGGTTCAAGTCTGGCTGTGGCAATGATTCATCCTACGATTTTTCACAGATATGCAGAACAATATACTGAAATCAAGTGCAGAGGTTTGTCTTCTGCATCACACCTTCTCCCCTACCCAGCCTGTGGGAAATGGCCAATAGTGGGGTGGCACTCATGGTCCATCGAATGAAGATGTTAAATGACGGACCCGATGGCAAGGGCCCTCACCTCATGCTGGTTCTCTGATAATTTCTCGAAAATGGTAGGGTGAAAACCTGGTGTTTATCCACTTTTGACCAGATCAAAATCCATGTTTATTCATGGCTCTGCAATATGAAGGAGGCAGAGTATTCTGGTGAAAAGTAGCACAAATAGCACTTACCCTACTGCAAGTTGGTTGAGACGAAAAGATCATCATAATGCCATACAGTGACGAATGTACCGTGTTTCCGACCCAATGAGAGGTAGCGCTGCAGTCCTCTCCTTCAGTCTTGATGCCGATCCTTTCAGAGCCAACAACTGTGTTATTAATGAGAATAGTTCCTCTGGCATTTTCGATTTCAATTCCGCCATTCCAGACAGAGTTGTCCCTTTCTGCATTCTCTTTGTACGTCCCAGGAAAGACCATGAGCGAAACCAAGTTGTGTACGATGTTTGTTTCTTCTCCCCATGTAACAATACCTGAATCAAATATGTAAATAAATATGTATTAATTAATTAGGCTGCCTTTAAAGGTGACAGAAACACAGTAATTGATCACAAAGTGCTATACACTCGATAGGTAAAGGCAACCCAGGGTTTCTCGCTTGTCTGCGATCATTGTTAACTAGACAAAAACTCCTCTTCTCGGTGTATTTATAGCATATTTGGTTGGTTCGATCGAGGGAGATTTAAATACCGGCACTTTGAAATGAGTTTTGATCTTTTATAAAGTAATGAGGCTTCGTCAGCGTTAGCAGTGGCCAGCCTTTCTTCCAGGCTATTCTCGACATGGCTGCAACTTGCACCACATAGACAACATTTCACCAGTTGCCTGATGATCCCAGATTTAAAAGCGAGAAACCATGGGTTCAAGCTTTGCCTCCATTTTCCGAGTTTATTAAATAAATATGCAAATATTTAACAGGCCATTTAGAAAACTTTATATCTGTGTTTCTACTTCCGCTTTAATGTCATTAACAGTTCATTGACAACAGGGGTCAGAGATTTTGTGTATATTGACAGAAGAAACAACATTACAAAATTATATAAAATGTTCTATAAATACCTAAAAAAGATTAATCAATAATTTCCAGGGTTAATGTGGAAAGCTACATGCAAAGTTGTACTGTATAAATGCGGGGACCTGTACATTTTCCAACATACACCCATTGTTTTTTATTTTCTTGCAAAAACCATTTAAAGAGCATTCGCTTCTGACAAAGAGTGTTTACAAATCAGTAAGAGACATTCCCCTCATTGTGAGTTAGTGAGACTTAGAGAACAAATTTAAAGAATAACATTTTAGATTTTAAGCTGGCATCCCATTCATAAATTTTGCATATATCACAAATTACTAAAAAAATTGTGATAGCTTGTAAACTGAATATACTTTTTTTTCTCCAAATTTAAAGATGGTTTTGCTGTGAATTTCATGTTCTTTGTGATAGGAATTAGATCAAAAACTTTTGATTTTAAACTTAGATCATTGAACCAAAATCAGGAGGAAAGTGACCTCTCGGGAAGAGATGGGGGGGGAAGTCAAGATTCTACAAACTTTCCTGGTTACATGTGGAAAACTTACACTCATTTTTGCTAATTAGGAAATCTTCACTTTTTGGGAAGCTCTCTTTAATTTTAGAAAAGTTTCTTATATTTCTTGATTTTTGAGAAATTGTTGCCAAATTTTACTAAAATTTCCAATGTTTTTTTTTTTTTAATTTGATATTAATAATTTCCCAATTTTACCTCCCAACCACGCAGAAAGCATGCAACCGGTCATGTGAAATGCTCTCAGAGGGGGCAGCTTGCCCCCACTTCCAATGCTTCTGACCACAATGAGAAACTTTAAACAGTATTTTATCAGTATCAATATCACAGAAATCATACATCAATGCTTAAATATGCAATAAATGATGATCTTACCTGGTCCCACTGTGTGATGAATAACATTATCCACTACATCAATCTCATGGGCACCATAAATTCCGACAGCGGTGTTGAACCCATCGTGGAAACTGCAACCCCTCACATAGGATGGGTTTTGAATGGTTGACGTCCCAGTGTCCACGAATGCCAAAGAATAGCGGGGGTCAAAGAAGTCGGGCCATCCAAACTGTCCAGAATATTTGAATTCTACATTTGTAAGCCGAGCATGACCTGTAGTTCAAAAATAAAGTTGAAAGCCGGAAAATGGACAACAAAAGGTTTCTATCAATTATTTTTCATTTTTCAGAAAATTGCAATATGTAAAGATATAATGTAAGTATCCAGGGTACTAAATTGACTTTTTAGAAGCCAAATTTGCAAAAAAAGTTTGGTTTTCTTTCTTCTGAAATTTGAGGTTTTGTGGCTTCTTGAGTCTTTGTTTGGGCACAAAAAATATTATTTGGCTTTGAATTTAATAACTATCTCATCACCCACTGTGGGGGATAAAATAATGTAGTCACTTTGCTGCATAGGCAAAGAATTGCCTGTACCGCCTACACTACATGGTCACCCCTTGATTTGATGACCTCATATTAGGGGTTATGGGTCATAAGTGATTTTTGCCTGTCTGTGGGTTTGGTTTGTGTGTGTGTGTGCATGTGTGCCTATGCAAAATTAATTCTATGTCGCCTAAAACTCAAAATCTGTAGTACACACATGAACCAAAATTACACACATGAACCAAAATTGGTGGACTTTTGTCCCCAAGGTTTTGGGGTTCATAGGTCACAGGTCAAATGAAACAAGTTTTAGGTAATGGCTGTATCTTTTGAAGGAATTACTTGGTATCTTTACAAATGGCATAGGTGGGTAGGGTTTAACATTCTAACAAAAATTTAAAATAACTGGAGGTCAAAGGTCAAAAAGTTTTTTTATGAAATATTTGGGCCATTTTAAACTCAAACAAGACATACATGTATACCAACCCTATATTGTACCATGATACCTTAGTACATGAATTTGTGTAAAGGTCACAAGAGATATTGACCACTTTTGCACCATTTTTCCCTATAGTTATGGAATAGTAAGTGAGCTTGAATGGTGTCATACAGTAGGGCACGATAAATTTACCCCGCTAAGCGTAGCGGGGATATTTACGAGAGTTATACTTACCTTCCATGCTATAATATGCAATCTGGTCACATGACCTGATTCTAACGCACTTCTAACCGAACCTAAAAAACACAGTAACCAGCCAAGCCCTGACCTCCATAATACCTCTGTACCACCTCACTCAACATTCCACCGAGGCCTGAACGAGAGGGGGAGGCGGGGCGGGATGCATGGAAGGTAAGTATAACTCTCGTAAATATCCCCGCTACGCTTAGCGGGGTAAATTTACTTCAAGTTATACCTTACCTTCCATGCTATAATATGCAATCAGATTGCAACCGAGGATAGGAAGGAAGGGAGTTCAGATCGCCGCACATTTTTTTTTTTTTTTTTTTTTTTTTTTTTAATGGCTGGTTCGAAAACTCACACGAACCGAATCCCGTTTAAAGGATCGAAATTCCTTCACCTCGGAAGGATGAAAGACCTCAAGAGTGGGAGGAACTAAAACATAGGAAACCACGGCGAGGTACAGTCAAACCGAACAAGGCACCATTCGTTGACAGTAACGGAGGCAAACCTCGAAAGAACCTGAGCGTAAAGCCCAGAAAAACAAGCCAACCGGAAGAGCGTTTGGACACAACTACAGCAAAGTGTCCACAAAAACGCCAAGCCACACCGGATTCGCCCACGAGACAGAACCGGCGAGGAAACTACGATTGGGGAACGGCGTGTACCAATGAAAACGAATTGAAGAAATCCCGGACAAGGAAAAATTCGTTAGCGCATAACGCGTAAGAGCTAAAGTTAGCGGGGAACACGAACGTCGAAAAGTGAGTCAGACCAAAAACAAGAGAAAAACCGCAAAAAGCGGTTTCTCGAAACGCCGCACGAGAGATCCCGTGAAAAGAGGTTATGCCCGAACCCGAGTGCATACCGCGGCCGTTCTATGAACAGTTCAGACTACTTTAACAGAAAGCCACTGGATGATCTATCGGAGGAAAATGTCACATGACACACTACGAAGAGATCTCCCAGAACTCACCAGTGGTCGCAAGTCAAAGACCGTGAGACCCCACCGAAAAACCCTGGTGGATAGCTGCAAGGTATCCCAGAGCTCATGACGGAACTATGACAAAATCGTCCCTGACCCGAGGCTCGCACGTGAAGCCTGCAAGGTCTCGAGCAGCCAAAGTTCGTCCCCTGCGCCGAGGCGAAAAAGGGTCAAGTACCGCCCACGTTTCCGACAGAAGGGGTCACAAGAAAAGTGCCCGACCTTGATCGAGAAGCCCCGCCGGCACCGACGGTGATATCTGACGGTGAAAACCGTAGCAGTTGCGGGACGCGTAGCTCCAGGCCACGCCTATCAACAGCGAAACTTGTCTAAGAAGTTGACTGGAGAAAGTGTTAACGCATTCACGATAGTAACAACCTTGAAACCGCTGGAGCCTACGGCTACGGCGCGAGAAAACGAATACCGTATGTCTGCACGGGCAGTTAAGTAACAGGCCGTAAAACCGCAAGGAAGCAGCTGTAAGGTGTTAAAGTATGGAAGGAACCATACGTGCCGTTGTTGGTAATAGCTACCCCAAACGTAAGGTTGTCTACCAAAAGGCCACCTATGGTCAAGAAAAATATCCTTCATGGAGGTAATATTGACAAGTAGGGGGTAACGTACTCACGTCAACCGTATGAGTCATAAACCCCAACACTGGGGTAGAAATCACGAAAGAGGTGGCGTCCTGTGTATACTACACGGACCGTTAAACACCCTGCACCACGGAGCGGAAAAGCGGCGTGGCTACTGGGGACTTACGCCGTACAAACGCAACCCCGTTAAATATAATAGATCCGTTATGGGTCTACAAAGGCGTCAGCATGACAAGTAAAACCACGAGTCCACCGCCAACGATGTCGCTGTGCACCACAGAGCAAAAAGCTCGTGGCTACACGAGGGGACAACTGGTACTGGTACGTGTCCCGAACGAAGTAGCTATCAGTACCAAAGGACCGTCTAGGTCCACGATAGCGTGAACGCACTACACCTGTAACGTGAGTCGTTATCTCATTATACCTCTATTCACCACGGGCCACCGAGTAAGTGGCGACGCGTAGGGAAGAAGTACACAGCACGCGTTCCGTTGAGAATAGGTAAAATATATATAAACTGAGGCCGTAAGAAATACGGAGGAGTTCACGTGCCACGCAAGCTATACGGGTCGTAAACTGAGTTTGTTCCATCACGGAGCTCTGAAACCGGTAGCTGCGTGGGGAAGAGGGGACGACCGTCGTACTCAGTACGTGTCCCGGTAAGAGAAACGGCCGCGAACGCAGTAGTTCATGGCTACTGGTCCTATACCACACAGCCGCGCCGCTGGTATAGGCCGTTAACTCCGTTTGTATAAAATCACTCACGGAGCCGCGGCCGGGCGGCTACGCGTGGGGACTGCCCGTCGAACGCTAAAAACGCCCCAGCAAGAAAAAGACGACCGCGGAACACTGCAACACGCGGCTAACGGTCGCAATATCCCGGTTCCGATACCGGGTTTATCGTCGACATTGTACGTAAAACGCGTTAATATCTGTAGAATGTGAGCCGAGGGTCTCGTTCGACGCAAGAATCACATTCAGAGTAGTTTGAACGGTCGTGGGTAACACGGAGGGAATAGCTCGTGATGGTATGCCTCCGTAAAGAAGGAAATCTTATCACCCGAGCGCTAGGCCTCGAAACCGAGCAAGCGCTAACACGCGACGCATCCTGGGAGCGTGCGCACCGACAAACGGGACTCGTCCTCGTGTCCATGAACTGGTGAAAAACTATGCGGAACCGTGGCGTTCAACGCCGAAAATCTCACCAAGTCAGCTCACACGGACGTGGGGATCTCGAAACTAACGGGTGTGACGACGTTTATGCGTTACCTTGCTGTAGAACTAAGCAGCACTACAGACCCAAACGTCATCTCATGCCCCGGACGGAGCCGCCAAGTTGTGTTACGGACCCGTGCACGGGCCGTAAAACAAGCCGTGGGGGCCGTATGGAACCGACATCGGAGCCGTCACGGACCCTAATGGACCGATGCAAGGAATCCAATGGCTCTACAACTAGCCGTAAAAAGGGGACTAACTCACGTAAGACCCCGTAGGGCGCCGCCTCTTGTTGGCCGACCGGTCCCATCGCGGAACCGAGGACCACAGCGGTGTACACGGGTTTGAACAAGTCGATAACACCAAAGCGCAACCTAAGAAGCGTTTACCTGCGGCGCATTTAACCGCAGGACAGTCAAGGCGCGAACGCACCGACACTAGGGACCTGCCCGCCGTGTCGGCGATATAGGCGCAAAACATCGCGGAACTGTGACGTTCAACGCGGAAAATCCTACAGAGGCAGTTCACACGGCCGTGGGACAGCGTAGCTATGACCAAGCAGCTTCCTAGCTAGCGAACTCAACCGGGTTCATCGACAGTGTACGTTATCCCGTTGCAAAAACTCGGTCGTACAGGCCCGCACGGTCTCAGAGAAGCGTTTGCACGCTATGCAAAGCGGGACCTCTGAGGTGCGTAGCGTACCCGGCGCGACGGAGGCCTGTCCTCCGTGCCTCACGATACTGGTGAAAGTAATTGCGGAAATGTAACGTTCAACGCGGATAATCGTATAAATGGTGTTCACATGATCGTGGAACTGCGTAGCTAATGGCCACGGAACCATGAATAGAATAGCTCTCACGGGCGCTATACTACTTGTGAAGATTATCACTTGTCACCTGGCCACATAGCTCGTAGCTAGCGGGTGCATATCCGGGTAAATCGTGACGTGTCACGATATCCCGTTACAAAACTACGGAGCCGCACGCATCCGAACACCGAGCCACGCGCTCTCGGTCGCACCTTGAAAAATACCGTCGCGGTGGAGTCTGTGCTCCGACCACGCCGCTGGAACCCAATCGCTGCAAAGAGTACCACGAATGGACTCGCAGCATAATCTGCAGCGTAACGCAGCGTGAGATGGATGTGACCGAGCGTAAAGCAAAGAAGCGTTATCACGCTATGCCGGGTCATCAAGGGTGTGTAGAGCATCAACGCCGAGGACGTGTCCTCCATGTCCATGATACTGGTGAAAATAATTACGGAACGGTAATGTTCAACGCAGACAATCTTAATTGCGTTCACACGAAGTCGTGGAACTGCGTAGCTAATGGCTACGGAACCAAGAAGAAAATAGCTGTCCTGATGCTATACTTCTTGTAAAGAAAGTCATCTGTCACCTGACCACGAGCGTAGTAGCTAGTGGGCGATAACCGGGTGAACCACAGTGTACGTTATCCCATTAGAGATAAGTTCCGCTCACTGGAGCCATCCAATGGAAGCGAAAGGACCGTGAACGCGGACCGTGGACTCGTATGGAACCGCACGGACCCGTAAATACGGGCCGCGGAACCGTCCAATGGAACCGTGCACGGACCCGTAAAACACGGACCGTGGAACCGCACGGACCCGTAAACATGGGCCGTGGAACCGTATAACTGTCGTAGCCGTTGGCTACGGGACCAAGAAGAAAAATAGCTGTCTCAATGCTATACTTCCGGATGAACCGTGACGGTGTACGTCTTTCAAGAGGCGCTCCGCTAGGAGTGGGCGGGCGCCCCGCCTCCCTGGCTTTGGACCTGGGTGGCGGTGGGGAGACGAAGAGGGCCTCTCAGACCGTCGCTTCTCCACTTTCTCCGCCGCTCTTTGAAAGTACCGGTCGCGGTGGAGTCTGTGCTCCGACCACGCCGCTAGATCCCAATCGCTGCAAAGAGTACGGGATTTGACTGCAGCATAATCTGCACGCGTAACACGTGAGATGGATGTCACCGGAGCGTAATTTAAAGAAGCGTTTGCACGCCACGCATCACGAGACATCCTGGGTGTGTAAAAACATCGACACTCGGGGACCTGTCCTTCATGTCCATGATACTGGTGAAAATAAATACGGAACTTGTAACGTTCAACGTAGACAGTCTTAATTGCGTTCACACGAGCCGTGGAACTGCGTAGCTAATGGCTACAGGACCAAGAAGAAAAATAACTGTCAATGCTATACTTCTTGTCAAGAATGTCACCTGTCACCTGACCACGTAGCTAGTGGGCGTATAACCGATTAAACCGCACGATGTCGTGAACCCGTTAAATACGGACCCGTGTAAAACACGGGCCGCGGAACCGTCGAATGGAACCGTCCGCCCGTAATAACGGGCGCGAACCGTATGGAACCGTCCGCCCGTAACGGGCGCGGAACCGTCCGCCCGTAACAACAGGCAGCGGAACGTATGGATCACGGAACCGTCGCCCCGTAATAACGGGCCGCGGAACCGTATGGACCCACGGAACCGCCCCGCCCGTAATAACGCGGGCGCGGAACCGTATGGGTCCCGAACCGTATGGATCCGTCCCCGAACCGCACAATGCCCGCACACAGGGCTGCGGAACCGTCCAGGATGGTCCAACGGAACCGTATGGAACCGCCGCCCGTAATAACGGGCCGCTGAACCCACGGGACCGCCCAATGGAACCGCCCGCCCGTAATAACGGGCCGCGGAACCGTATGGAACCGTCAATGGAACCGTCCGCCCGTAATAACGGGGCGAACCGTATGGAAACCAATGGAACCGTCCGCCCGTAACAACGGGCGCGGAACCGTATGGAACCGCCCAATGGAACCGTTCGCCCGTAATAACGGGCCGCGGAACCGTATGGAACCGGCCCAATGGAACCGTTCGCCCGTAACAACGGGCGCGGAACCGTATGGAACCGCCCAATGGAACCGGCCCCGTAACAACGGGCCGCTGGAACCGAATGGAACCGTCCGCCCGTAATAACGGGCCGCGGAACCGTATGGAACCGCCCAATGGAACCGTCCGCCCGTGAACCGTATGGAACCGCCCAATGGAACGTTCGCCCGTAACAACGGGCCGCGGAACCGTATGGAACCGCCCAATGGAACCGTTAAGCGTAACAACGGGCCGCGGAACCGTATGGAACCGCCCAATGGAACGTTTCGAATGGCCGTCCGCCCGTAACAACGGGCCGCGGAACCGTATGGAACCGCCCAATGGAACGTTCAACGGGCCGCGGAACCGTATGGAACCGCCCAATGGAACGTTAAGCGTAACGGGCCGCGGAACCGTATGGAACCGCCCAATGGAACCGTTAAGCCCGTAACAACGGGCGGAACCTTATTTTACGGGCCGCGGAACGGGCGCGGTATGGACTCCCGGAACCTTATGGAACTGTCCCGAACTCACAACAACCGGCGCTCAGCGCGTTACAAGGGTGTGGAGTCGATAGGGACTGTCCAAAGGAACCGTTGGAACCGTGTTTACAACTTAGGCGGCGTTCGTTAACGCCCCTAAGAGGATATCTCTCTCTCTCTACGGAACCGCCCTCTGTTTCTTAGGCGACGTTACGCTCTAAGAGGATATCTCTCTCTCTTACCGTTACGCTCTAGGCGCAACGCCTCTAAGAGCGTAACCTTCTCAGTGAATCTCTTTTATATATCTGAAAAGAGAAGAACATATATCCATGCGTACATACACAAATACGGCAAAGTAAGTATGATCTTACGGACACGCTAAAGAGAGACGAGGCCTAGCAGTCTAAACAGAACACCAAAACTCTCTTAAACAGAAAAAATTTTTACTGAAAAATAAATTTCTTAAGAGAAGAACGTAAGTCCAAGCGTACAAACCTAAACACGGCAAAGTAACTATGATCTTACGGACACGCTAAAGAGAGACAAGGCATAGCATTCTAAACAGAACAACAACACTTGCTTTAACAGAAAAAAATTTAAAACCAGAAAATTTTCTATCTGAAAAACTTTAGAAACCGAGAAAACGCATCCAACGTAATGACTTTACTAGCGCTGGGGTAGCGTGGGAAACACCAACCACTGTGTACTTGAGGTCTGTAAAGATAAAAAGGAAAGATTATTTTCCTGTAATTAGGTCGTCGGAGAGACCCACCCACGTCTCTCCGACACCCCAAGTTCAATCCTGAAAATTAAATATTTTATCTCCAAACTGTGTGAGAAAAATAAAAATATTCATATGCTGATAACGTGAAAACGAAAATAAGCTCGCTAGTAACAACTGTAGCTCCCTAGAGTTGTTACAGGCGACCCCACATTTACCCAGCGGTGACTAAGACCCAATGCGCATGCGCCAAAATCGAAAAAGGAAATTGGCCTAATGCATACGAGAAGGTGTACTGAAATATCCTAAGCGTGTTAAACACTATACATAGTATAACGCTAGGGTCACCTCGAGGCGGGTGGGGCTAAGGGAGAAAAAGACTAATTCCCGGGTGAGAGGTCCCTAGGACAGGCACAACCTGTGCTCTAGGCCTAAAACACCCACCACGAGAGTAGGACGCTCTCGAACTAGCCATTCGCTATGTACGAATGGAGACAAAACCCGCTATCCTAAGTGTAGGCTACACGGGTAAAGTCGTGTAGGTCGGCCAAGAATCTCGGACCCATGGCTATCTCACCCTCTCTCGAAGACTTGAAAAGGCGAGCCAGATGAGAACGGGCAGCGTAAAAACCCTTCAGGTAGAAGCTGCCAAGAGAAAAAGTTAGAAAGGTTAATTATTTTTTTTTTTATAAAAAAAAAAGACCAGTTTTCAGCGATGTTGTGAAACAAACGCGCTGAAAAAGAGTGAGGTGGTACAGAGGTATTATGGAGGTCAGGGCTTGGCTGGTTACTGCGTTTTTTAGGTTCGGTTAGAAGTGCGTTAGAATCAGGTCATGTGACCAGATTGCATATTATAGCATGGAAGGTAAGGTATAACTTGAAGTAAATATGAAATATTTCAGATTTTGTTTCAGTGATTAGGGTCAGAGGTCAAATATGTGATTTTAGGAATTAATTATGTACTAATTTGTACAATTTTTGTGCCACTTTAAATTCCAAAAATGCAAAACCTATACCAATCCTATTTTTGTATCATATGGTACACGAACTTGTTTCCCATAAACTCTGGGGTCAAAAGTTCAAAAGTCACCATTAGTTGTTATGCTCCTTTAAGTTTCAAACAGTCAGACCTGACCTGATATATAAGCAGTTCGGGTCAGACTTTTTCTCTTTATTTTTTTCAAACTGAAAACCACAAGCAATTGGGATCAAATTTATCTTATCAATGGCTCCATTGTACTAGTTCTCCATTTGGTCCTGGGTTGTTGTGGAAGTTGGTGTTAAGTATCATATTAGCAATAGATGAAGTCCTTATTGTGTGGTTGAGTGATTATTTTGATTAAGATAGCATTAATACAATAGCTGTGGCTGTGATTTGCTGGAACAAATTTCTAAGGAGAAGGACAAGTCATGACAGAGCTAGTGATCTCTTTTAACATTTTTTCCCCCCCATAGTTACGCCATATGCTTTAGGTGATGAGATCAGCAACTCCATGGATTGCTTTCTTGTTTTGATTTGTTTTTTGGCCTTTTAAAGACTTGTTTGACTGTAAAATATATTATTTGGTTTAATTCTGGCCTTTTCTTACAAGGCTTCGATGGAGAATATAAAGAAGGAAGTGCAAAATCAATTTTCTGATGAAGTTCAGACCATGTGATATTTTGCATCTTGCAGAAGTTGTGTAATAACCTTTTTGTTTTGTGTCTTTCTGTACATTTTACCTTCCCAGAAAATCCCCTGGACTGGCCAGTGGCCGATCCCTTTCAAATTTTTTACTGTTTGAGATTTTTAGCTTAATTTGGCTTTTTTTTTTCAAGCTTATTTGGCTTTCTGCGCTTAAGAAAATCTACCAACACTGTAAGTATCACAAGTTGATGCTAGCAGAATTTAGACCTACAAGCTAGGGCACATTGCAAGTCTCATAACTGTCATTGCAAAGTATGAATTTAAATGATATACTCCATGTTGCTTATTTAAGCCTTGTACTATCATCCTCCTGCTCTAATAATGATTGAAGTAACTTCTAAAGAAAAGCAAAGTATGTACTTTACAAACGATACTACTGTACATTGGGTACATGTATGACAACTTACTTTGGAAAGCTTAGCGCTTTATCAGAAAGAAAATAATTACATTTCCTTTTCAAAAGACTATTTTATCCTTAGTCATAAATCATTATATATTATATCTTTATCATCTATTACAATTTCTGAGTGGACTTTGTCAAAAATATACTTAACAACAAATTGACCACAATAAACAAAATAACCAAACTGAATAAAACCACCATTAAAGGTATATGGACAGGTGGCAACAACAGGTGCTTAAATGATTGAAAATAGCAAAACGTCCGTTACATCATAACCCGTTAAAAATTGTCCATTTTACAGCATTTTAAAACTTGGATATCTAATTAGCATAAATTGTGCAATATTTTGTGACCTTAGAACAACTAGACAATTGCTTTTGTTTACTTATTTGTTTCTCAGTCCTTCCCCAAAATATTTTAAATGGGAGAAGTTGACTATAATGAACAGGAAATTGGATATTATTACAACCTTGACTCAGATTTAGCATTAGAATACAATTTAAGAACCTTTGAAATTTGGGAAAGAAATATAAAGAATTACATTAATGAATTTTAGCTGTATTCCTGTTCATATACATCATCACCTTTGTGCATGCTGAAACTTTTAACAAACTTTGATTTGTCAAATTTAAAAAAACTATAAGTGCTATTGTAATGGTTTATAGATGGTTCTACTCAGATATTAATGTTCCTTCATCAGGTCCAACAAGCTCTACTTGTCCATTTACCTTTAAAAGGGAAAAACAACCTACCCACAAATTCTTCTTGATTATGGACAAATTTTCCCACGATTACCCTTGCTCCAAACGACTCTTCAAAGAGGTCTGGATAATCTGCGCCCTCAATAAGGATGTTCCTTGTCAGCAAGCCAACCTCGGCAGCGATGGTGAAGCTCACACCAGTGGATGTTGTCTGGGTAGAAGCTATCAAGAACATTCAAAATAGAATATATCAAGACTTGTTTGAATAAAATTGGTTTATTCAAAAGAATTCTTTAAGAAAGGGCAGAGCCAGGATTTGGGAAAAGGAGGAGGGGGGAGGGGGTCCTAAAATTCAAGTCATGACAAAATAATTGTGTTTTTGAAAAATTGCAACCATCCAGGGACAAATCAGACTTTAAAACAGTCTTATTTTCAAAAGAGTTGCCAACATTTAAACCAAAATTTTGTTCAAATTTTGCTAAAATAAGAAGATTTTAATCTGGCCGAAAAAATCTTGCCCTTATAATAAATGTTCGGCTCCATGAAGCAAGCCACTAAAGAATTGAGGGCACTGTTGTACGATTATTTTGTTAATTTGTCTTATGCTTTTAGAAACAGTTATGATTTATTAAAGTACTGTACTTTATACGTCGTGAAATTTTATATAAAGTATCATCACATATGAGTCAAGATGCTAAATTTGTACCTGTATGGGTGTACTGGAATGTTTCACTCAACCTAAAGGTAGTGTCGCTTATTGTTTCCTCAATCACAAATGTCTCAGTCTGCCATGCTTCATATGTTGTAGTCGTGACAACAATTTCATCTCCTGGACCCCAATCGGCTGGTTCCGTCAAGGTGATGAGATCACTTCCTGAAGTGACTGTTGTGGCTAACTGGGTCCATATTGGGTGCCGGGAATACCATGAAGATCTAAGCTTCCAAACACACCTGAAAAAGAAATGGAGAATACTTTCATCAGAAAAGTTAGAATGAGATGAATGTAGGCCTGTAAGTTATTGTATTCTATTGGTTCTTATAACACGCAATTTGCACTCAAATCCTCCAGGCTGCAGCTGGAGACAGTGCCAGGAACTTTAATGGACCGGGACGGGAAGTAAATGAACATCAATCTTTACACTTCTCTCTCGAATACTGTTCAGAGAAATAGGTGTTTAGAGAAATAGGCAGTGACTGTCCTGCCATCAGGACCACCATTAAACGTCCTCATGCCAATTTGTATTTGTGGACCATTGCACCTTCCATATGCATGAATAATTTACAAACAAATCCCCAGTATTTCTCACATTTTATTTGGCTGCATCTCAAGCAAGTCCAGACTTTCAGTTTACAGAACATTTGATAAATATTCTAGATGTTTAGTAAAGGAGAAAAACAGATGATTTTCCATGACTATTCAGGATTTCCAATCCTTAACAAACCCTGTTTCAACAACAAAGAAAATGCATTATCTAAAAAACTAATGAATAAATAATAATAACGAAGGAGTCAAGATTGGTAGATTATCAAGTTTCAGAAACAAACAAGCGCATCAACCAACTTACCAATGACTTTTGAACCCAAATTTGGGCCATTGGGAAGCGGAAAATCTGGCGTGAAACGATCCCCTTCAAGATTGAATTGAAGGTTGTGCTGAAAAGGTTTGGAGACATTCCCCGCGATCAATCGCCCACCGTGAATGAAAATGTAAGTGGCATTGACCACATGATCGATGTTGTCATCAAAGTCCAAAGTCCCGTAGACAAAGAGTATCTTCATGGTAGGAACAGGAACGTCAACAACAACATAGGCACCTGTTAAGAAATTTGTATTTATATTCATTCAATATGAATATTCATTCAAAAATATAAATATTCAAAAATATGAATATTCATTCAAATTCACAATCAAAAATATGTAAATTCATGGTTATTCTTTTTATAGAAACCAATAAATATGGGAATGATGCTCAATTCAGGTCCCTTGTACATGACAAATATTATTTGCATAAGAAAGTCTGTCATGCTTTAAAGGGGCACTAGTGACGGTGCATTTTCTGAGACTCTTAAGATATTCAGCAAAGTTTTTTAACCTCTTGGAGAGCTACAAAACTTCTCCAGCACCAATATCTATTTTAAGTAGTTGTTTACGATTCATAAACAATAACATTTGATAATTTTAGACAAAACCGGTCACTGAAAATTTGAAAAATTCACCAAAAAGAATTATGGGTTTAGTTCTCCTCGCACATATTTGAATGTCAGAGCCTCTCCAAAATGTGAGATGAGTATTTAATTGCCTCCATGGGCGTAGGTGGCCAGGGGGTTCAATCCCCTTTCCCCCAATGGCTACCCAAAAGTTAAATTGGTCCAGAAATTTTACCAAAAGGTCCAAAAATTTTGGTGAAAGGTACAGATTTTAAGGCAATGACCTCCTTTTTTTTTACTTCAGTAAAAGTTAGTCTCCAAACAGTTTAAAAAACCCTATATTTTACACAATTTTGGAGAAAACTTTATGTCATAAGCAGTTTTTTTTTTTTATATTCTATGACCCCTTATCTAAAAGGCTGGCTAAACCCCTGGCCTCCTATCACCACAAATATTGTCTGGAATGATTGATTACACTAAAAGAGACAGTAGCATTTAGCCTTTAAACAGTTTAAGGATCCCTATTATTTACACAATTTTGGAGAAAACATTATGCCATAAGCAATTATTGTTTTAATCCTATGACCCCCTTATCCAACAGGCTGGTGAAATCCCTGGCCTCCTATCACCACAGATAGTGTATGGAATGTTTGATTGATGGGACTTGTTGGCATGACGATATTGAAAGTTAGTGCTAGAGAGAAATGATTGTATCGAAGATCAAATGGTGCATTCTGGGAGCAGTTACACTAAAAGGTGTAAAAGGAAAGTAGGTCAAAGGAGAAAAAGCAGTTGGTGGTAAAGGAGCTGTTTTCAAAATTCTTAATTATCTATTTTTAGCTAATTCTCTATTCAAATGAGTCAGCACGAGCTTCTACAAAGCAAAAATGTATAATTTAGATGAAATATGATTTTATTCATGAGACCATAATCACAACCATTTGACTAGTTGTACCACCCACCCGTGGTAATCTTGACATCACTGAAATCATCTGGCAACCCATTGCTTCCATCGCTGTCCCCGGTCCCTCCAATCCAGCTACCATCTACATCTCTCTTCCATGTGGTTTCATCAGACCAATGGAAGAAATCATCTGGGCGACCCTCGAGGGGCGCCTCGGGTCGCGGAGGAAGACAGTTCTTGAAGTGACACTGAAAAGCATTGAGGTGGAATTTTAATATCCTTCGGATTGGACTGATCTTTCCCGAGACTGAAAAAATGAGAAGTAAATAATTAAGTAAGGTCCTCACTGGTATGAGCTTAGGGGACAGGGGCAAAGTACTTAAATAGCACAGAATTTTGGTCAAATTGATGGATGCTTTGGAACAAAAAGTAAGAAAGGTAAGGATACGAAGGGACCAAAAGCAAAAAGGTCCAAGCATAATTTATCAGTTTAATAGCTCGCCAATTCTTCATGCCAAACATTTAAAAAAATCAGCCAAAATTATATAAAATATAAAATATTCAGCAAAAAATTACACATTGCAATTTAAGAGGTTTCAGTCACATTCCTGCTGTGCTATCTGAACCTTTGTAGGGTTTATCAGTCAAATCCTATAAAGCATCTTCCCAATAATTCTATATTTGAATCACATCTCTACCCCTGAAATCATCATAATTAATTACTTCAACTCCTATATTTTTCACATTTTGAAGTTTCAATATGTTTTAGTTGTTTCCTTTCATTTTGTATTTTAGTAATGGGTGACTCACAGTAAGGGCAGCATTCCCCCTGATTATTTTAATTAAGAATACATACACACATGAATTAAATTAATAACGAAAACAATGTTCATTTTTTTTCCCCACCGAATTGTTGGCAAGTTTTGGTTAAAAAAAATGAAAATTACCAATGTTTGAACAGGAGTTCTTTCAAATGATATGAAAATCAAGTCCCTCAAGTACTTTTCTAAATATAGCACACTCCAGAAGTCAAATAATTTGACACTTTGGCGTTTAAGCTTGAAGAACACCATTTACAGTAAAGTGTAACAATTAATCATTTTGGAAGAAAATTGATATATTATTACCTTCATGGCATACATTCTAGCACAACTTTTGCAACGAAGCATTAACATATTTTACTATGGAATACATGCTGGTATTAGACTTACCAATGTATGTTAGGTCAAGTGTTGCATCATTGAAGGTGAAATCTCCATTTTTACTATTCTGTGGATCCGGAATGTCCGCAGTACCATTCCACACTCTGCCAATGGTAGAAACCGCATCTGGGAACTGCTCAAATCTGTGAGTCATGTACACATATTGTCCATTTTCAAAATCGTCAAACTCGAACGCGTAAGAGACATTGTTAAGTTGCACCACACCTTCAAAACCAAACGTGTATGATTCTTTATCAATAACGGTCAGCATCCAGCCATTGGGATGTGTGAGGTGGCGATCTTTGTAAGGATCACGGTTTGACCTTCACTGTTTGTAAAGATGGTATTCTTGAAATTGAGGGAAGATGGTGTAGCTTCATTGAATGCCATTCGATGAAGTGACAGCGTTTCATCACACACTGCACCATCCACACCCGAGCTAGAATGCGCAACACCAAAAGAGCAATGATCTTTAGGGAGGGTGGGGTTGGAGGGTAAGATTTTATAAGCCACGCCCTCCCCTGTAAGGGTACCATCCAAATCTTCAAGCCATCCCTCATGTTCCCATCTGAAAGCAGCCTTGTTTGGCGAGTTATACCACTCCACATTTTTGAAACGAGACTGGTAACCACCTGTGTTGTCCTTACACTTTGCACAAGCTCGAACTGCGACACAATTTTGATCAAAGTTAACAAACTTGATTCCATCGACAGTCAAGAACTTTGATTGTGGTAGCTGAATCCCGGTGCCATTGCAGAACCCTGGTCATTTATGGTCAGGTCACTATGACCTATGACCACAGAATCTTTTATCAATGGTCCATCATCACCCCATGGACCAACAACTACTTGGAACTCAATACCAGCTGCAGTTGTTTCGGAGATTAAAAACTGGTGAAACTGGACGGAACCAGCTTCCACTGCCTCTGCACCACGCTCGACGTTCCAAGCTGTGAGAGAGTAAAATTTAGCTGGTTCCGAAGGGTAATAAGCCGGGAAAATCCACACCCCATACCATCCTTGGGTATGAACAGTATTATTGAAAAAACCGCCAAGGGGATCATTACGAGGAAAAACATCAGGGGTATAGGAAGGACCACCAGGATTAATAGGTAAGTTGTACCAGAATCCAAAATGGCTGCCACCCGCTGCAGCATTGTGTTGAAATGTATTGTTGGGGTTTGTCACCCAGTATGCTGCTGGAGTGACATCAAAATTCAACAAGCTACTACTGGATCTGACAAAGACGGCTAAGTTGTATTGGATGATGTTACCGGTCTCAATACCATCCTCCAAAAAGAATGCATGCCCCATGACGTCATACACCACGTTGTGCTCCACCAACAGATTATGAACTCCATGAATCGCAATTGCACGGTTGAATGTATGATGAAAGCTACATCCTCTCACGTAAGAGCTCCCGACGTCACCACTCATATGATAATGGAGAGGATAGCGCGCGAGACCGAATGCTTGTCCAGCGTGGGTAAATTCAACGTAGGAGATGCGACCTTGAATAAGATCTTTGTCCATGTTCTTTGCGGCCAGCATGACCTGGACGCCATACTGAGCAGTGACCGTCTCTTCTCCGAATCGTCCTTGGAAGCATGTGTGAGTCGCGAACTGATCTGCAGGAGGAGAAATAGTTTATAACTTGGATCATCTTTTGTTTACCCTGCAGAACTTGAACATGAGCAAGAAATGAACAAATATGATATTCCATGTGTAAAATTTGTACCTGCAAATAATTTTTAAAATTGTTAGTAACAATGAAAAGAATAGTAGGATCTGAAATACAATTCCCTTTAATAAGCAAAGCATTCTACTACATGATTTAAAAATCATTCTCTAGTTAAATGAAAAATTTAAATTGAATATTTTCATGTATATTCACACCTCAAAACTCGTTGGTGAGAAATATAAATGTTCTACCATCCTAAATTACAAAATAATTACTTGTGTCAAATTCTGCATTGCAAGCTTTCACATTCTCTGTCCAGTCTTCTTGTGTTGACCCCACGACCTTGACATTGTGGGTCAAGAGACCCACTTCAGCCCTCGTCTCCAAGGAATCACCGTAAAAGTCTTGATACAATGAGATGTGAGCATACTGTACCAGCTGGAGTAAAAGTCAAGGTCCTTCCGTCTTGAGAAATGGCTGAGAAAGATAGAGGATTCCGATAATCTTTAAGAAAGCTACAAGAGTTATCATATTTTGTCGGAAATTGAGTGAAAATTATTGTACAACGATGTCGTGGGTAACCAGCATCCCAAAAGTGGGGGTGGGGTGACTTATGTCAATTTCCAACAAGTAAGGGGACAGCTCCATGTGACCTTGATAATGTTAGTTCTTAAAAAGTGGTGGGTACTGACCACCCATTTCCCTCATAGATACTTGAATCATCTATTCATTTAAGCGGATGAAACATGAAAATAGTTGGGCGGAAAGGTGACGATTTTTCTTTATGATCTATAGGTGGAAATAAAGGCATTTTTTCAAATAAATCTTTTTGTCAATCAAACAATTGCAGTTGACAATAGACCTTATAAACAAATTTTAGCTAAACGTGATTACTCCAAAATGTGAACCAATCAACTGCTGAGGGAATTTGACATTTGTTACCCAACCAATCAGCAGAAGGTATACGTTGGATTAAAAATTGAAAGCAACAATGCATGCACGTATTTCATTCATTCCTGCATGTATTTCATTCATTCCTGCACGTATTTCATTCATTCCTGCACGTATTTCATTTATTCCTGCACGTATTGCATTCATTCCTGCACATAATTCATTCATTCCTGCACGTATTTCATTCATTCCTGTATGTATTTAATTCATTCCTGCACGTATTTCATTCATTCCTGCACGTATTTCATTCATTCCAGCATGTATTTCATTCATTCCTGCAGGTATTTCATTCATTCCTGCAGGTATTTCATTCATTCCTGCACATATTTCATTCATTCCTGCATGTATTTCATTCATTCCTGCACTTATTTGATTCATTCATCCACTTATTTCATTCATGCACTTATTTCATTCATGCACTTATTTCATTCATTCCTGCACGTATTTCATTTATTCCTGCACGTATTTCATTCATTCCTGCATGTATTTCATTCATTCCTGCTTGCTCCTTTGTTAATTATGAAATGAGACATATATGTTCTTCTTGAACAATCTGTTTTGTGGTTCCCAATGTGTGAAATAAACAGTACTACCATCATGTTCAACCTCTGGTGAATAGTGAATATTTAAAGCTCAAAATACATACCAATTATTTCTAGCTCTTCATTCTCTCTCTGAGCGTGTCGGTCACCGGTGGATGCAATCACAATCCTGTCTCCTACTTTCCATGTGACTGACTTCATCAAGGTCATGGACGTGTCACCAGCATTAATGGTCTGTGCCAGGTGGGTCCAGGTGATGGGGACAGGCTGACCTATAAATGACATAGTTCAAAGTGATTTTGGACCATTAGAAAGATGATAAAGTGCTGGTTTTGGAAATATGAAAGTCTTGGAAATAAAAGTATGAAAGGAGATACCATCAGCTTTCCTGAACTCATATGGTTGGCCATGAGGGTCATATCGTCTCCTAATATTACTCCGAAGAAAAATCAATTCTTACGTCGTAACAATCCGTTCTTACGTCATAACAATCAGTTCTTTAATACGTTGTAACTATCAGTTCTTAAGTCGTAACAATCAGTTCTTTAATACGTCGTAACAATCAGTTCTTACATTGTAACAATTCCATTTCACATGTCTATAACGGGTTGCTAATTGGCTGTTTCCTTTAGGCGTAAGAACAGACATAATTTTATGTGTAAAAACTAATTTTCAGACATATTTTAGTTCTAAGAAAAATCATTCCTTACGTTGTAACAATAATTTTTTACATCATAACAATAAGTTTTTCATAACAATTCCATTGCATATGTTTAAAATGGGTCGCTGAGTGGCTGTTTCCTTTAGACGTAAGAATAGAAAATTAGTTCTCAAGCGTAAAATTACATCTAAAGGGAACAGCTACTTAGCAACCCATTTTAGACGTATGAAATGGAATTGCTACAACATAAGAACTGGTTGTTAAGATGTAAGAATTGACTTTTCTTAGACATATTATTAAGAGATGTTATAACCCACATGGCAAACCATAAGCTCAGGCTCAAATTGTTCATCTGGTCATGTCTTAACTGCAACTTTTCTCAACAGGGTTCTAATGATAAATGTTTCCAAATGACAATGACATTTTTAAACAATAGCGAAGTTCAAGGTTCAGGCCAAAGGGTAAGAAAGGGCATCCAATGAGCACTAGTAGGCCCCTAGACAAAGGTCACCAAAACCTTTGTATTATTCAGTGGAAAGGTTTTTCTTTTTTAACTTCAAGAACAAATCCATACTATTTTCTATGGCCAATATTTTTCATAAAGTAAACATGCCATCAGCAAATTGGTGTAAACCCAAAATTTCCTAATGCACACCCATTTGGGCAATTTCTTGATGAAACCATCGGTGTCAAAAGAGCAATCACCATTTAGAATGATGGTACCATTTAGATAAACCACTGGGGTAATTTATGGGGGGAATTGAAGGTACTGTTTAAAAGGGCCCCCTCCCCCACCTTACAATATTAATCTAGGGTACGTACCATTTACAAGGATCACTTAGCCAATTTAGAAGCACTACCAATCACCATGATGATCGTTAGTGCCATTTGCGACAACTACTACCCAACTCACTGAAAATACCATTCAAAAGGATCAGTAAACAACTCACCATGTAAATCAAGGGAACCATTTCGCACAGCAAGGACCTTGCCACCAAACACCGGCAGTTCCTGTGACAATCTGCTACCATGAAGCATGATGGTAGCGTCATGCTGGAAAGGTTGTTCTGCGGTACCCACGGTCAGTGACCCACCATCAGTGATTAAGATGTACTCTGAGTGGAGCTCTATGTCGACTTCGTCAAAAACAACATGGCCACCTGCAAAGGAGAAGAAACATTCATGGGTGGGTGCTGAATGATAGAATGAAACTATGGGTGTTAACATGTGAAGTCATGCATACTTTAAAAGTTGGTTACAGTGAACAGGAAATTGAATATCAATTTAAACGTGATCCCAGATTTAACAAAGAAATGCAATTTTAAGAACCTTTGATATTTGAAATTTGGGGGAAAATATAAAGAATGACATTAAAGAATTGTAGCTCATGAAGAAATTACCCTCTATAGGGGAATTGGTCAAAATATGTTACAAACTTTGACCATTATAAACTCTGTTCTGCTTAGCGTATAATGCTCTTTCATCTGGGTACCAAAGACCAATAATATATATCAGGATTTAAATCTCACCTTGAATCAGGAGCATTTTAAGGGTAGGAGTTGATTGGTCAAGGAGGACTGTTTGACCTGGAGGAATGACGACAAAGTCGCCTGCAACAGGCGGATTCTTGCCACCCCATGTGTACGTGGATGACCACACATCAATGTAAAAGAAGTCGGCAGCATCCTGGAAAAAAATATATATATATTTCAAGTTTTTATTATTGCAGTCACTGGTCACTGGTGACTGTAAGAGATTTTACTTCGAGAGGCAAAACATGATTGGAGGCAAAAAGCAAACATCTTTTTAATTATTCACACAAATCAATACAAAAAAACGATGATTAGCACATTTTTTTTTTTTGGGGGGGGGGGGAAGTGCACCCCCTTGTCCCTATGGTGAGCGCCCACGTTTGCAATACATTGGTTTCCTCTCAAGAAGAATATAAAATACTGGGTTATTTTTAATAGTTTTCACAGAAAACATTTCCATCTTTGTTTAATTTGGAAATAGCTAAGCACAATATGCTTGTGTTCCAAGCTTTACATTTTGTACATATTTTTCATTTTGGACATATTTTCCATTTTGTACATATTTCTACATATTTTCCAATTTGTACATATTTTACATTTTGTACATATTGTCCAATTTGTACATTTTTTACATATTTTCCATTTTGTACATATTGTTTGCAACAGATTTCTTTTTATGCTTTGTTCAGGTATATCTGTTCTTTCTCTAACATTTCATTTGCTGTTGAAGGCAAGAGGGCATTAGCTTTATGTTAATGACCTGTCCATGCGCGTTTTGTGCCACATTTTCCCCTCTCCCTTTGACTCAGCAACAATATTCTCGCGATAACGCTGCTCTTGATTAGGCTTAAAATCAAACCTACACTTTCTGAATTTACATAAAATGTGACCTTGTGACCCAGATTCCAAACGACTATTCTCAGGGCTCATATGAACATGCTTGACAAACATTAGAAAAGGTTAATCCATACTTGAGCCATGAAGGTCATCCAAGTGGATGAGAGCACATGACTCTCCCTGACCTGGCTGTCAGTCTATTGCAGGTTAACTCCCCTTTAGTTCTACTACTCAAAGTTTTACAGCTAAGTGGAGTAAAGTATTTTTTTCAAGGACACAATGCAGCATTCATGACGGGAATCAAACCCAGTACCTATCGTATACGAGCATGACTCCTTAACCACTAAGCCACTGCATATCTTGACAAACATTATTACGTCTGAATATTAAATATCTAATATCTAATCTCTATATAAAACCCATATTCATCCATTTAATATATGACCAACCTGAGTTGCGATTCCTTGACCTCCAACTTCAACTCTAACCTTTGTACTCAATGAATTTGGGTGTGCCCCAGTGCGACATGATATTTCAGTTTCTGATTCTGTGATGATGGGGCACGTGGTTCCTCCGATTGTAACAACATTTCCTGAGGTCCTGGTGGAATATACAAATATAACTTTAAGCAAACATGCAGTGGGTGGAAATCAGGGTTGGTATATTTGCTTTTCATAAGCCAAATTTGAAGAAAAAAAATGTATATTTTTAGACTTGTTAGGCCGCAAAAAAAGTTTTTTGGCTTTTGATGAAATTTGGCTTTTTTTTGTAGTTTTTCTGAGACTTGTTTGGACACAAAACAATATTATTATCGTATTTGACGTAATAAGCACCCGGGCCACTTACACAAATAGAATTGCACTCCTTTTCAAGATTGAAGATTCTTTCTTATAAGTGCACATGTGCTAGGGCCCATATACAGTGTGCTATTCGAACTGCATTGTGTGAACTGGTTCTATACTGATACTGATAGCCCCACAATAACCACCACAAAAACCGTGAGCATCAAACGTAAAATAAGCAAATAATGTAACAAAACTTATTCTAAGTCTTCAAATTAATTAAATGAATTATGTTATCAGCCAAAATATGTGGGTGGGTGCATAGAGCAGGGATGCTTAATACGTTGAATTCGGTATTTGGCTTTTTGGATATTGAATTTGATAATTTGGCTTTTTTGTTTGTTGGCTTAATTCTGATCTTTTCTCAATGGCTATCATGAAGTAAAAAGAAAGGGAAAATTCATTTTCTTATGACATTCAGACCATGTGATATTTTGCATGTTGTAGTAACAGAATAAAAATTTCTTTGACTTTTCAGTACATTTTGCCCCTCTCAGAGAAGCTGCCAATGACTGATTTTTTTCAAACCTTTTTTCTTTCTCAAACTGATTTGGCTTTCGTGCTTGGGGTAATTTACCAACCCCTGGTGGAAATATCTTGCAGGTTTCTGACCTGGTAGCCTAGAGGCCCCCAGCTACAATCTTGGACAAAACTGTTGGAACAATTCAGCATTATGAGAACTATATATGTTCATTTTATGTTTCTTTAATAATTTTTTCCGAGATTTGTAGCTCCCTACCCCCTTTTTAATGTTGGATTTATTTCTGCTTTAACCAGAAAAACATTAACAATGGTCAACATTGAATGGGGGAGGGGAAGGGGGTTAAGATAGTGAGGTAGGGGATGAGGATAATGGCCACATCAATGAAATTGTAACAATGTTAAAATTCTAAAATATTAATTACAAATGAAAGAATAGGGATTGAAGAAGCAATAAAAACAATTTACAGTATTAATGATTTCTATATGGAATAATTTGCAATAGAAAATTAGGTTTACGAAAAGCATCACATTGTTTCAATAAGTGTTTCAACGAGTTTTGTCCAAAATTGTAGCTTGTTAAAATGTACTGAATATCAATCAAATAGCAAACAATTCCAAAAAAATTGTTTAGAAATTGATCATTTTACGGTTTTTCAAAGTTTCAGACATACCTCTTCTCACTATACCATTCCACTGAAGAGAATATGCAAATAAATGATGTCATCAGTTGAATAGTTCTTCATTTTGTTGTATTTCTTTTGTTTTCTGCTACAATGGTTTGAGGTAGCACAGCTGCATTTGACTGCAATTTTTCATAGCTTGGTCAAACCTTTGCTGGGAGAGATGTTGTAGGAGCAGAGTAGTAACCAAGTCATACTTTTTCAAGTCATGTCACATGTCACTTGTTGGCAATGCAAGTCAAGTCACGAGTTATTTGTTCGCAAGTTAAGTCAAGTCACAACTTAATTGTTCGCAAGTTAAGTCAAGTCACAAGTTAATTGATCGCAAGTCAAGTCACAAGTCATTTTCCGGCAAGTCAAGTCAAGTCACAAGTTAATTGATCGCAAGTCAAGTCAAGTCACAAGTCATTTTCCGGCAAGTCAAGTCACAAGTAAGAAAATGTGACTTGAGTCCAGACATCAAGGCCCAAGTCAGTAACTCGAGTCAACAACTCTATGTAGAAGTTATCGATTTCTGAATTTACAGAAGTGTTTTACAAAGACCACTTACAGTGACAGGTAAAAGGTATGGAAACCAAAATAATGGTGAGATGGAAAAAGACAATTTAAGATAATTTATCTCAAAATATATGTAAGTAACATTAATTGGAGACAACTTTTAACATTCTGTTGCAATGGAGAAGTGAAATTGCCCAACAGTAAGTCACGGTAATTTTTCTTTTTGAGAGAATTAGGAGAAAATTCTACTTACGCGAAAGATTTTCCCATTATTGTAACGATGGTTCCCCCTCCAGTGCCTCCCCGTGAAGGTGCAACAGATGTGATTTCTGGCGTGAGACTGTTTCTATACCTGAAAACATTACTGACAGCGATGGAGGAGCCACTTAGCAAGGATACAACCACATCACATATCTCAGGTGAACTTGTCCCTGATAAGATAATTCACAGAAGAGGTTTAGTTTCAGCAGAGGAGCAAAATGAATAAGTGGAAATAGAAATATGTACGTCCATAAATTCTCCCATCCTTGACTCCGCTATGGGAGTCTTGATGATGCCTACTAAGCAAAGGCATGGATGCCCTCATATGACACTGATAAAATGAATAGAAGAAGACACAGGGGTGAGTGGGGAGAAAATGAGGCAGCTGATGTTGAACCGTGGGAGGTGAAGAGATTAATCATGTCACCACATAATGGAAGATCTAAGTAAGTATTACATCGTGATCATAAGGCAAGTGTAAAGAAAAAGCTTGACATCCCTCCCCCTACCCCAAAAATATGTTGCCAAGATATCTTCTTCAGAAATTAATTGATATGATCTGCACCAAATGTAAATCACTATGGGCATGAATTTTGTTCAAAAGCTATATCAAGAATATTGAAGACAGAAAAAAACAGTTGCCTGTGACAATAATTCATAAAGCAATATCTTTCTTAGGAGAAATGGTCCATCAATCATTCACAGTTAATGCACACATCCCCACAGGCATATGATACACAGCTATTTTTATCACCAGTTTAAAAACAAACTACTCCCACTACAACACCTAACACGGATGAGTGATTTTAATCACAAAAGTGCCTTGATTATTGAGCTCTGGCTTTGTGTAACCTTATACACAAATAGCTTTGGGCTACTTGGCTGTGGTGTGCATGGGAATGGCAGATAAACAATTATTGTTTGGAGTGAAAACACAATACACTGAACAGATTGAGGATCGTCAGATGTCTGATCATTTCTGGATAACTTTCACGTTAAATCTTGCCAGACCTTTACCACTAATGACAACAGTTACATGTCGTAATATCAAAGGCATATCGCAAGATAAATTTAGAAATGACATATTGGAATCTGAACTTCTAAAGAACCCTCCATCTATACTTGATGATCTCACTGAGTTATACCACGTTACTTTAACGGAACTACTTGACAAGCATGCCCCATCAGTTGAAAGGCATATACATGTCAAACCTAATTCACCCTGGTATAATGATGACATACATAAGTTGAAATTACTGAGAAGAAGAACAGAACGAAAATGGAGGATTTCCGGCCTTGAGGTCCATCGTCAAATTTACAAACAAGCAAGAAAGGATGTGCAGAATGAAATTAAGCAGGCCAAAGCAAAATATTACCAAGAAGCAATACTTTCAAAAATAAACAACCCCAAAGCACTTTGGACACAAATGTTTAAGCTATTAGGCAAAACTGAAGAGAAGATACTTCCTACAGCAGCAAATGATGAAATATTAGCAGAATCTTTCAACCAATACTTCTCAAGCAAAATTGAAAATATAAGAAAGCACTCATCTCTGACGATAGTCGCCCTCAACTTGACCAAAGATCTGACCAAATGATGTCATCATTCAGTGGTGAACACCTAACTGAGTTTGAACCAATGTCTGAACCACAAGTACTGAAACTGATAATGGATTCAAAGCCTACAACATGTAAGTTGGATCCTATTTCAACTAAATTGTTGTTGCAGTTTTGTGATGTTCTCCTGCCTGTCATCACAAAAATGATAAATATCAGCCTGGACACAGGAATTGTACCTAAAGTATTCAAGAATGCGGTGGTGAAACCTCAAATTAAAAAGCAGAACTTGGACAAAAATCAACTCATAAACTACCGTCCAGTGTCAAATCTCCCATTTCTCTCAAAGATCTTGGAAAAGGCAGTAAACAAGCAACTGGTAAATCATATTAACAGCCACAATCTTTCGGCAAAATTTCAATCTGCCTATAAGAGTGCACATAGTACTGAAACCGCTTTGGTGCGTGTTGTGAACGACTTGCAAATGGCGGTAGATGATGGAAAAGTTGGAATCTTGGTACTCCTCGACCTCTCTGCTGCTTTCGACACGATCGATCACGAACTTCTGAAACAACGACTAGCTCATGAATACGGGTTCAGTAACAAAATACTTTCTTGGCTTTCATCGTATATATCAGACAGACACCAGTCTGTTATCATCAATGTGTCACAGTCTAATCCAATGAATCTAACATGTGGTGTACCACAAGGATCTGTTTTAGGTCCTCTGTTATTCACCTTATACACAAAGCCACTTGATAGACTTATAAACAGTCATGACGTTCTTCATCACCTCTATGCCGATGATACACAGCTGATAGATAGTTTTCACCCAGCAGAAAGTGGAATAGTGGCACTTAGCAAACTTGAACTATGTACAACAAGCATAAAGTCTTGGATGACGAACAACATGCTCAAACTTAACGAGTGCAAGACAGAAGCTATGCTTGTAGGACCAAAGTCCAGACTGCTCAACACAGACATCAGTCATATCTCGGTTTGTCTCACCTCAATCCCATTCTCTAAATCAGTGAAAAATCTGGGTGTTTTTCTTCAACCGGAACTGACCATGGAGAAGCATATCACAGAGCTTTGCAGGATCTGCAACTACCACTTGCACAATATTGGCAGCATCAGACACCTTCTGACTCAAGAGACGGCTTCAGCATTGGCAAGGTCATTAATCCTGTCACTACTTGATTATTGCAACAGTCTGCTTGTAGGTGCGTCACATGAGAACATCAAACGATTGCAGAGGATACAAAACAAAGCTGCACGTATTGTCACTAAAACATCAAAACGTGACAGTATTACAGCGCGTTAAAGCTTTTGCACTGGCTACCAGTTGAAGCTAGAATCGAGTATAAAATATTGTGTTTAGCCTACCAGTGTATAGACGGATCAGCACCAGAATACCTCTGTGAGCTTCTGTCCATCTATCAGCCAAAAAGGTGTCTCAGGTCTAGTGACAAGCAATTGCTGGATATATCAAAGTGGAGACTAAAATCTTTTGGGTACAGGTCTTTCACAGTGGCAGCCGCCAGAAAATGGAATGATATTCCGAAATCCATGAAAGACATTATATTTTTGAATACGTTTAAATCTCAGCTCAAAACATATTTGTTTAAGAAGTATTTTTGATTTTTATTATAATTTAATTTAATCGTTTATTTACATTAACCTATCATTTGTATTGTATAAGCGCTTTGAGCATACTCCACAGTGTGGATTAAGCGCTATATAAATGTTCCTATTATTATTATTATTATTAACAGGAAGTCGGGTTGGTAATTGTCATACCTGAGTTTTCAGGTTTAACTCGGGTGTCGGGTGTGGGTAGGCTTAAAGAGAAACTTTTCGGCATGTTTGCCATTTTATATCTTTCAATTGAATGTTCTGTAATTCTATAGGACAACAGAACAGGCAGACTCATACATAAATTTTCTGGTGTGGATTCAGGGATATTTTATACTCATACCACAATAGTTGGAAGGAGGAACAGTTCATTTTGACTAAAAATATTTGCACCTCAGCCACAAAAATGGGTAAAAATGAGGAATTGAATCATCTCAACCATGAAAATAAGAAATCTCAAAACCAATTAAAGAGGGAATCTTATCTCAAGAAAACTGCTTGACGTTCACCAATAAATCTGATTAATACTAGTAACATCCCTTCTGCAGCGGTAATCAATTGGCTTGTTGGTGCATGAGTCGGTGATTATGTAAACATTCAACCAATCAGAAACGTTGGATTGTATATTATTTCTGATCTCTATGGTATTCACATTTAACACAATACCTGGCATTCAAATGTGCCTATCCCAGTGGCAAATATTTCAGAGGGGCAGGAGGAATGTCACCCGATGGTTTGCTTACAAGAGCTATTCTGTACCAAATTGGGCGCTGTGAATCATTTTTATTGTCAAAAGTTTGAGCTAAGTGGAATTTTAGGGTATTTATTTATATAGATTTAATACATTGGGGGTGAAAAGAATGGATAAAAATTAATGAAATATCCAAAATGTTCTACCTAACAATAAGAAATGAGCAGAGCAATAAAATCAAAGGGGCATTCACGCTAAAGGGAGAGGATTGTTTTTGACAAATATGTGAAACCTTTATTGAAAGTGATTATATTTTGCACTAATTGTACTTTAGTATCTTAGACAAATGTCCACCTCTTTAAGTTCATCCAAATGTTTACTTTCAACTGTGACAACAAATAATAAACAAGCAAGAAACATTTAAGGAGACATACTATGGGAGCCACCATTTTGATTTAAAACATGCAGAAAATGATCTCATCAACCCAGCAGGATGTTGGAATGCTTTGTATTTCTTTATAATCTATGTTATGTATTCTAGTCAATGAAAACTTGTTTTCCTTTTGTAAGGGTCAAAGAAATTTTTCTGTACATATGAAATTATCAAAACATATGCTGTTCTTAAAAACATTGTGTCACATCATTCTGGAATAAAAACCTGAATAAAATTTATAAACAAATACATTATTATCCTGATGTGTACCTGTTGGGGAAATATTGTCATTATGCACGAGATTTCAATACAAAATTTAACAAAATGGCAGTCTCCACATGACAACTTGAAATACAAATAACTTGATGTTGGTTAGATTTTATTCCTCTATCATACGAAATAAGGATTGTATCAGACTTTATGTCTACTTTAATGTCACAAAAAACAACAAGTGATGCTGTGGGTCAAAGTTGATTTTGAATATTCATATTAGGGAGATGTCACTACCGCTGCATAATAGCAAAATATTTAGGTATCCTATGGACCCCAGAACAGGGCTGGATTAAGGTTTTGGGGGCCCCATAACCTATCCACTTAGGGGGACATGGCGGGGAGGGGTTGAACAGCTCAAGCTATTGCAATGTCACACTTTAACGTAGGCCCTATTCACTAATTTAATAATCTATTTCCTAATCTATTTGTATTAATTCTAATTTTTCATTGGGCCCCCCTGGTCGAGGGACCCTAACCTATAGGTTACCTAGGTTATTGGTTAATCCACTTCTGTCCCAGAATATAATCCCCTCACTTTTCATGGAGTGCTCCTTAATGATGGTATTAACAAATATTACTGACCTGAGTTGGATGGTATTTCACATACAATCTGTGAGCTATCGATGCTGCTGATTGGGCAATCTCCACCACAGATGCTGACGCTTGTGGAAGTTGCATCAAACCCATCACCTGCTATTACTAGTGTGACACCTCCCCCAAAACTCCCTGAGAAAGAACAATTTGTAAAAAGTAATAATATAAATAATAATTTATTAATAATATAAAGTAACAATAATACTAGGTTCTTAAATAAAACTTTTCTATAAAATATACTCACAACACTTTATGATGGAAATGTTTGAGACTCAATGCTGCAGCCAACACAATAATTAATCATTGTTATTTTTAGCGCAAAAAAAACAAAAAACTATCAATTGCACTAGGGCTCTAATCAGACACAAGAAACAACATTCCTGGGTATCAAACAGATGATGCTTCAAAAGTTTTTTTTAAATGTCAAAGGACTCTGTATTCCTTTCTTTGTTTGATGAGGGTTTAACGGCACCACGACAACAAAACGTCAAATTGTGCCTGAGAGGCCAGATCACTCTAGAGGTAGAAAGGAAAGGAAACAGGGGGAGAATGAGAGAAATTAAAGAACAAAAGGTCAGAAAGCTGTGATCGAGAGGGGAGGTTCATGGTTGAAACAACACAAAGTAGAGAGGGGGTGGAAGAGGAGAATTAAATATGGTTGTAGAGGGAAGCATGATAAAGGAAGGAGATAATTTTGTTCGGAGGATTTTTCTGGAAGAAGTCAGCAATTGAGTTGTGGGGAGCGAGGGAAGCTCTGGGAAGGTTGTACAGGGGGCAAGCAAGGAGAACGTGATGGATTGTGAGGGTGAAGCAGTTGATTCTATTTACACATAACATACAAGCCTGCACTATCACCCTGCTACGACCAGGGCTGAGCACCAAGCCAGAGGTCGGCAGGTTCTCTTCTTTAAATCTTTGATATGGCTCTACCATGGATTAAACCCATCATTTTCAGCTCTACCAATTTTGCACGTAGTTAGCAAAAAATTGTCTTTGCCTTTTCTCTCAACGCAATAAAAACTAGCAGCTTTTGAAGAAGAAAAAATTATCAGATATTATTTTTACAATTTTTTCTTCCAAGCATTCAAAATCATTCATTTTATTTGATTGTTGGTATTAAAGGGAACAAGATGGTGCATTGGTGGTATTAAAGGGAGCAAGATGGTGCAGAAAGTACAACCCTTTTTCAATTTTTGTTTTCACTTGCCTTCATTTGGACTGACAGAAGACACCCACAATTCATATTCAAAGGTTGAATCTGATGTCGCCCTCCCTTTCGCAGCCACAATGACTTCAACGACATAAGTTCCTGCTGAATGCTCTCCAACTGTGCATATGATGCTATTGTCCACAGCACTTGTCACTTGACACACAACGTTGTCAATTCTAACGTCCAGATCTGCTACTACAGAACCAAAGTCAGCGCCGTTGATGGTCAACAAATTCCCATTCTGACCGGAGGAAGGTAGTACATTAGTAACTGAAGGAGTTGCAGCTGCTGAGTATGTAATATCTCGATATGTGTATTTTCCACTTAATCCATCTGCTGTTACTAATGGTTGGTAGGTGCCCTCGGGATTAGGTGGGGTAATACACTCAATGTATGAAATATTCGTGAATATAATGTCACAATCTTTATCATTAATCAAAATGTTCATTTTATCGACATGGAAACCACTCCCATGGAAACCAACGATTTGACCGCCTTCTGTACTGCCTTCATTCGGGATGATTTCTTGAATAAAACGAGAGCTGGATATGCTCCCAACAGGACCATTAAATCTAGCCCTACCCTTATCAGCAACTACAAAATTGATGTCATGAGGTCCAGATTGAGCATAGCCAATATTGCATGTAGCAGTATTTTCAGATGTTGACAAAACTTCACAATTTTCTGGACCGATTGTAATCGACAAGTCCGATGGATTTGTGGGGAAATTACTTCCTAAGAATGTAAAAATGGTGCTTTCTAATCGGAAAAAGACGTTTGGATCATAAGATGTGATGACTGCCGCGAGCGATAGTTTGTAATTGAAAAGACAGTTTGATGCGCAGATAGCAGAAATACCATCAACTTCTACTTGAAGATTATACACATTCTCTGTGTTTGATCCAGTCGAGCAGAAAATGCGATTGTAGTCATATGATGTCACTTCACAAATTGCATCACCAATGTGGACGGAAATTCCATCCACTGATGAAGCAGAAAAGCCGCTACCGTCAATGATGATAGGAAGACCTCCCTCTGTAGATCCCTCAGTGTGACTTAGCAACGTTATCTTTGGCAAGACAGTGTATGATCTCTGTGCAGTACCACTGATATTCAAAATGGCATCTCCCCTATTGGTGACTGTCAGAGAGAGCTCTTGCCAAATGTTTACAACTGGCTCAGAAGCGGCATCTAAAGTACAAGTGATTAACGTTTCACTGACAGATATAATATCACAAGTATAAGATCCAAACATGACAAAATTCTGGCACACGAGTTGACCAAATCCAGCACCAGTGATTTGTATGACTTGGTCAATGGTTCCGTAAGATGGCAAAATATCAGAGACAACTGGTGTACTGCAGGCGTTGTATATGAAATATATCTTAGTCTCATCTGCTCCTGTTACCTCTGGCTGGCCACAGTTGTAGGTAGTTTCAAGCATACAGGAGTCCGCTCCAGGAGAAACTGTAAACAAATGTGGAAAATGAATAAATCATATATCAGTGAAAGACAAATTACAAAATTTGCAGGAAAATTGTTTCTTTTTAATTACAGATAGAAAACAAGAAAAAAATTATATAAATATAAGATGCATACTAAATGTTCAATTTGCAAATGGTAGAATATGATTGGAGTGTTATTTGAGGTTATTGAGATTAGAATTACTCCCCACTAACTAAAGATCATTTTTGGCAATCTGCTGGTAGCTGTCTGATAAAAAGTTACCAATTCACACAAATCAATTATTTTAAATTTTCTCAGTAAAAGGATAGGCCAGATGTCATGTTAACGTGGACAACGTAGAAGAAAAATACAATACAATTCAACATTTCTGATTGGACAAAGTATTTACACAAATACTAAATGAGACAATCAATTACCGCCACAGAAATGATGTTATTAGTATGTATCAGATTTATTGGTGATGGGTCAAGCAATTAACAAGATTCCTTCTTTTACCGGATAAATTTATTGCTATAAAAAGCCCTGAACTCTACATATGCAGGTATATAACAAAACCCTTTGTGTTCTTTTTGTAATGATTGTATTGAGAGTTGTGAGCATCTTTTCTGGTCCTGTTTTCGGACTCAATATTTTTGAGATTCTGTAACTGCTGAGTTTTGCCATACCAATACATTACTTTCTTTTCAAGCCGTTTCTTCTGGCCTCAACAATAGTAATTATGCGGGGGTTAATCAAATAGTTCTTTACGTGAAAAAATTAATATGCAAAATGGACAACAAGTATCCCTGCATGAAGGAATTTAAGAATAATATGTTGTTTATCCTTCAATTGAGGCGGTCGGTTCGTCATAACCGTGTATGGGCTCAGTACGGTTTTGCCAAGTTGAAGGGGAAACTTTATCATTACGGTCGATGGGATATTTTTTATGAATACTTGTGTCACCTTAGCCAGTCTGCGAAAATTATTGGTACTCATCTATATTGGAAACTATTATCTAATACACAACATTTGTGAAGAAAAATTAATTCGGTCAAGTTTTTTTAACAAAATGACAAAAAACATGTTTTTCTTCTATTAACTGCAATGATAACTGACTGTTTGTTTTCCCCTTTGACTGAAGTTTGAGATCGTCAAAAAAGCATTGTTACATCGCCGTGCACCACAACATTCTTGGATGTCCGACCTTCTCAATTGACAATATTATTTTAGTGAAAAATACCTTTTTTCCCCCTCTGCAAAATTAAATTTACTTTTATCATCTTTGTGCAAAGATTATGTATACATTGTCATGATTACTGTTATTTTGTTCACATGTTATGTTTTGTAAAATTACTTTGAAAAGTTTTGCACAAAAAAAAAGAAGGTATATAACAAATCCTGCATTGTTATTTAACCAAGCTAATGATATAAATGATACATATTTAATAACAATATGAATAACACATGCTATCCTTTATTTAGATGTTAAACAACTCTTATTTAGGGCACAACAACTTGACAAGGCCAGACTTTGTCTGCATTATTGACATACCGTGTTTGTCCTCCCTCCCGTCCCCTTCCATTGTACCAATAAAAGCCCTTTCCTTCTTTTGGTTCTCTTCTGTTAGATTAATTCAATAGTCTTATTACAATATTCTTGTCTGTGGGTTATGATTGTCAAAAAAAAATCAATTAACAAAAAATTAATAATATTAAAAAAAGACTTCAATTTTATAAAGCACCTTCTTACAGCCACATTCAAAGCACTAATACCTATTGTCCAATTGCCTCACAGGCTGAACACTTTCTCAAGTTCCCAGGGACTATCCTCAAGTGTGCAGTCATCACAGTGCAGTGGTCATTAAAGTGATCATGTATTATCAGCCCGCTCCATTCCTTTATGCTGAGCACCAAGCAAAAAGGCAGCAGGTCCCATTTTTAAAGTCTTTTTAATATTTTTAACATAATACTCTCAAAACAATATTTGTAATATAATATTTTTAATATAATATTCTTAATATAATATTCTAATATAATATTCTTAATATAATATTCTTATTATAATATTCTTATTATAATATTCTTAATATAATATTCTTAATGTAATATTCTTAATATAATATTCTTCATATAATATTCTTAATATAATATTCTTAATATAATATTCTTAATATAATATTCTTAATATAATATTCTTAATATAATTTCCTTTTTTGTGGGTTATGATTGTGGAAAAAATACAACAAAATGAAAATAGGTAACTATACAACTGAGGAAGAAGAACATATCTTACATGCGATTGGGAGATGAGCAGCATTGTATTCTCCGATGCTGACCACTAACTCTTCAGCTTTCCCACCTGACGACGTCACCTGAATGATTCCGGTCATTTCTAGGAATCCTTGACCATCAACTGGTCCACTTGAATAATGGAATGTACCCAGTTGATTAAACTGGTAGCTGAAGGAACCTGTGTATTGAGAAAATTACATGAAACATCAATGTGATTCATCGCTTGAACAACTCTTAAAGTATTGTGGGATTAACCCATAAAGGACTGGCGCTTTCTTGAAAACGGGCTTGGGAGGTGGAGTCAAAGATGGGGCACCCACATCGATCATGACATGGGTGACCGATCCTTCAAGGGTGAAGCACAGGCTGATTACTGAAGGGTCCTCTTGTTTTCCGAGCAGCATAGTCGGGCTCGTTTTGCTTTAGTGAGATGGTGGGCCGCCCACCGGGATGATTCTGCATATATTTTTGAGTTGCCACATTTTCTGCAGGTTCGTTAACCTTTAAAGGATCGGCGCTTTCTTAAAAACAGGCTTGAGAGGCGGAGTCACAGATGGGGCACCCAAATCGATTGTGACACTAGCGAATGGTCCTTAAAGTGTTAAAAAGAGGGCTGACCATTAAGAAAATAAAACGGTTAAGTTTTTATATTATTTCGTTGAAAATTAATTGCCTTTTTCTAAATTATTGAAACACTCTTTGTGTAATTATTGAGATACAAATAAAACACACACTTTACAAGAACATATTGTGCCCATCTGCTAAGGTACCTAACTTTTGAAATGAAACAAGAATCCATTTTCATAGATACACATAAAGAATTCTCTTAGATCTGCAATTATGACATCACACTGGTGATACCACTGTATTGCAACAACACCTAAACGGAATAAGATATTAACATGTTTTTTTCACCAAGTTGTTTCTTTTACAGTGCTATCTTATTTATATGAAAATGAAAACTCACTGGATTATTCCTTTTAATTCCCGTAAAAATGGACACGATCCCTTTCATATGAAAGATAATCCATTGCATATTAACTTAATAAAGTATACAGTCCTGAAATCTCAAAAAGCTGCCAAAATGTTCAAATCTTAAAGGAAATGTATCGTACCCTAAATACATTCAGAAGTGCTGGTAACGTCATTTGCGTTTTTTAATTTTCGATATTGATTGCAGGAAATCTGCATTGTTGTTGAACACACATCCATCGAACCGAGCATAGGGGCCTGTCTATCCGATAACATTACAAATTTTTGCAAGCAATAAATTGAAAACCAGAAGTGACGTTACCAGGACGGCGGCATTCACTTCTAAATTCATTTATGGGACGATACCTTTCCTTTAACCAATTTTAATTTTTAGTGTTTCCATGTGTTTGAATACATTTACAAATAATTTAATTTATATTGTTCCTTACAAATTTTGTATACTTTATTCATGGAAACATTATACACCCATAGAAACTTGAATTTAAATTTCTAATGAATTACCACTTGCTGAAGCACTGCCGGCATTAAAACCGCTGCCGTCATAACTTGAAGACCCTTCCTGTATCTGGAACACGGTGTATTTGATACCGTCCACGTACATTGGCACTGCCCACTCCCAACTTATCTTGTCTCCAAGAGAGATGGATACGACTTGAGGTTGCCATTTGTAGCCGACACCATGACCTGTGGAAGAAAAAATTATGTTCAATAAAAACTTTCATACATAACTGATTTATGTACTAGTCAGAATGTACTTGAGGCAATGATCTTAGCTCTTCAGTAAATTTAGGATCCGAACAGTTTATAGACCGTTATTTTGACACAATTTGGAGAATTTGTTTTTGCTCTACAAAATTTAGCACTGAAAAGGTGTACAACTTACTTTCATATTTTGCAAAAATTCTACCATTTATCCAACACACAAGTTCCTTTCCCATACACATTAATAGAGCAACATTAAGAACATGCCAAAAAAAGTGTGATTTTTTCAGTCAAGGCAAGTCTGGTTGGTTAGTGAGGTCTAAATGGCACCAAGTCAGCAATGGTCAAAACATGCCAGAGAGGTAAAGTTAGATCAGTGGAGGAGGTAGGTAGTGAGACAGGTCTCAATTTTCAGGAAATTCTGTCACATTTCAACAAAATGTCCAATAAAATTACAAATGTTTTGTTCCAATTTTACCATTTTTATCAATATACGATAATAGTTCCCAATTTTACCTCCCATCCTGGCAGATAGTATGTAACCTGGCAGGTGTAATTCTCTCAGAACGGGCAGTTCCTCCCCCTCCCTCCACTTCCTACACCTCTGCTGTTGAATTGGAAGAAAGAGATGAGTTTTGGGGTGAATCTGAGCGGAAGAGGTCAGACGTCGTTGTAGTAGTTGATACGATGTAGGATGGATAGGAGATTTTTGGGGTGGGTTGTTGGGAAGAAGAGCTTGGCGATGGAACCAAAGGGGTTGAGAGAGGTTCTGTTGAGGGTGTGAATGGGGCAGGCAGTCTATTAGGATGTGTTTAATTGTCAAGTGTTCATGGCAATTAACGCAGAGTAAAGGAGGAGCCATTGAAAAACTAAGAGGGGGAGAGGTGACTGTGTCAAAATTGGAGGTAGGTTGTGTTGATTTCATCTTTACGGGAGGTTGTGGGTTCTATGGGTAATAGGTATTGATGGGTTGAATGGTGTGGAGTTTGTTATCCATGTGTGTATCTGGAAGATATTTAGCCTGAAAATGGGTGCAACTTACTTTCATGTTTTCCTTGGTTTGTGATCTTGTGAACAACACCTCCATTAGGAGTCCAGAACTGCAATCTGTTATCAGTTATACTTTCAATTTTGCACTCCATGTTGGCAAGATTGACCGCGACAGCACCTACATCAAGACCAAATCCCTCTCCAGAAACGGTCACTAGAGTTCTGCCACCGTAAGACCCACGGCTCGGTGATAATCCATAAACATCAAATACATATTTAAAATTTGGAATTCCCCTGGTTATGGTAAAAATGTTAAAGAAAGAGTTAGTACAATTTAATTCCCAAATATGAAACCCTGCAGGATTACTGAAATACAAGGTTAGTTCGTTGTTGGGGTTTAATGGCAAATCGATGAATCGACACCATTCAAGTTGGTCATATAGTGCCAGAGAGGTCTAAAGTAAATCATTTAACTGAATAGAAAAGATGCGCAAGGTTGGTGGAGCAGTGGTTTCATCATGGGGAGAGGGGCATGTGCCCCCCCCCTCTTAATGTCCAAAATGTCACAAAATTATTTTGTCCAAAATTGCTATTGTTATTAGAGGGAAGGGGGTGGGGGGTAAGAGATAGTCTGTATCATTGCAAAATTATATGCTGCTATACTAGATCATTTGTTCTCATTCTAATTTAGTTTTTAAAAGCTGTGTATTGCACATAGTCTTTTGGGGGCATCTAAAACTTGGAAAATGCAAGGTTTCCCCAGTCCCAAACTGGGGCTTTGCCCCTGGACCCCACAAGGGGCCCTGAGGTGGGCCCCTTGACCTCATGCCAAAAAGGTTTGTGCCCCCCAATATCAAACCCCTGGCAGCGCCACTGGGAGCTGTAATTATAGGGCTGGAGGAGTGCTGGTAGAAGGGGTGGAGTTGAGGGGTTTACAGTACTATAAGGTGGGGGTGTAAGATATTGTTGTGCAGAGGCGTAGCAAGGGTGACTTCTTGGGGGGATAAGATCCAAAACAATTCCCAGTTACAAGTGGAAAAATTGCACTGGTAAATTAAATTTCCATTAAAACGTTGCTGCTAATTGGGAAATCACCCAATTTTTAGAAAATTATCTTCATTTTGGAGAAATTTCTTCATTTTCGAATAATTTTCCACAATTTTGTTCAATATACGTCAATAGTTCCCAATTTTACCCCCCAACTGGGCAGAAAGTATGTAACCGGGCAGGTTTCATCCTCTCTGAGGGTGCAGTTTCCCCCTCCCACTTCCTACACCTCTGCTGTTGAATTGGAAGAAAGATAGGAGTTCTGGGTGTAAATTGTTGAGGAAGAGGTCTGTGAATTTGTTGAAGGGATGACAAAGGTCCTAGTGAGTTTGTGGAGGTAGAAGTCTATAAGGATTTGTTTGATGGTGAGATGTTCATTGCAGTTGCTACAAAATGTTTCAGAGATTTTGCAAAGCATTTAAAAAACGTCACAATAGAACACAAAAGCGGCATCATGATATACCCACAAAATTACATTTCTGAGTTTTCTTCTACTTTCCAAGGGTGCCTGCATTATGAGGGTAATGTGGTGATAATCCCCTATCCTTCACCAACAAGAGTAAGGGTGCTCTAGTCACACCAGTTCATATACTACTCAATCTTAAAATTCAATTTTTCCTTCTGATGTGGATAATGGATATATTCGCCATACAAAGCGTCAATACCTTGAGATTTACTAAATCATTCCCCTTTCTCTCTCCCCCTCCTTTTCCTCCACTCTACATGTGTTAACATCTCTCCTTCTTTCAGTTGTTACTCACTCGACATCTGCATAGCCCTGTCCTGATACAAAAACCACAACTGGAAATTCTCCAGGCTGGTTGGGTGGAATCTCGCAAACAATTTCTGCGTCGTGCCGAGAGACGATTGGACAGTTTTCATTTCCAATAGTAACAATAACTTCGGAAAAACCAAATCCACTGCCTGAAATTGTCAGAAGATCTTGCCCTGTCAAGGGAAACAAAATAAGCATAAAGCTTGATCTGAATTAATGTTTGAGAATCTCTTCAATTCAACACCCCTAAATTTAAAAATAGTGAAAAGCATGTACTTGCTATAGTCTACAGAAGGAAGTCTTTAATGTTAGTGTATCTAGCACAGCTTCAATTCCAGGAAATCTTTAAGGAATATTTCAATGGTCAAGTAAGAGCATTTCAAATGAATGAGGACTTATGAAAAGTAAATGATCTTGTTAAAGACAGAGCTAGACAAAATCTACTGTTCTGGAAATTATAACCACGGGAAGATTGGGAATTAGCGGGAAGAAAAAAAATCATTTGTTTTGTTTTTAATTTTTTGAGTAAATAACAGTATATGTGGTAAATATGTGTGTTAAAAACGCCCACCATGTAAATGTGGGGAAAAAAGTACGTTAAATTGCAAAAGAGGGAAGTATATAAAGATGTATTCACTACGCTAATATCATTTTGTCATTTATGTAGAAATGACTGGTGGGAAAGTCTACTGATAAAGAAAATCAATTAATCTTCTTTTACTAATTGCATTTTTCTTCAATTTTTTTTCAGGTGGTGAATTATAATTACCTCCTGTTTTACTATATACTTTCCTGACATATCTAATGGTTTTAAGTCACAAAAATCTCAGGAAAGAATATTAAAGAAATACATAAAGACTTTGAGGAATGTGAGAAGGCAATGTCACAACTAGTCTTATTTCAGTCATTTCTACACAAATAAGGCAGAATTTTAAACTTGAATTCGTCCTTAACGGAATAACATTTTTAATGCTTCTTGAACTATTTTATTATTTTTGAAATAAAATAATGTTTCATATGAGATGAGCTTACCTGACCACCGACCTAATCCTTTGAAAAAGGACCCTCTAAATCTTTTTTTTTTTAATTTAATGCAGGTCAAGATTCCATGCTAGCATATTGACAGAAAAGGCCATATAGTGCCAGGGTGATTACACTTTTATCAAAATAAGTTAAAAGAGAAAATGGTGCAATTTCCGATTCGGTAAACAGGAAGTTTTATTTCTTTTCCACAACATTTACTGTTCTTTCCAAATCATATAACACAGACAATAACATATCAAACTAGAATTATAGCACTCTGCAGAGCGCATACCTCCACCCCATGTTTATTCCCCATCCGTATACAATCTACCTCAGAAACCCTAGGTCCACCAAGTTATAACCCCAAACAATCTCTTTGTCACTGTTAGTCTGTATTGCCATAATTTGCATTCTGAACATTTCAGGATCTACCCTCTGATCATTGTTATCAGTTTTATTCAGGCTAAGCATTCATTGTTTGAGCTCTATTCAGCCAAGATTCACATTCCATCATTCTCCTTCATGCAAGAAGTCAATTGTTTTGATTCTCTTTGATACCAGAAACCACTTCATCTGATTTTCTTAGAGTCCAGAAAATTGATTGTTTTGAATTCTTTTCAGGGCATGAATTCATTGTTTGGACATTTCATTCGAGTCCATTGAAAAGTTTCAAGTATAAAAGTCTTTACAGATCTCATCATAAAACATCCTCACCCCTCAATTTCTGCCCTTCTCCTGTACCAATATTTCCCAAATTTTATTCACTTCTTCTTGAAACAGTAACAAAACCACGCACCAAATCTAATCAAAACCCATTCATCAGATTATAATTAAGAAATGTTTAATGACAAGCAAACAGACAAACAAACAATAATGGGCAATCAAAGAGTAAAATATATTAGAAATGCAGTCCAACATATCTAATCTACTTAATGAAAGTTCAATCATAAAAATAAAATAAAAATTACTGAAGAAAACTTTAAAAATAACTGAAAAGTTTTTTGAGATTAACAAAAACTGACAAGAATATTGTTAAACCTAAGATTTAGATGAAGTAATAGAGTTCTGTCCATTTCAAAAAATGGTTTTTTTTAACTGATTTTATAGGATTCTTGTCATTTTTATGATTTTTAATGTTTGTTTGGTGAGGAAACAGCACCATGGTCAAATTGTGCTGGAGAGATTAGATTATGTCAGATAAGGAAAGAGGTTGGAGAAGGAGAAGAGAGTGCAGTAAGCCCAGGATAGGGTAAGATAAATTTGATAAGAGTTCTAGTAGCAGGTATGGAGTAAGAGGGTATGATTTTTAATATACTTTAAAACAAATTGAATAATATTGACTCATGTACCAGTCTTAGCACATTCAAAATTGATTGACATATTTGTCACATTTAAGCAATGATCCACATAATGATATACAACGCCATCTCACCATGGAAGCCAGTTTGAGATGGGGAAATCTCTGTTACTATCGGTGTCAACTCCTCCGTAAATTGAAAGGTACCATAAGTCTCCCCACCATTGGACGCCACGTCAAGTGAGAATTCCACATCAGTACTCCTCTTTTTCCGACTTGTCCCCTACATAAAAATAAACATGCAAAAATATTTCAATTTGTGACTCTCCTATTCTTCAGAAAGCTAGGTTCAATGAGCAAGACTCATTATTCTACTTGTTCCAGTCCACTCAGCGGTAAATAAGTACTGTGTTGGGAAGCTAACCTGCAATGGACTGGCACCCCATCCAGGTGGAGTCATGTGTTCTCATCCCCTAATGCCAAGGGAACCAGGGATAAGCAATGGATGGACCCTCAAGGCTTGAGTAAGTATATTAAAACATATTATCGAATACATATTTCAAAGCAAAAAGATTGCTACCACGCAATTTATTTCACAATTTGCAAATAATTTCATTTGTAACAGAAAATATCATTTTATAGCCACATATCTTCCAAAAAGACTGAATTATCAGGACAATGCACTTTCAAAATTGATTACACTTTCCAAAACGAGTAATTAATCATCTAGAATACAACTTTGCAGATATTTCTTCAGAGAAACAACAATTTCAAAGACATGGTTTGGTTTGGTTTGTTGATGTTTAATGGCACCACTACAGTCAGAGTGAAATGCGCCAGGAGGGTGTTAAAAAATTAAGGTGTAAGAGTTAGGATAGTGAGGAGACGGAAGGTTTGTAAGGGAAATAAGGGGACAAATCAGAATGTGGGGAAGAAAAAAAAACTTTTGGTGAAAAGAAAGAGTTATGTAAGGTTAGGTGTAGAAAGGGAGGGGCGGGGGGAGGTAAATGTGGTGGAAGAGGTTGTTGTTGCGGAGGAAGTTGATGATGTTTGAGGAAGAATTGTTTTCAAAAAGGTCAGAGATTGAGGATAGTGAGGAGAGAAGAGATCTGGAGTTCTGGTATAGGGGACAGGTTACAAAGATATGCTTGATGGAGAGATTGGTGTTACAAGTGGGGCAGAGAGGTGTAGGGGAGCCGGATAAGAGATTTAAAACGTCTTTACAAATACATTTTTTGCAGAAATATCTCTTCTTTCTTGTGAATGAATTAAACATAAATTAAACATAAATTAAATATAAATTAAACATAAATTTAACATAAAATTAAATATAAAATGCTTTTGAAAAAGTAAACCTCTACAGTTACATTTATATTTTTACAAAGATAAAAAAGATTATCACAGATAAAAATATTTTTACAGAAAAAACATACATTTTGAGGAAAACCATTTTAGAAATTGATAACTACTCTACAAAGATTTAGAATTTCATACACGTTATGCAGTCTTACAAATGTGACAATGTTCGTTAAAAAATTGAAAATAAAGAAAAGCCACCATGATCTACTTACAGACTCCATATCAATCTGACATATCAGCTTATCATGAGTGGCAGATTTGATGTCGCAATCACGATCTCCAAATCTGGCTTTGTTTTCCTTCAATTGGTCACTAAAGCCACACCCGTCAATTGTAACTATGGTTCCACCTAGAACAAAGAAAAAAAAATTGTGGTGATTTAAGAATAATTCAGAGTATGTTATTTGGCAATAGACCTTTTCAAACTGAGTTTAGCCGAATGTGCAACATTAGAGTACTTTAACCAATCAAATGCTGGAGGAATTTTTCCTTTGTTTCCCAACCAATCAGGTGCAGGTTTGAGGAAAAAATGTATGCAGCAATATGCGTGCATATTTCCTTCATGTATAACGCACGTATGATGTGTGTGCTTAAAAACATTTTTTCATACACTTGGTCCCATGCCATGCGTGAATTGTGCAGATGGCCAAGATAGCTCCAGTTGGTCAATAAGATTCATCCAGTATACGATTGGTCCATTATGGACACGTGAATCTCGGCCATGTGACATTATTTGAATTAGTTATCCGGAAATTGCCGATTTAGATTTGAAAAGGTCTATATAAAGGTCTTCAAAAATTACAAGTTAAACTTAAAATTGATATATCATTTGTAAACATAATCTATATTATTACTGGCAACATTATGTTGTACCTTATATTTTTACTGCCAATTTCCCAAAATGCCAATTTGGGAATTTCAAGCTTCTTTCCTATAAAAAGTATTCTAAAAACATATTAAGATTGTATGTTTGTTTTCATGATCCTTCCTTACAGAAACTCAGCAGGACTCCTTTATGGAGCATTGACTCCAAGCTATAGCAGATGCTGACTAAAGCAATTTCCGGTCTTGTGTGCCAAACTTACAATGTTTTAGGTCTACAATTTTAGATTGGAAACCACTCCCCAAAAAATAGACCAAAATTTTGATGACGGAGCTGAACTCGAACCAACAACTAATTATGCATTTCTATGTGTAAAAAAATGCACTGCTATTCGGAGCCAACACCATTTATTTGTAGGCAAAAATTCATACACCTTAAATTTCAAAACCTAATATTCACAAGAAAGCAAGTCAGTTAGTCAGAGAAAACATTGATTACCTTATTCAATATTGTTTTCAAAGCCAAATTCCTCAGGAAATGAGCCTTTTTCTACACTTTCTTTGCTATTTGGTTGTTCACGGTTTCAGAAATGGAACGGTAGTTATGTATCAAGTGTGTATTTAGAATATGCTCGAGCGAAATCCGTACGCTCTATCGCGTGAGCATATAAGGTTATATGCACAAGTGTTCTTGAGTAAAGTCATGAACAAATACCCACAGTATGACGCAGGTCAGCACTTTGTATGCTTTCATTTTGATGTGATATCTATTTGAATGATGCGCATCATTTATGGTTCATTTTTATTTTAAAAAAAAGGAAATTTCATGATTTTATGGAAGACTTTTGATATTTTATTCTTTGTGGTACACTAGTAGACAAGTTCGACTACTGCTTTATTTATTTTTAAATTAAATAAATGAAGTTTTGATATCGAAAACAATTTTGCGACCAGATCTGGAGGACACGAGTTGAAAGCCATTGACTTTTTCTTTATTGTGTGATATAAGATTTTCAATGTGCATGCTTTCATGCCCTAATCCAGAGGATTAAGTCACTATGTGATATGGGCATGAAAATTCGTGCTAGAGTAGATGCAGATTATACCACTGAGTCACGCTGCCCCTTATAAGGATTGTATTATACATTACCTGCAATGCTTCCAGATTGTGGAGAAAATGAGTTCACTTGGAGATTGTACGTAAATTGTACAGCACCTTGAGAGAAAGAGACATGAAAATAACAAAAATCAGTTAAGATTTACAAATCAATAGCAAAAAATCAGCTTTAATAACAATGTCAAAATAAAGAATAGCGGTTAAAGCATTAACCAATTTTTAAATATTTTTTACTTCCTTGTTGTTAAATGTAGAACCAATGTACTATGTTAATTAAGCGTAGAACCATTGTAACAGGTTAGCTAAGTGTAGAACCAATGTAATTGGGAAAGATGTGGTCGAAAAATATACTTAAAATAAATGGCCAATTAACGTGAGTAAAATGTGAAAGTGATAAAGAAAAAAGTTAGGGTAAAAAATGTATATGTGAGCAAAAAATGCAAATCCCAAAACTTGCCTTTACTTTTGCATTTTACTCACATTACACAACTAAAAACAGGTCAAGATTTACACATCAAAATGACAAAAAATTAGTTTAACAACGTGACAAATACAAAAATAAGTCAAGATTTACAAATCAAAATGGCAAAAAGCCAGCTTAACAATGTGAATTTAACAAAAATAAGTCAAGATTTACAAATCAAAATGGCAAAAAGCCAGCTTAACAAAGTGAATTTAACAAAAATAAGTCAATATTTAACCATAAAAATGGCAAAAAGTCAGCTTAACAATGTGAAAATAAGTCAAGATTTACACATCAAATTTGCAAAAAGTCAGCTTAACAACATGACAAAAAAACAAAATAAGTCAAGATTTACAAATCAAAATGGCAAAAACCCAGTTTAACGTGAAAATAACAAAAAATAAGTCAAGATTTACGCATAAAAATGGCAAAAAGTCAGCTTAACAATGTGAAAATAACAAAAATAAGTCAAGATTTACACATCAAATTTGCAAAAAGTCAGCTTAACAACATGACAAAAACAAAATAAGTCAAGATTTAAAAATTAAAATGGCAAAAACCCAGCTTAACGTGAAAATAACAAAAAATAAGTCAAGATTTACACATTGAAATGGCAAAAAGTCAGCTTAACAATGTGAAAATAAGTCAAGATTTACACATCAAAATGGCAAAAAAATCAGCTTAATAACATGACAAAAACAAAAATTCGTCAAGATTTACAAAAATGGCAAAAAGTCAGCTTAACAACGTCAAAATGAGTCAAGATTTATACATCAAAATGGCAAAAAATCAGCATGTGAAGAAAAAAAATCAGCTTAACAAAGTGAAAATAACAAAAAATAAGTCAAGACTTACACATTAAAATGGCAAAAAGTCAGATTAACAACATGAAATTAACAAAAATGAGTCAAGAAATAAACATCAAAATTGCAAAAAGTGAGCTTAATGTGAAAATAACAAAAATCAGTCAAGATTTGCACATCAAGATGGCATACAGGATTCAATTTGAATCTCATAGTGCCAAAGTGTCTTTCAATAAATTTCAGATTAATAAACACCCTAAAATATGCAATTAAAAAAATTACCCAGGTGTTTCATACAAAAACATTACTCAGAATATCGATGAAGAAATGAAAAATAAGAGGTAATAAAACCATTTCAATCTGACATGCAAAATATTCTGTAGACCTTACCAAACCGAGTTTAGCCAAGATTTCTTCTGTACTTCAACCAATCAACTGCTGAGGGAATTTTCCATCTCGTAAACAACAATGCGTACGTGTATTACCTTCTTGTGTGAACATGTACTGAGAGTTTGAAAGCATTTTAGTCATAATTTTTTCCCCTACGTGTACGTGAATTGTGCAGTATTTGATTGGTTGATAAGATTCCCCCAGTATACCATTGGTCCATTATGGATAGAGCTGTGACCGTTTAGCGTGTACATGCTACACGCTCGCAAATCTTGTAAACGTTTACTAAATACTTCATTGCGAGTAATCGTTTTTCATAGTCAGTCTTGCCGTTGAAAATGAATATTGTCATTCATGATTCAAATCACACATATGGGCTGACAAAATTCCAATCAATGACTTTTAACAAACTAAACCCGATTAGCATAATCCTTTTTAAATGTGCAAATCACAAATGCGCAGTAATTACCAATGAATGGGGATATTATGCACTTTAATTTCGCCGAAATCTGAGTAATCTAACTTGTAAAATGCACCGCGAATGTGCCGCAGTAAACAGTGAAACTAGCAATAGGCTTAACGTTAGGCCACAAGGCTTAAGTTAAAGTTTAAATCCTACGCAATCAAGGCCCGTTTTACAAGCTCTTAAATCGACCAAAAAAACTTAAATCAGTACATTTACATGTAAATATTACCTAATGAGTCGAATAAGTTTTGCAAGAAAGAAAAAATATTGCATAATAAACAAACAGGAAAAGGTTTTAACAGAGCTGAAATTCTGCATGCGTCGCAAAGATGGCGGCCATTTTTTCGAGAGGACTGATATTTAGAACTTCCTGGTGTGGTGGCGTAGTTTTGGAATGTTTTACAGCGAGGTATATCATAGGCCTAGTATGCAAAATTTTCACAGAAGAACTTTTAAAGCTGTAGCGAATAGGACAAAAAAGTTACGCGATGTTGAGTTTAAATGACATTGAAACTCTTCATGCATATTTTCCATAAAAATGATGATTTGTACTGTAGAAGTAAGCATTTTACGATTTGGAAAGCAAAATTCAGCGTCTATTTGGGCTATGGAGTCAGTACTTTTGCCATACTGGCTGCGCGATTTTTTTTACTTCACCTCGTAGTTTTGGAGCAATTTTGGTGTATTTCTAAAAATTACATTACTAAACGCGTGTACACGATACACGCTCGCTTTTTTGGGCGTGTACACGTTTACTAAAATCACTAAACATTCACAGCCCTAATTATGGACACATGAATTTCGGCCATGGGACATTATTTAAATCATTTTTCCGGAAATAGCTGATTTAGATTTGAAAAGATCTATTAAAAAAATTCCTTGTTATTTCTCTTTATCTTGCAATGTTAAAATCAACCAATAAGAAGGATTGCAAGATAAATTGATATTGTACTTTTTCCTCGGTGCTTATATAGTGCAGAATCCCAAGGTTCTCTGCCCTTAACAGAACAAAATGAAACTCCACACACAAATAATCCAACAATAAGGTAAAAACATGAAAATACAGGAGATGAACACAAAACTGGTACTATGCATGCAGGAAGTGTTTCTGTCTTCAGGTTTTTTTTAATTGTTTTTTTTTAACACATCAATTGAGGAACTGTTTCTAATTTGAAAGGGTACTTTTGACTTTGACTAGTAGCGTTCAAAGAACCACCTAGAATGATTTGACCGGACACCTATGGATGAACATGGATTTTGATCAGGCGGAAAAGGATGAACACCAAGTTTTCAACCTGCTCTTTTAAAGAAGTGATCAGAGAATCAGGCACGGGGTGAGGAGCCCTGCCTTCGAGATTGACGGCTGTGAGTCCCCTCCAAAAGACAGTGATCACCACCCAGCAATTGGCCACTTTTCCCATAGGCTGGGTGGGGGAGAAGATGTGATGCAAAAGACAAACCTCTGTTCTTGATGTCAGCGTAGATTGTATATGTATATCTGTGGAAAAATCACTGGTTAAATCTGTTGGACTCGAACCTGGGACATCCAACATCTTCAGTCGTATGCTCAACTTACTGAGCTACCTGCCTCCCTACTGACAGCATATGCAAATATTGTCACAACTTCAAGAAAACCTACCAATAATTGAGTCAGCCATTCCCTTTCCGTTGACAACCACCGACACCGTATGTGTACCTGCCTCTGTGTTAGTTACCGCACATACAATTACGGTGCTACTTGCACTAGATACTGTACAAGGGGCATCACCGATTGTTACTTTGTTCTCGTTTACATTTGAGCTGAATCCTGATCCAATCACGGTGATGGTTGTAACTTCACATTCTGAACCTGGAGATAAGTGGACAAAATGTGATTACAAATTTTACAAAATTTTCTCAACATCAAAACCAGACCAACTATAAAAGAACAATTTTGTTATCTTTCAAATGGTGTTAAGAAATAAAAGAAACATAACAAAATGAAATAATTTTCTATATTCCGATTTTTTTTGCTCAAAAACTCTCCACATCAAAATCTGAAAGTATACGATAGAATGATTTACATTCTTGTAAATCGTATCATAGTTTGACTAAAGAAATGAACAATATTTTGAAGCTCCCCAACGAAATGAAATATAAAAATAGTGTCTTCACAGTCCAGTTTGCCATTGACCATACAGGTCTGACCAATATAAACCTGACCCATTAAAAGTGCACATCATGACACAAAGTCATGTAAGGGGACTTACCTTGTGTCGGGGACACACTCTCAAGGGTGGGGGTTGATGCGGAGCTGTATTCAAATGCACAGTTGCCGTCACATCTTGATGGGATATTATTGATTATCACTTCAGCCTTTTTAATTTTAGAAGATAAAAGGAAAGAAGAAAGTAAATGATCAGTTTTTGAAATAATTTTATCCATGAATGAAAAACAATGATAAGTACTTTTGGTAACTTTTGGTTGACTGATGAAAATTATTAGCATGAAAAAGAATAGAGCAGAGAGAGGTTAAACAATAACAAAACTTAAAAGATCAAATGGTGCATTGGTCAAATAACAACAGAGAGGTTAAGGTCCATCAAATTAACAAGCATTCTAAAATGAGAAGGTAAACAAAGGCATTAGAATGCCGACTAAGCTTAATTTGGTGGCAACAGCGGGATTCAAACCCATGGCATCCAAACGATTGGTGCCTCACAAATTTGCAAGAATTCTTGAATAACAGAGACCTAGAATTCAAACAAGCTATAATTTTTCATTACTTTTGAATGAATTTTTTTATGATTTAATGAATTTCAATCCTGTTTGCTCCATTCCTGCATTCATAACTTCACCATGCTCATGCTTCTATCAGAAACCTACCTGTCTTTCAACATGAAGAGTGCGCAAATATTCTCCTGGGATTGGGCCCATAAAGACTGACCCCTCTCGTGTTTCTTCAACTGCTGAGCTCACTTCAGTACCAGTCACTGTAGAAACATCCAACTACAAAAGGGAAAAGGTAGACAAAAACACAGTGAATAAAGACAAATCTTGGGGACAGACCAATTTTAACATTTCCTTGAAAGAGGTTGGTGGGATTTAACAGCAACTCAACATCATTGGTCAGATTGACATAATTGGTTGGTGCCACGTCACATCCAGGAGATGATGTCATTTGCTGGAGTGAAGACAAAGCTTTGCATGATACAAGTGGGCAAGTCCGTATGTGGTCACTGTGTGCAGTACGTATGACATGTAAACAAACACAGCTGATCGTTTTGTTTTCACTCCAGCGACGCACGGTTACTATGCGGTCTGATAACCTCGGGTCACAAAGTTCACGGATATCCAACCAAGTGAATATCAAAATAAACTGAGAAGTGAAACTGTGGTTAGTGGTGGATTAGTGGAGCATTGAGTAGTGGGGAGTTGTAAGTGGGGGCTGAGTTTTATGGATTCTTGTAGTGGAGAGGGGGAGGGGTGTCAGTTGTTGAAGTATGGAATGTAAGAGAGTGAGTTTTGTAGGTGGGTTGTTATAGGAAGAGGTCTGTGATGGTGTTAAAGGGGTATGTCCCAGGGAGTGTGTGGAGGGGGAAGTCTATAAGCATGTGTTTGATAGTGAGCTGCTCACGGCAGTAGTGGCATAGATGTGTGAGAGAGCCACTGGTTACTTTAATGGTTAAGTTGAGATATCAACATCTCCTTTCCCTCTGTACAACACCCAAACAATTAGTTGTTAATGTTATTATGTGAATTCTCTGCTTCAAAATCATCCACTAATGCTTTCTAAAACATCTTTCCCATCAAAAACTTGATTGAGCTTAAGTGTGTCAGACAATGCTCCTTCAAACTATTGTACTCCTTGTGGCACAAGATAAAGAAAACAGACTTACATAAGAAAGTAGCTAGTTACTCAACTGATGACATCACAAATTTGCATATCATCTTGAATGAGTAGGCCATACATTTTCAAAAGCTGTAAAGTGGTCAATTTGAACCAAGTTTTGGTGATTACTTGCTATTTCAAGACTTTCAGACAATCTAAGCAATATTTCCCATAGATGTTGCTTCGCTTATCAAAGAAATCAATCATTCTTTATCATATGAAAAACTCACTTCAAATAGAGGTTGACCGCCACCAACTCTCCATTCAATCTCCCATGATGACTCATGGCATAATTGAGTGCCCTCAACGATCAGGTCACCTATGTCCAAATACGCCTCTAGCAAGTACTTCAGTTTCGAGGCGGAGGCACCAACAGGGATATCTAAAACAACATAGGAAAAAACAGTTTTTGAACCCATATATCCAAATGACTGACTGATTAAATATCTATGGTAAGGCATCAACACTTGAGCTTAAATGCTTAAGCCTTATTATTATTAAGTATGCAAATTTTATTGTAATTTTGTGACATCACAACAAGAAACCTATGAATTTCCTTATGTTAATCTATTGTTTTGCAATTCATTACTACATTTTGAATGGGAGCAGTTGAATACAACAAAGAGATTGAGATTTTCCAGCATACCCTCTATCAAAATGTAGCAGGAGAAAAAAGTTGAATGATTTAGAACTGACTGACTAGTTAGCTCAATTGGTTGAGCACCCTCTTTCCAGCCGGAAGGTGGTGGGTTCAATCCCTGGTCAAGTCATACCAAAGACTAATTAAATGGGATCTGCTGCCCTCTCGCTTGGTGTTCAGTATAAGGAATCAGAGCAGGGTAATAGTACAGGCTTGTGCATCCATTGTTGGCAGCTGTCTCGTTTTATTCTAAGCACTTTGGGCATGCAACTTGCATGGATTCACTGCTACATAAGAACACAGTATCACTTACAGTAACTGAAATGTAGGAAACAATTTTTTAGTCTATTGCTCAGGACCACTATGTATAGGAATTTTACCTCAATCTGGGTTAAAAATCAAGTGCTATGCCTTTCACTGTCATACATATCTTACATCATAATTTGTTTTTTTTTATACTATTTGTATATTGGATCTCAAAAACATCAAAATAAATTCAATGAATTTCTTTGATATTTTACATCATCAGAACCTGTGAGAGTGGGTTTCAGCCCTCACAATAATTTCAGGTAAATGCGTTATGTTTGTTTGTTTGTTTGTTTGTTAGGGGAGGTTTAACGGCACGTGACAACAATGGTCAAATTGTGCCAGAGAGATTAGATGATGTCAGAGATCAAAAGAGAATAGAGAAGTTGGACAGAGGGCAGTAGGTAGGTATAAGTTTGGAGAAGGTTACAACAAGTTAAGTTAAATATAGTTATAGTAGCAGGTATGGTGTAGGAAGGAGATGATTTTTCCTGGTGAGTTTTTGGGAAGAGCTCGGCACTGGTGTTGAATGGATTGAGTAAAACTCTGGGGTAGGTGAAGAGAGGACAGTCAATGACTGTAAGGGGATCCTGACAGTTGCAGAGAGGTGGGGGAGGAGGTGAGAATGCGTGAGGTGGGTGTGACCTATTCTGAGATGAGTGATGTAGACTTGGTCTTTATGAGAAAGGTTGTGGGAAGCGGGTCGTGGGAAGCGGGTCGTGGGGGGCGGGGTCGTGGGAAGCGGGTCGTGGGAAGCGGGTCGTGGGAAGGCGGGTCGTGGGAGGCGGGGTCGTGGGAGCGGGTCGTGGGAAGCGGGTCGTGGGAAGCGGGTCGTGGGAAGCGGGTCGTGGGAGCGGGTCGTGGGAAGCGGGGTCGTGGGAAGCGGGGTCGTGGGAAGCGGGGTCGTGGGAAGCGGGGTCGTGGGGGCGGAGTCGTGGGAAGCGGGTCGTGGGAAGCGGGTCGTGGGAAGCGGGTCGTGGGAAGCGGGTCGTGGTAGCGGGTCGCGGGCGCGGGGTCGTGGGAAGCGGGTCGTGGGGGCGGGTCGTGGGAGCGGGGGTGGGAAGGCGGGTCGTGGGAAGCGGGTCGTGGGAAGCGGGTCGTGGGAAGCGGGTCGTGGGAAGGGGTCGTGGGAAGCAAGGTTGTGGGAAGCGGGGCTGGGAAGCGGGGCTGTGGGAAGCTGGGCTGTGGGAAGCTGGGATGTGGGAAGCGGGGCTGTGGGAAGAGGGGCTGTGGAAAGTGGGGCTGTGGGAAGCGGGGCTGTGGGAAGCAGAGCTGTGGGAAGCGGGGCTGTGGGAAGCGGGGCTGTGGGAAGCGGGGCTGTGGGAAGCGGAGCTGTGGGAAGCGGGGCTGTGGGAAGCGGGGCTGTGGGAAGCGGGGCTGTGGGAAGCTGGATTGTGGGAATGAAAGGCTAAATGTTGTGGAGTTTGTTATCAGAGTGGGTGTTCCAATTTGATTGCCAGCGGTGACGGACATGGGAAATAATAAGCGGTTTAATGTCAGCATGTGTGTTGGGAAGGGGGAGAGTGAGATAATGTTTTGCAGCTGCATTGGCTTTGTCATTGCCAGGGATGGCCATGTGACTGCATTATAAACATTTATACATAAATTAATTTATCTAAGTTAAGACAAGTACATTTTTCAACATTTAATCCCCCAATATTTTGAAAACACCCCAACCTCTGATCATATTACCTGAACAAATTGAAAATTTCTTACCTTTGGCTGTTTCTCCATTATGAGTGACACTTAAGATACCTCCCAAAGGCGGGGATGCCCCTTGAGTTCGGTCCACCTGAATATTCACATCAGTGGGCCACGCAGGTTTGTGATAGGTCACCGTATTACTTTCCGCATCAGATGACCCCTGCAGGACCGCGGTATCTTTTATTCCCACCAGAGGAAATCCGTACCCACATTTGGCCGGGATAAAGGTGACACTGAAGGCCCCAGTCGAGATTTTTTCAACACTCACATCAACAATGGTGATGCCGTTTGGTCTGACAGCGTCTGATACTCTATCATCTTGAGTTGGAAGAATGGAAAAATGATCAATAAATACAATTTACATTGAACAATTTAAAGATTTAAGAACAAGTCACAAAATACTTGAGCTTAATTGGAAGAAGATGAAAAACATGAAAAAAACGAAAGTTACATCAAAGGATGATCACATATAAAATAAGACAGAGCTGTTGGTAAAGAAGCCGGGAGAGTTGGGCTGAAGCTCAACTGTAAGAAATGTAAGAGTATGAGGATAAACAGCAAACGGAAGGAACAGAACAAAGTAGGAAGTGAAGAAGTTGATGATGTAGATACCTTTGTATACCTTGGAGCAACGTTAATTGCCGATGGAGGAGGAGTTAAGGATATTTACAACAGAATGGCCAAAGCCAGAGGAGCGTTCCTTAGAATAAGTAAGGTATGGAGTTCCTCAAGCATTGGAAGGAAGGTGAAAATCAAGTTGTACATGATGTTGGTACTGCCCGTGCTATTGTACGGATGTGAAATATGGAAGCTGACAAAGGGAGCTGGACACCTTCCAGTTCAAATGTTTGAGAAAGATTTTGAGAATCAGATGACACCAAATGGTGACGAACGAATGAGTGCGAACGAGTAATAGAGATAGCAGAAATACAAAGAGTAAGTGATGAAATAAAAAGATGATGATGGAACTGGATCAGACATCTTTCAAGAAGAAAAATAGATGAAGATCGCACCATAGCTTTGGGGTGGAAACCAGAAAGGCATAGGAACGTGGGAAGACCTAGCTAGGATGACATGGAGGAGAATGGTTGAGAAGAAGAGAGACAGAGCAGGGTGGAGATTGTGGACTGCTGTAAGAAGGAGAGCAGATGAAAGAAGTGAATGGAGCATTGATGATTGATTTAGGTAAGGTTCATCAAAATAGGTTAAAAATTTGGACATTTCACAAAAAATTGAATAATAATGAATTATTGAATTATGTACATTTTCATCTCAATATATCACAAAGAAAACTAAACTTTCAAAAAAAGAATTACCCTACGTCACTTACAGCTATCATATATGGTTCCAATGAAGACATTGTCCACGTAGTAATCACCGAATGCATGTATCTGAATCTTGTCAAAAGACACAGGGTATCGAGTGCTGAGACCATCAGGGGTCAACTTCTCCAAGAGGTTACTCTCTAGGTCAAAGCACTTGTGAGTCCATCTGGACGAAAAAGGTGAAAGGATGCTTTGAATAAGATTATTATTTTCATATATATAATAGAGGACTATTTAAGAAACAATTTGTGGTGTAAAATTATGTTCATATCTTTTTCCATTTTGGAGTTCTTGTATTTCAAAGATTTTACCAGTGTGACCTAGCAGTTGTAACTGATTTCAAATAGCCTCAGTTTTGATAATATTGCGGTACACAACACAGTGAAATGATATGAGCAAGGACAGAACAAAATTACATCACACGATCAACACGAGCAAGTACATCTATATACAGTAGTGCAAAAGGAAAGCAGTAGATCTGGCAACCAAATTCACCAACTTCTGTACAATAATGTGAGGTGCTTGTATAATGCTTTCCCAGGCACAGCCTTCTCAAAGCACTTTACAAAGAAGCTAATTGTCCTCAAAAACCAAGACCGTTCAATAAAGGGCAAATTGCTTCCATAGTTAGTAATACAACCAATTACAGTGAGGATAACTGTGATATAAACCAATCATCATTATTCTGTGCTTTGATTAAAAACAATTTAACAAGATTAAAATAGTTACTCGTCAACGTCAGTGACACCCAAGTCCAGGACCACCGAATCGTAACGCTCGATTCCAAATTCATCTGACCAATGGGTGAACACTTCAAAGGTTTCGGACACATCACCATGCACAGCGAAACATAACTATAAAAACAAATGAAGAAATAAATTCATCAGTTGATATTAAAGATACAATGACTTAGTTAAAGGGATATTCCTATGTTTTTGTTGTGAATTTATATCTTTCATATTATGAATTTAGGAACCTATATACAAAGCTTCAGACTCCCCTCATTATTGATATTTGAAAAAAAAACATTACTTGTTCCGCTCCTTAAAGTTTCAAACAGTCAGACCCGACCTGATAAATAAGCAAATCGGGTCAGACTTTTCCTTATCTACCTACTGTGGCGTAGCGGTTATCATACCTGTCTACAGACCACGAGGCCCTGGGTTCAAGCCTGGGTTGGGTAGACACGCCAGTGTACCACAACTGGTCATCAAAGGCCGTGGACATTGACTTGGTTGTCGATGTTATGTCTGTCTGTACGTCGTACCTGTGTTCTCGTTCGGGTCATATTAAGTGTTTCGTAATAGCATTGTTACTATCATGACCGAATATGCAGGCAATGACCCCGTCATTGTAATTGTGTGTTCACTCGTCGTCGTCGTCGAGACTTTTCCTCTTTATTTTCTTCATTCTGAAAACCACAAGTTATTAGGATTAAACATCCTTTATCAATGGCTCCATTGTATTTGTTCTCTTGTTGGTCCTGAGTTGTTGTGGAAGTTGGTGTTGAGTATCATATTAGCAATGGATGAGGTCCTTATTGTGTGGTTATTTTAATTAAGATAAGTGGTCTCATTATTTGCTACAGTAAGCTTGTGGTTATGATTTGCTGGAACAAATTTTTAAGGAGAAGGACAAGTCATGTGATTTTTGAACAACAAATTTCATAATTAAAAAGGTTCCTGAACAGTCATGTGACACTTTATTCTGTGACATAGGAGTGACAAATTGTTGTGTTGCGGGTAACCACTAACTATGTGTGTTATATACATCATCGTCGGCAACCATGGGTGGGTAGTCGATAGCAGGGAATTATTAACAATGCAAGTATCAAGTCCTCATTTGATACCAGTCCTTTTTCAGTATTAAATATATACGTCATTCTCACTGGGATTATTATGTACAGACGGCCATGGAATTTTACAGTAGGGCCTCCGAGTGTAATGACAAACAGATGCAACTTTTGCATTTCAAAATTAAAATAATCAATTCAAATTTTACTTTTTTGGCAATATAAACGCCATTCAATTGCTTGAAAAAAAGTAATATGCTATGGTTTCCAGTCATGTACAAAAACTACAAATTAAAATACTAAAAGTGTGACATTACATGCTACAGGTAAGTGTCATGGGTATAAAATATGTACAGTAGGCTACAGTGAAGAAAACCGGACATGATGCTCTGAAATCTTGTATCAAGCTTAGAATTGGAAAATAGGCATTCGACTCGTAAAAAATAGAGATGATTTTTTATTTTCTTGCAATTGTGCCAGTGTTTTTTCCATAAATTTTTATTGGAATCCCTTAAGTATATTTAATATTACTATGTACCCCAAAATGAAAATCCATGGAAATATTCCTTTGTAAGGAAATTAGAATGGTAGATCTTTTATATATGCAATTGTCATTTTATATAAAGACAATTTTGCTCAGAAGTTTCAAACTCTGTCAGCATATTTTTAGTGACATTCCATTCTTTTTTGCTTTTGGGGACTTCAAAGACCCAAATGTAGTTCCTGCTGGTGGTATGAGACTTCATTTCTAGGAAATTATTGGAGGAGGGAGATAAGCAAATTCATCACTTCTAACAATATGGGGTCATGCCCCTTCCACCCTTCCCCCACCCTCCCCCTCTCAAAAAAAAAAAAAAAAAAAGGTTTTATATTATATGAAGTTGGATGAAGAAAACACTCACTCTTCTGAAGAATCAAATTCTTCAAATACCAACATTGATTTCAAAGTGATTGCCCTCTTACACATTTAAGGAGGGAATTTTGTCTCAAAAAAATGGCTTGACACGCTTCCAGTAATTGCACTACATACTAGTAACGTAGCTTCCGTGGCGGTTTTTGATTGGCTTGTGAGTATACATGCAAATATTTAGACCAATCAATAAATGTTCAATTGCATTGTATATTTCTCTCTATGTTAACATGATAACTGGCCTTTAACTATTGACTTGGGATAAGAAAAATTTTCAATGACAAAAACAACCTGTTCCTAATCCATTTTTAACGAGAAGACAAGACATTTTAACAGGAAATAAAAAAATTGCATATTTTCTAAATACAGTATTTGACGTATTAAGGGCCCATGCTCTAACAAGTGCCCACCAAACATTTTTGACTGTTAGCAACATCAATAAATTAAAAAATATACTGTGTATATGTATTCATGCTTCTTTTGTATGCTAGTCTAAATCCCTGCCAGGGAAAATAAATTTGTAGTAATTCATTAATTTCTATGGCTAGTATAGAACCAGTTCACATATGGAATTTGTATGTGCAATGCAGTTTGAATAGCACACTGTACATGACTCCTGTGAGCATGGGCACTTATTAGGAAGAAACTTTGAACCTAAAAATTGGTACTATGCATTTTATTTTTAGGTGCTTATTACGCCCACTACGGTACTTACAAATGCAACTTCCAAAAAGTGAAGTATAAATATCTGCTTAAAACTATGTGTCACAATGATATGTGAAACAAAATTAAGAAATCCCCTTACTGTTTTATATGGCTGAACTCTAACAGGTTCTTCCGTGTCAAAAATATACTCTGGGTTTTTCCAAGATGTGCGGCCACAAAATGCTTCCTCACGCGTCAAAGCCCCACTGACTACCGTTGCGTTCCCCTCAAAGTCCTGATAATACGCAGAGGTCCCACTTGAAGAGCGTGCACAGGTGACGGTGATCATACTTATGAGGGCATCTTGAACCTGAAAGAACAAGTTTCCATTAATTATTAATTAAAAGTTCTATGTATTTTGGTTCTTATGTAGCACTTATCAATGCATGTATTCAAAGCGCCTGTCATAATTCTCTAGGCAGCAGCTCGAGATCAGCAACGTTAACTCAATTAGAAATGAATGAAGGAAGTGAATAAACACTGTGTTTTCACAACTCTCTTCTCAAATAGTGTTCAGAGAACCAGGCAGGAGTGACTGTCTTGCCATTGGAACCGCCATTTACCGTCCTCATTCGATTGACTGTGAGCATCACCTAACCATTGGCCCTTTTCCCACAGGTCGAGTGGGTGAAGTGTGATGCAGAAAACGAACCTCTGAACTTGATGTCAGTGTATCGTTCTGCATGTCTGTGGAAAAATTACTGGTTGGACTCAACCCTGGGATCTACAGCATCTCAGTCATATGCTCACAATACTGAGCAACGGACAATGCAGCTTCCATTTGCCATGGGTGAAATGCAGGATATTGAGAGCTGTCCAATGTTCATTCACGTGTTTCATATTTGAAATAAATACAACAATATTGTTTTTAAATGTAATATTCTTATATTTGACTTAACTTAAAAATATCTAAAGCAGAATTAATAAGTAACTTCCCTAGTGAAATGATGGATTCATATTCACAACGTCTGCTTATCACAGGATACAATTGATGTCTCTGGTTTAGGAAATAAGCCACACCCACCATAGCAATGCGGTAACTAGGTGGGGCAAACAAACCTCAAATCCGCAATCGTGCATGACCAATGCATTGACATTTAGATGTTCATGTGACCTACCACAAGCTTTGATCCATTTATGGCACTTTTCTGGATCTTTAGAGTTTTTAGCAAAAGAAATAAACAAAATTCCATTTGCTAACCGTTCTGGGTGACAGGAATTGAATTTACAAAGCCCATAAACACAATGTTTATTTACCATTTTGTCATCACTCAGTCTGTGTGTGCAGAAATTTGTTTTGCACAGTATATTGCATTGACTGCAAGAGCACACACCGCTAGCTAGCTGTACTGTACCAGTACCACGTAGGATGTTTGCCCCACTTAGTTACGCAGATTTTGTTGCTAGGAAAAATCATGCAGTGATTGCTTGAAAAAGATGTCAATCAATTACTTAGAGAGGTTAATTCAAACAAGAGGTGAGTCCCCTCTCCTCCAATCACACTGCAGGAAAAAATCTATAGGTCTTATGGACGATTTTATTTTCACCAAAACCGCCTATAAATTCTTACCGGCTATAAATTCTTAACAGAGAAATCTTTAAATTTGAGTCATAATTAATAAAAGTTTGAAGAATTTTTAATGAATGCAAAAGTTGTGATGTATGAAAAAAAGGACAGCTCAAAATCTCTAAAATTCTGTCGTAAATTTCTTTTATCAACAATCGTTGGCTTTTTTACTGCTGCTACATTTTGACAGAGGGTATGATGGAAACTCAAAATCTCTTGGTTATATTCAACTGCTCCCATTCACAAAACAGTGGTGAAAAATTGAAAACAATCAGTTAATATACAAGCTCATTTTTCCTTGTTGTGATGTCACGAAATTACAATAAAATTTGCATTATTTATTATAATAACATTCAAAATGCTGTGAAATGTTCAATTTATAACTGATTTTGAAAAGTGTCTGCTATTTTCATGCTTTATAGCATATTCTAAAGTTGTTGCTGTCTGTCCATATGTTTTTAAATATGCATGAAAACTGCATTCAATTTCAAAGTTGCTGTGTTTTATTCACACTCCATGGGTACCACTCCACGGGTACCACTCCACGGGTACCACTCCACGGGTACCACTCCACGGGTACCACTCCACGGGTACCACTCCACAAGTACCACTCCACGGGTACCACTCCCACGGATACCACTCCACGGATACCACTCCACGGGTACCACTCCACGGGTACCACTCCACGGGTACCACTCCACGGGTACCACTCCACGGGTACCACTCCACGGGTACCACTCCACGGGTACCACTCCACGGGCACCACTCCACGGGCACCACTCCCACGGGCACCACTCCCACGGGCACCACTCCACGGGCACCACTCCACGGGCACCACTCCACGGGCACCACTCCACGGGCACCACTCCACGGGCACCACTCCACGGGCACCATTCCACGGGCACCACTCCACGGGCACCACTCCCACGGGCACCACTCCCACGGACACCACTCCACGGGTACCACTCCACGGGTACCACTCCACGGGTACCACTCCACGGGTACCACTCCCGGGTACCACTCCACCGGTACCACTCCACCGGTACCACTCCACCGGTACCACTCCACCGGTACCACTCCACGGGCACCACTCCACGGGCACCACTCCACGGGCACCACTCCACGGGCACCACTCCACGGGCACCACTCCACGGGCACCACTCCACGGGCACCACTCCACGGGCACCACTCCACGGGCACCACTCCACGGGCACCACTCCACCGGTACCACTCCACGGGTACCACTCCACGGGTACCACTTCACCGGTACCACTCCACGGGCACCACTCCCACGGGCACCACTCCACGGGCACCACTCCACGGGCACCACTCCACGGGCACCACTCTCACGGGTACCACTCCACCGGTACCACTCCACGGGTACCACTCCACGGGTACCACTCTACGGGTACCACTCCACGGGTACCACTCCACGGGTACCACTCCACGGGTACCACTCCATGGGTACCACCTTGTGTTCTTAAACAAGACATTACTAGCTGGGTAGGTAGCTTGTATGACCAAGTAGAACATTTCAAACGAGATAATAATTACAACTTGAGCCCAGCAGTCTTTAAATGGACACAATATCACTTATAGTCAGTTTTAAGTTACGACAAATCAAAGTTCGCAACAATTTTTAGCGTGTGCAAAAGTGATGATGTACGAACAGGAATACAGCTGAAATTATTCAATGTATCTTTTTGTTTCTTTTCCAAATTCCAAATATCAAAGGTTCTCAAATTGCACTCTACTGTTAAATCTGGATCAATTGAGGTTATAATAATATTCAATTTCTTGTTCATTGTAGGCAACTTCTCCCATTTTCGAAATATATGGGGCAAGGACGAAAGCAAAGTCTACAAAACCAATTTTCTAGGTGTTTCATGCTGAGGTCACAAAATATTGCACAATTTACGCTTATTAGATATCTGTTTTTATAAATGCTGTAAATAGTCAATTTTTCACGGATTTTGCTGTGACTTTTTTTAACCAGATCTGCTACCTGTTCATATACCTTAACATAAAGGAGACATACAGTCTGATATAACCCTTATTTCATATGACAGAATTGAAAATAACAAATCATCTGACCAAGTTTCATATATCCCAAAGCAATTTAACACATTTTTGTACTTATTATAAACTTTAATGCTACTACTTAATAGTACCATGGTAGCTGCCATTTTGATTTTAAAACATGCAGATTATGATGCCATCAGCCCAGCAAGGCTGTTGGAATGCTTTGTATTTCTTTATAATCTAAGTTTTCTAGCTTATGAAAAATTGTTTTTCTTTGGTAAGGGTCAAGGAAATGTTTGTTTACACATGAATTATCATAACATGCTGTTACAACTATGTGTCACATCATTTTGGAAAAAAAACTATAATCACATTTATAAAGAAATACATTCTAATCCTTATGTCCCTATTGGGCTTGATGTGTTTGGCAGTTGGTTTAGAATGGTTCATATGAAATAATGATTGTATCAGACTTTATGTCTCCTTTAACCCTTACTCTACCACGCGGCGATAGTATCGCCGTTTTCAAACCACCTTTTTCTAAAAATAAAATCGGGACTTTACCACAGTCCTATAAGAGTAATCTTGGTATCATTTTAAAGTACTCGGATATTTCTTTCACAAAATGAAACTTTTTTATAGGGGTCATATTACATAATTTTTAGAAAAAATACATCGAAAAAGGGTAAAACTCAATATTTGCTAAAAAAAATTCAATTTTTTTATTTTTCTCTTTTACATCTTACGATAATTTCAAGATCACATTTTTGCCTCAAAATCAAACGCGCATGTCCTAGGACATGATAGTATTGGTTTCTGGTATAATTTTTATAATCCCTACGTCCAATCTCTTGTTCTGGAGAAATTTCTTCAAAATTTCATGAATTTCTGCCATTTTTGACCCGTTTTTTTCAAAAAATCGTGTAACCCAAACCTTACATCACGCATGCTTTGTTGAACCGCCGTTCGAAAGCGCTTGAAATTTCCTTTTATTTGATATGTAAATAAAGGCATACCCCCCTCTAATTAGAACCTATCCTATAAGAACAAAATTACACTAATTCAATTTGAAAGACCACGCAGTGCAGAGGAAATGTACGCGACTAGCGTGCGAGCGCTCCGGGTTCAAGTCTCGCCGTGACTACGGCGTAATTATTTTTCTGCTGCAGCTTTCAGGGGACGTTTGACTTTTATCATTTTTGATGTGTTTTCATCTTTTCTTTCTTTCTAAAAATTATAGATTAGTATCATTGGAAAGGAAATTTCAAAAACAATCTAAATATGTAACACAAATCTCTGTTTTCAATACTGACAAGAAGTTATACCTCTGCAAAGATTGACCATTTGTTGACCAAATTTAGCCAAAAATTGCTTAATTTGCATAATTTTGTCCAATATTTCCTAAATTGGTTTTAATTACTCAAAAGATAAATATCTTAGCATCTATTCCAACCAAACTTGTAACGAAAGAAAATGAAAGGAAAGCTAGTTGTCAAAAATGCGTATGAAAAAAAAGTTACGAAAATTGGGGTCGCTATTTTTAAAGCCCTGGTAGAGTAAGGGTTAAATTATAATTCATATTGACTAACCTCATTAGCTGTTGATGAAGCAGACAGTAGAGAAGACTCAACACCGCCCAAAACAAGAGCAAACTCATCAGTGAAAGGAGCGGTTGGAGCGTTGAACGAGATGAGCTAAAATAATACAACAGTTCATAGAATATATACAATGATGGCAGCATGGGCGGTTGTATGAGATTTTAGTTGGGAGGGGCAAACATAATGGGGAGACAAAATATAAACATCTTTTTTATTCATTATACTTATAATTCCATACAAAAAACAATGACATTAGGTGGACATAAGTTAAGCCAAATTTAACAGCAATCCGAGCTCGCACCCTTCTGTGCTATAAGTAATTTCCCACAGGCCTCTACTCCTACACAACACATAACTTAACCTCCACACTCTGACTTCTGTGTGTTAAAGTCTGCAGTGAGTTTACATGAAGTTACATATCTCAAAATACAGTTTTGTAATTTTAGATTTCAAGTGTAAGAGATTAAGTGAGTTGTGTGGTTGTTTGGGGAATTTTATTTTCCAAAAGAAGGAACTTTCCTCTCCTTGCAGTGTATAGGGAATGTCCACCTAATGATCAGGAAATCTTTGGGGAATGCACCTACTAGGCCCCTATGGCAAGCTGCTATGTATTTTTTCATTTATTCTTCAACAACTTCAGGCCTCTGGCCCTTAGTATTAAAATTATACACAAGCTCTTTACAAACAGAAGTACAATATATGCAAAACTTGAAAAGTAAATGTGATGAAATGGAATTCATAGCAATGATAAAGACAATCACAAAATTTCTTGGTGTCTCTATATATGAATGGTATATATCTCTGAAAATCTGTTAAAATAGCAAATACTTTATTAGAATGGGTACCAAATTAGGCAATTTATCACAGGTTTTAGAATTTAATGTACAAGGGTAGGATTTAGATACTTACAAGAGTAGCTCCTCAAAATCAATGTTCATGAGCAGGTTGTAGAATCTTATCAATGCTCTCTCTGAATCAATTTAAATTACTATTGTTTAAAAAAGACAAAATGATGCTCCAGAGACATGTATATCAATATTAAGAAAAATCATTATGCCCAATCCTCGCTACAAATTTTCAGTCTTTTCACCCCCAAGAACCCCCATTTTGGCAGATATAACTTTTAGACTTGTCAAGAAGCAATTAAGAAACCCACCACAGATAGTTCAGTGATTTTACGCATCAGTAATTACACTCCCAATCATCTATATGCACACAATGGAACTTGTTGTGCAGAACCAGGTATTGTGGATTTGGTTACTGCAGGGCCAAGTCATGCGTGTAATGTGGGGCTGAGGATTCATTTTGACTTTTAAAAGGATGTTTTCATCAGTGAGTTATAAACATTCTGGTGAATTTGGATTCGTCAAACTGAAAATTTATAGCCAGAGTTATTCATAATGTAACACATATCACAACAACAAATATCCGTATCCTACCTGATTCTCCGCAGTTACAACAGAAGATATTTGTATTTTCTGTTTCTCGGTTAAAGCGCTGGATATTTCATTGGCAGTGTAAGGTACATCATACATAGTGAAACCAATTTCCAAAAAAGGTTTTCCACCCAGCGCCAAATAAGTTGCTTCTAGGAAGTACTTTTTGCTCCCCTCTAGGAAAATCTTATCGGAGGTTGCCTCTTTGAACTCAAAATAATCGCTACCACCGGTTAGACATCTTGCAATGACCTCCTGAACAGAAACGGTTAAAAGGCATAGCATTAAATCAAAATCTGATCTGATTTTTATTTGCTTTGTGTATGCACATTTTTAGAGTAAGAAGAGGAGCTAATTTGAGAGTAAATTAAGGGATTAGTTCAGTGGTCAAGCATTTTCATCTTCTATGAAAGAGAACTTCAAAAGAAACAAAATGGTAAAGAAAGCATTTGAAAATCTTATTCCGTTACAGAGATATTCAAGTTTAAAGAATTAGTTCAGTGGTCAAGCATGTTCATCTTCTACAAAAGAGAACTTCAAAAGAAATAAAATGGTGAGAAAAGCAATCAAAAATCTTTTTCCGTTAAGAAGATATTCAAGTTTAAAATTTGGTATCATTTCTGTAAAAACGACTGAAGTCAGATTAGTTGTGACATCACAGCCTCAAATCTAAGGCTATGACATCACAACTAGTCTGATTTCAGTCGTTTCTACACAAATGATACAAAATTTTAAACTTAAATATCTCCTTAATAATAATAATAATACAATATAAAAATACGAGCAAAAGGTAAATACACAAAATGAAAAAGCTAAGATCTAACAAAAAAGATTTTACAATGCTTTCTTCACATTTTGTTTCTTTTGAATTCCTCTTTCATATAAGATAGACTTGTTTGACCCCTGAATCAATTCTTTAACTTAAGAAAAATAGTAATTCAGCATATACTAAGCAGTAATTACTTCCACTCCATTTTACACTTCTTACTGTAAATTATACACAATTCAGATGAAGAAACACCATTACTAGTAACACATCAAAATCTGAGAGAGAGAAAACAACTAGCGTCATTGGGTGCTAACACTACACCATGCATGGCTTTACTTTGTAACGAGGACAACAAAAATTGCTATCAAAGCAAACAATACATTACAGGAACACATGCTAACAAGAATTTCAAAAGATTGTATGATCAAGCCTCTATTTAAAGGAATTTTCCCAAGAATTTTCATTTTTTCATATATGATAGAGAAAATTGTAGAAACAAAGTGGTAAAAAAAAAACTATGTTAATATCTTATTCCATTTAGAAGTTATAACAATTTAAAGAGTAGAAAAATGTTCTTACAAACACCTCATACAGTATATGTCCTTCAGCTTGGTGATGTCATCAAGGCAATTCCAACACAGTTCTTATGTATTTCTTATAAATTTAATCACTCTTTTTTCACATTATTGAACAGCATTTTTGATTCAATATAAAGATAAGAGTGGAATATATCATTTACAAGAAAAGATTTTGATTTTTTCTTGGTGTACATCACATTTACAATGATAAAAAATTCAAATCATTTTAAAAGAAAAACAAAAGACGTTTTGTTGAGATTGTCTCTATGACATCACAGATGCTGCCAATCAGTCACTTTTGTCCAAATTCAAAAATACTTTAAAAATTTGTAACTTCTAAACAGAATAAAATATTAACAGAATAAGATATTAACATAGTTTTTTTCATCACTTTGTTTCTGAAATTTGTCTCTATCACATATGAAAAAATGAAAATGCATGGGAATATTCCTTTAGAGTCCTATCTACGGCAAATATTATAACAAATCAATGCATGAACAATGTTCCAGCACAAAAGTGTAAGCCAGGCAGGACTGTAAGCAAACCATAAGAAAGACAGGTTGTGCAATTCTTGAGTAATTTACAAAAGGTAGTTAGCCAGTTAAATTTACACAATTAGAAAAAGAATAAAAATCATCAGTTGATCAGTACTTCTAACAATATTGATCAGTAAATCAAGATAGTTTTAGCAGTAAAATGAAATAAGCTGAAACAACAGAGTGTATCAAACATCAAGTCAGTTTAAAATTATAACTTCATAATTTTCAGTAATCCTTTCATCGGAAACATTTTTCATTTCTATGTAGCTTGGTTCCCTCACCTTTGCAGAATAATCAATGGGCGACCGGCTGAGATAGAGATTTGCTTTATCTATAGAGCAAATGATATGAAACCTGTAGTAACCATCTCGAGGTGGAACGAAGAATCCGCTAAGACTTGAAAAATGTTTCCCAGATTCCCCAAGAGATGGATTTTCGGGAGTGGCAGCATCATCAACAAATTCATAGCGATAGTCCGGGCTGTTTTTATCCAACTGGACATTGTCAATACTATCAAATGATACAAAAGCAATCATCAATCACAGTGGACCACAACACCCATGGGCGGAATTTGCTTACCGAAAGTGGGGGGGCAAAGTCAAAAGTATAGAAGGAGGGGGGGCAAAACCACAAAGCCATGCTAAGATGCAAAACATGACCATACAAAAGATACAAATTCTGAAAAAAAGTGCAGGGAATTCCCCACTTTCCCATCTCAAATCCCACCTATGACAACACCAATGGTCCCATGTAATTTTTCAGATGTCCAGAAATAAAAATATGAGGAAAAGAAAGGGACAGGATAGGAAAATGGAAAGAAAAGGGGTGGAGAGGGAGGGAGAGAGAGAAAAAAAAACAGTTTTGTTATTGTTGTTGCAGTATTCTTACAGAAATATCTAGTCCCAGAAAGTAAAAAAAAAAATATATTATCACCCTTGAATCACAGTAAAGACACTCATGATTTATCTGTGAAAAACTATGGATAGCAGGATTGTGGCTTTCGGATATGAGGATCACAGTGGGGGAAAATGATGAGTAGAAAAAATGCCATCACCTAAAAATCTGGAATTTTGACTTTTTATGGGGAAGAAGGGGGAGTGGGTCACTTACTTGTCAGGATATGTGTCCAACCACACTTCTCGTCGCAGTCCTCTGTTCCCTGGATATGATGGCTGATCGGCAGCAGCAGGGCTGGTCATGCAAAGTATTTGTGTGGTGGTCACATCAATGACATCACATGGCTGACCTACCAAATAAAACATAAAATCTTGTTACCATCTCTCATACTATGGTACACACCGGTGTTCACATTAGGATGTGGGGTTGTGAGCTACATACAAAAAATGAAATCCTTTCACAAAAAATGATATTTTGGGAGGGAAATTCATGCAAAAAAAATCACAAGCTTAGGCAGTGTAGCCAGCCTTTTGAATTGATTGCAGGGGAGAGAAGAAGGGGAGGGAAGGGGGTTAAGAACATTTTTAAACTATTAAAGTTTTGCAGTTTCCCGAAATCCTCAATTTTGTCCAATATTCTCAACATTTGGGTATCTAATTTTCCACTGGGTTTTGGATAGCACTTGGAGAAGGGGGAGGAAGGGGGGGTAAGAACATTTTAAAACCATTAAAGTTTTGCAGTTTTACAAAGTCCTCAATTTTGTCCAATTCTCCACACCTTTTCGTATCTAATTTTCTACTAAGTTTTGGATAACACTTGGAATTGGAATCCAGTAAAGTCACTCAAGTGTATAAGAAATTTGTATCATATTTCACGATGACCACTGACACTTTTACTGGGCTCAAACATATTACACTTGGATTTCACATACCAACTCAATTCTCGAAAGCACATGAAGATTAGATCAATATTTCAAATAAGTTAAAGGCCCTACTTATAAATTCCAGTGTGACAATTAACCACTGTCTGTGTCAAATGATAACTTCGATATGCTTCAAATTCGTAATTCATGAGGACAACAGGGGAAAACAGAACAAAAAAATAAGGTTTTGACACTGTTCCCTTACTTTATTGAGAAAACGTTTGGCCCTGTGTGTCCCCCTTTCCCCTTATATCCACCCACTTTGTGAAGGAATTACAGCCCTGATTAATACAAAATCATTAAGCAACTCTACCTCCAATGAAGACTGTGGCATCAGATGAAAAGTAATCACCGGTCACGGCCACCAGGAGACCACCTGCGAAACTTCCCTCTGTTGGTGAGACACCATACACAACTGCCAAAACAAACAAAAAAGCAAAAGACAGGAATCAGAAATATGAGGTAATGTGAACATATGCAACAATCTTGAACAAAACTTGTTGGAATAATTTAACAAAATTTGTACTGTTTTTAGGAAGCTATTTTTCTATTCTACTTTATTGAACATCTACAGCTAAATCCATCCGAGCCATGAAGGCCAATAGAATCGATGCCGAGAGCCATGAAGGCCAATAGGGCCTATGCTTATCTACAGATTTTGTAGCGCAAGCGGATGACAGCATGTGTCTCCCCTGGATGGGACACCATTCCATCGCAGGTTAACTCCCCAGCAGTGATAGTACTCATCTTACTGCTGAGTAGACTGGTGCAAGTAGAGTAGTGTCTTGCTCAAGGACACAATGCAGCGCTTGCAACGCAAGTCGAACCCGATACCTTTCACATATGAGCATGACTCCTTATCCACTGCACTCTATGTCAACATTTACAGATCATAATTTATGACAATTTCTAAAAGATTCATCAATCAATAGTCTGTAATTTGTCATCAGTTTTTTACTTTCAGGACATTGGCATAATTTTCCTAATTCCCTTAGTGTCCCTCAATCCTACCTTATTATCTTCACCCCTCCTCCATCTGCCCCACTCCAGCCAATGTTAAATGTTTGACTTTTCAAACTAGGTTAAAAATTGAGGATAGAAATAATCAAAAAACCCAACACTAAAATATATAGCTCTCATACTGCTAAAATGATTAAACAGTTTTGTACAAGATTATAGCATACACAGTTAAGAGTTGTATATCTCTGAGGTCCATATATTTATAGAGGCAACATAAGCTAACCCTTTACATGAAACCCATGATTTCTTAATGCAATTACAACAAAAAGGTATGTCGGGAAGCAAAATACAGAACAAATTAATTTATATTTCTAATACCAATAAGTCTCACAGAGGTTCAAATCCATTGTCAAAGTCACTGCAAACTCTCAAGGATATTAGTTTTGGTATGCACCTGCCAAATATGTCACATGACTTTAAATATTTACCAAGTAAACAATCACCACTGTTTCAAAAAACTTGAAACCAAGATATGTCCAGATTAATAATCACCAGAGTAAATTTGGCCAACCTGTTGCATGATCAAATATGTATAGAGCATATTGAAGAGAAGAAATTGGTTACTGCTGAATCTGTCATGACCATCGATCACAACCATTGGTCATGACCGATCATGACCATCAATAACCATCATCATGACCATCAATCACAACCATCAGTCATGACCATCAATCTCAACCATTGGTCATAACCACCGATCACAACCATCGGTCATGACCATCAATCACAACCATTTATCATGACCATTGATCACAATCACCAAAATTTTTTGATGCTCAATCGATGGTTAATGTAACCGATGATTATGTTCAATGGTAACAACCAACAATTACAAACAGCTGTTAAAAACAAACTGGATTATCTTTTTTCTTTTTATAAAGACATTTTGACAAACAATTTCAACAATAAAATGCACTTTCTACAGGCCTCAAGACTACTGCACCCCCAACTGAATCCCCCACTACCCCTCCATCCCTGTTTTTTACCATTTGTAGACATTTGGACAAGCAATATAAACTAGAAAATGACCTATATGGTATTTCACTGTAAAACTTAATGTGACTGCACTCCTCAGATTTCCCCTCCCATTTTCCCTCCTCCTTTCCACATCCCCTCCTCCTCCCCTAACCTGTCCCCTTCCCATCCCTCTAATTCATTTCCTGTATTGATAAGTTAATGAACCAACCTGCGTGGGTTTGGAAGTGATACAACTCGTTGAACTGATGGATAAAACTGACAGATAAAGATGATGTTTAGAAGCTGAGAAGAAAAAAAAGACTGTGTAAATGGACAGATAGAGGGAGCCTTTGCTAAATTGATTTTAAATCCACTAAAAACATGAAGAAAACCATAATTATTTAAAAATCAAAAATACAACCTGTTTAGAAGCTGAGAAAGAAAAAAAAGCAAGAGAAGTTAATGTAAATGGACAGATAGAGGGAGCCTTTGCTAAATTGATTTAAAATCCACTAAAAACATGAAGAAAACAAAGCATCTCATCAAAATATGTTTAAGTCCTCTTCCATATAAGATAAACATGCTTGAGCACTAAACTAATCCTTTAAAGGCTGTGAGGCTTAATCTCATGCTTTGCTTAATTAAGTATTTCTGTACAATTCTTACCAACAACAGTAGTTTTTGGCAAACAGTTTAGTTCTCCAATTTGGGACTTCCCTTCATTATCTAATGCAATTTTGTATCTGGAAAGGAAAAATGGAAAGATCATATATAAATGAAACCAAAATAGCAAATGCTGACTATAATATGATAATACCATAAGGGTCAAAAGTATTCTCTGTAACAAAATCATTTCAGAAGGGCATGCTTCCCCGCATGTTAGTATATTAGCTTTGTCACAAATTTGGCTTTTTTTCAAAATGATTTGGCTTTTTTTTCAAATGATTTGTATTTCTTTCAAACTGATTTGAGTTTTTTTTCCAAAATAATTTGGCTTTTCTCAAAATGAGTGTGCTTTTTTAAACTGATTTGGCTTTTTTCAAACTGATTTTGCTTTTTTCAAACTGATTTGGTCTTTATCAAAATGATTTGGCTTTTTTCAAACTGATTTGGTCTTTATCAAAATGATTTGGCCTTTTTTCAAAATGATTTGACTTTTTCTCAAAATAATAAGCTTTTTTCAAAATGTATGGCTTTTTTTTAAAAATGATTTGGCTTTTTTTCAAATTGATTTGGCTTTTTTCAAACTGATATGGCTTTTTTTTTTCAAAATAATTTTACTTTTTTCAAAATAATTTGATTTTTTTAAACTGTTTTGGCTTTTTGCAAACTGATTTGGTTTTGCAAACTGTTTTGGCTTTTTGCAAACTGATTTGCCTTTTTAAAAAAATGATTTGGTTGTTTTAAACTGATTTGAATTTTTTTGTAAACTGAGTTTGCTTTTTGAAACTCACTTTGCTTTTTTTCAAAATGATTCGGCTTTTTTTCAAAATGATTTGGCTTTCTTTTTAAATGATTTGGCTTTTTAAAAAAATGATTTGGCTTTTTTCAATATAATTTGACTTTTCTCAATATGATTTGGCTTTTTTCAATATGATTTGGCCCTTTTTCAAAATGATTTGGCTACCGACCCTGGTTCAAACACCTAGGAATGAACTATGGAGCTGTCCACATCACCCTTCAGTTTGATGTGTGATCAAATACACCTCTGTATGCCATCAATTTACCCATCATCTGAATTTACTCATTTTACTCAATTCACTCATTCAAAACATCAAACTTTTTAAATATTCTATTGTGTAAACATTTTGCTATGATTTTTGTGTATTTTGTTGTAAACTAATTTGAAGATAAGAAATCAATCAATCAATTTCCTAAGAATGTTCATTGAAACTTATGCCATTTGGCTGATTCACAATCTTTTTAGATTGCTATTTTAATGATGGTATTAAGCATTCTATCCATCTTTTTTCATTCTTTGTTAATCTCTCAATTTAAAAAAAAAAAATTGATAATAAAAGAATTTATAAACTTTACATGTAATATTCTGTAAATTTAATCAATATTAGTGAGTTATCAATATCCCTTTTGTCTCACAGTATCCTCTGCAATGACACTAATTTGCCAAACTTAAAACTATTTATATACAATGATTTTTTTATTTGTATAAACTAAAAGAACTTACACTTCTCCATGTTCATCGACCAAATCACAAACAGATCCGCCCCAGAAAGCTCTGCAATAGAAAGAAATGAGTGTCAAAACTAGTATCATGTTCAAATTTTATTGCAGTTCAAATAACCATAACTGCTTCAATTGACTTTTGATCCTCACATGTAAGGTACCAGGTGAACCCTTTACCTTCAACATCATGTTTGGTATGACCTCTAGCAAAAGCATCACTAGACATTTTTAAAGGTTGTCCGTCTTTCATGAATTATTTTGCTATTTTCATAGTTTGTAGCAATTTTTTCTTCCGATTAAGCTTAAAGATTATACAAAAGGAACCAAAATTGCATATTTTGGCTTGAAAATTCAAAATGCTCTAAAATGGTCAATTTTTAACCGATTCTGATGAATTTTTAAACTATTTTCATTATTTTTCATGGATTTTTTAAAGCAACAATTAAATAAAAAGATTTAGCACAAGTTGCTGCTCACAAAAGGAACTAAAACAGAAACAAAATTTGCATATTTTCACTTTGTCATTTTTTGGATTTTAATTTATTCTAGGGGCTACTTGTCCATAGATCTATTAACACTGGTAAAGAATGTGATATATGAATCTACTGATGGGTAAGTGCTTCCAAAGTTTAGAATGAAGGTCAAGTGTCAGTGGCTGATTGAAGTGACCATCTTATGTCATGTATGTATTCTTTTCTTGCTTTAACAAGTCCTCTTAGAAGCTGATTGCACACCTTCATGCCTCCAGTGTAACATTGGATGGTAGATAATCCAGACCTGAATCTGTGAGGCATTTGTATACATAGATCATGACCATAATAACAATAAATTATGAAAATAAATTATATGATTGATTCTTTTCTTGCTTTAACAAGTCCTGTTAGGAGCTGATTGCACACCTTCATGCCTCCGGTGTAGCATTGGATGGTAGATAATCCAGAACTGAATCTGTGAGGCATTTGTATACATAGATCATGACCATAATAACAATAAATTATGAAAATAAATTATATGATTGATTTCCTACTTAACACCTAACCAGTGTAGTTGTTTTAGGAGTGGAGATGCATGGGCTTCTTTGATTGCACAGAAAACGAGCCTGGCAGCCAAGATTTGCAGACTTTTACAACTCCAGCCTTGACACTAAAATTTTTGAATCATGCTGCAAAAAGACATTTTAAATGATCCTAAACATTTTCAAAGTAAACTTATTTTACTGCATCTTCTTATTTTGTGTCTATTTTATAAGTATTTATCAACAGATTTTGAAACATATTTGAATCGATCCTAAATTTTCCCATTTTACTGAACCTGAATAAAGACAGTGGCATCATGCATTTTACTGCATCAGCATGAACCATGTCATTTTAGCATCATGAATTTTCAATTTCCAATTGATGATCATAAATTTTCTCATTTTACTGAATCATGATCCTAAATTTTCCTATTTTACTGAATCATGATCCTAAACTTTTTTCCATTTTACTAAATCATGATCCTGATACTGAACCATTTTCCCATTTTACTGAATCATGATCCTAAATTTTCCCATTTTACTGAATCATGATCCTAAATTTTCCCATTTTACTGAATCATTATCCTAAATTTTCCCATTTTACTGAAAATCATTTATCCTAAATTTTCTCATTTTACTGAATCATGATCCTAAATTTTCTTATTTTCCTGAATCATGATCCTAAATTTTCCCATTTTACTGAATCATTATCCTAAATTTTCTCATTTTACTAAATCATGATCCTAAATTTTCTTATTTTCCTGAATCATGATTCTAAATTTTCTCATTTTCCTGAATCGTGATACCTTTCCATATCATGATCCTAAATTTCCAGATTTTTTACATTCTTGAAATTAAAATCATAAATATTTCAACATTTTTTCAAATCAGAAATCTTCATTTTTTAGTTTTTCCAAATCAAATTCTTAACCTACATTTTCTAATTCATAATTTGAAATTCTCTGCTCTACTTGGCCACACTACTGAATACAAATGTTGTTGCTAAATCAAACACCCATCAGTATTAATATAACAATCTGCATTTACCATCAGTTGTATGTCTTTATGATCTGACACCACAAAAGATTTAAATTACCAAAATCACTACTGACACATGCTTGACAATTTTACAGCCAGTTTGTGATCAACAGGTATCTATCACAAAATTTTAAAAGAAATTTTCATCATAATCATTAAATATTTCAAGAGCCTATTCTACTTGCAAACAGGTGTCCAAACAAGTTGTCCAACCTTTGTTAGTGTTGAACTTGAAACTGTTTGAAGAAGGTTCTTTAAAGGCTTTACGGTAGGTCACAGCCATCTGAAGTATTACAGTAACTTCTGAAGTGTAATAAAGACATCTGAAGTATGTGTAATATTGTTATATATACAAGAATGGAAACATCCATCTTTACACTAAAACATGGCCCCAAGACAGTATAACTTCACCATCAATATCATCACCACCATAAACGTCTTAATCAAACTTTAGTCAACATTTACAGAGATAATTTATTGTTATTGTTATGAAGACTCCGGGGTCTAATATTTTGCATTCCATTGTGTTGTGGACAGGCACTGTCAACACTATGAAATGTTCACAACTACTGCCTACCCCCACTTGTATTTCACACAAGTGTGGGACTATGCGCTGAAACAATAAAGGTTTAGTTCATGGCATACATGATCCCACGACCTCAATTACATCACCATAAACATCTTTATTAAAACTTGGTCAACATTTGCAGAAATAATTTACTATTATTATCATAAAGACTCCAGGGTCTAAAATTTGCATTCCATTATGAAATGTTCACAACTACTGTCTACCCCCACTTGTATTTTACACAAGACTATGTGCCGGAACAATGAGGGTTACAGTCATAAGATTAATATGTCAACTTTCTTATTGTTTGTTTGTTTGATAGGTCTTGTCAATTGTGCCTGAGAGGTCAGATCATTTTAGAGGTAGTAAGGAAAGAGACCAGGGAAGAATGAGAGAAATTCAAGAACAAAAGCCAGAAAGCTGTGATCGAGAGAGGAGGTGCATGGGTAAAACTAAAAACAAAGTAGAGAGGGGGTGGAAGAGGAGGATTAAATATGGTTGTAGAGGGATGCATGCTGAAGGAAGGAGACTATTTTATCTGGAGGATTTTTTTGGAAGAACTCAGCAATTGAGTTGTGGGGAGCGAGAGAAGCTCTGGGAAGGTTGTACAGGGGTTGGATTGTAAGGATGCAGTGGCAATTGTTACAGAGGGGTTGGGGGAACCAATAAGGAGGTGGGAGGAGTGAGGTGGGTGTGACCAATTCTAAGACGGGTAATATGAACGTTGTCGATACGAGAAAGGTTGTTGATGGTGGATTTGATCGATTGTGGGCTGGATAACATGGAGTTTGTTATCAATTTGAAGTTCCATAAGGTTTGCCAGCGGTCACGAACAAGAGAAGCGATAAGCGGTTTGATGTCAGAGAGGGTTTTGGGAAAAGGGGAAGGGAGGAGGTTAAGGGCAAGCTTAGCGGTTGTATCAGCCCTGTCATTGCCAGGGATGCCAACATGGCTGGGTATCCAGAAGAAAAGAACACTTTTCCTGCAGAGGGTGGGAGAAAAGAGTTTCCGGAGGAGGAGGTGGCAGGTGAGGTTATCCCATTTAAGATTGAGTAATGAAGTAAGAACAGCCTTTGAGTCAGAGAAAATGGCAAAGTGACTAAGAGGAGAGTACTCAATAAAGTTGAGGGCGAGGAGAATGGCCTTAGCCTCGGCTGAAAAGATGGATGAGTGGTCAGGAAGTCTGCTACTGAGGGTGATGTCTTGATGATGGCAGCAGCAGCTGTCTTGTTGCCTTCCTTGGAGCCATCAGTATAGATGGAGGTGTAATTTGAGAGTTGGTCTTTGATTTGGTTGTGGAGATTGATGAAGAGATTAGGGTGAGTTTGAGTTTTGTTATAAGTGGAGAGGTCTAGGTGGACAGAAGGAAGGGGGTGGCCCAAGGCGGAAAAGTGGGCCAGGAATAGGTGCCGAGAGTGGCGGGTTGATGCCAAGTTGAAAGAGGTCTTTTGTGGATCAGGGTTTTAGTCCTATCAAAGAGGGAGGAGAAATTGGGGTACCTAATGCCAAAAAGTTCCAGCAAGGAGAGGCTAAGCTTTTTACATCAATCTGCAACATGAAGGCTAGTGATTGGGGAGGTCCTTTTAGACAAAGCCTGATCATTTTTGGTGTTAATGTGGTTGAGGTATGAGTTGTGAGACACAGTCAAATCAAGCTTTAATGGTGAGAAAATTTTATATTCCTTTCTTAACCTAGTTTTTGTAGATCAAATTTTATTTGAAAAACCTGCAACTATAAACTTTTAGATGTATAATTGAAAGGAGAGTCAAATCATTAAAGGCTAATTTGAAAGAGCAAACTTTTACAAAATTAGGTTGATAACATATTCCGTTCAGGAGATAATTAAGTTTAAACAAAATTGCCAAGTGCATTTAAAAAAATTTGTACAGTATGATGAATTCGTGTTTGATGATGTCATACAGGCAATTCCATTACAAATGCTTATGTTTTTCTTTGAACATTAATTGGTTGTTTCTGTATGATTAGAAACAATTTTCCAAAGGTTATTGAAGTCAGGTATATTTGGCAATGTATGTTAATACCTAACTTTTATCAATTTATTTTTCTAGCAGGTCTTACTAATAGGAAAAGGATGATAGATTTGAATGAAATACATCAACTTTGTGGAAGAATGTGTCGCTGTGATGTCATACTGAGCCTTTTTCTATTCGTTTATGGGCATTTTTTGTGAACCTTAAAATTTGAATATCTTATGGTAGGAATATTATATCAACATAATTTTTGTACTAAATTGTTTCTAAAAATTGTCTCTTTCTTATGAAAGGTTACAACAACAAATAAATGGCAATATTCTTTTAATAGCGATAATGCCGTATCTTGAATACCCGACAAAAATGGTGTAGAGAATGTATTTGCAGTAAAAAAGAAATAAAATGTTATAGAAATTTTTCTTCTTCATTCTGGCTCAAGTTCCACTGATACAAATGGTGATACAGCTGGATGAAGTAAGGGTGACCTCTGGCTCTCAAGATGGCAAGAACCCGCAAACTTTCTTAGTAACAAGCGGAAATATTGCACTGGTAAATTTAAACCAACATCAAACATTGCTGCTAATCAGGATATCAGGAAATTTTCAAGAAATTTCCTTCATTTTCAGGATATTTACTTCAATCTAAGTTGAGAATTTCATTTATTTTAATGAAAGTTGTTCCATTTAGGAAATGTTGTTAAATTTTTCCAAAATTCCAATAATTTTAGCAAATCTGACCAATTCTTTCAATTTTATGAAGTTAATAAATTGCTAATTTTACTTTCACCTTTCACTCGAGAAGAAGACATGCAACAGGAAGATGAAATTTATTCCTCTCCATGGGACAGTTTCCCCTGCTTCCTACAGCTCTGCAGAACATTATACCAAGATTAAATGTTGGTCTTTTGCAATGCTCCTTTTCCTCATTCAGCCAATGGAAAAAGTGGAGAACAGCTGAGTGTTCTAAAGCAGGGCTACCCAGTCACTGCTGCTGAATCAGAACCTGGTTCCCAAAATGTTGTTTTCCAAAGCCCTGAGCAATACTTTTAGAAAAAAGTACAGTGAAATTCTGGTGTATATCCACTTTCTGCCCAGTCAAATCCACCGTTGCTCCATTATTATTCTGGATGGACTCTGCAACACTATCAGTCAAACTGAATGTCCGTTGATAGCCTAAATGACACAGCAGCTGCTGATGTTGGTACAGGTGTACAAATATCACTCTTAAACTTTGAAAGCCTTGTGTGAAATTATCTTCCAGTGTCAACTTTGATAATTTTACTGATGGTGCTTTAATCAACTAAATTCTGGGGTCAGGCCTACCTGGTGGATCGGGTTAGGCCTACCTGGTAGATCGGGCTAGGCCTACCTGGTGGATTGGGCTAGGCCTACCTGGTGGATCGGGCTAGGCCTACCTGGTGGATCGGGCTAGGCCTACCTGGTGGATCGGGTTAGGCCTACCCGGTGGATCGGGTTAGGCCTACCTGGTGGATCAGGTTAGGCCTACCTGGTCGATCCCACAAAGTTTATATCAAGTTTGTTTCACTGAGTTCAATTTCTATTTATCATTTCTTCCTTTTACTGGAACTGCAGAATCCAACCCAATTTCGGAAGTATACCCCTGAGTTTGCGTGGTGTGAAGTTATAGTGACTTAGAAGTTTAAAGATGGTATTTAATGAGATTTATTTATGTGGCGCTATTTCATTTTGTTAATTACGTTTTTATTATTTTCATGTGGTTGTAGTCCATGTTTGTGTGTTTTTAAGTTTGTTGGTTGGAATTTAAATAACAAATTCCTGGTTTGAGTCCTAGTCATAGTTACATATATTTTACTGCAAAGTTTGGTATCCTAGTTGTACGGACTCGCTTTTTTGGCCCATGTGGACCCATGTGGACCCATGTGGACCCATGTGGTTTGTATTTGTAGTGCTCTTGATTTGACACATCACTGATGTTATTGTTTATTTTTTGTCAGTCTGGAGTTACGTTTGTGAATATGATGAAGAACATAAAACACTTTTAAGAGACATGAGAGATATATGAACGGAAAAGCGAAAGTAAAAATATAAAATAAAAATAAGAAATAGAATAAGATACAAGAGTATTCATAAGTAAAACCAAACAGGAATATGTGTAGCACAAGCAGCAAGAAAAAATGTAGCCGGAGTATGCAAATGGCAAGTAAGACATAGTATTTGGTAAAGATTTAAGCAAATTGTGTAGTGTACCAAGGACAGCTCTAGAAAGCCTTTTTCGTTTAATTTTTGCATTTTTTGACATTTTGAATTTGTTTGTTATTAGGCCCTATTACACAGTCAGAGGAAAATACGATCTCAGCCTATACACTTTTTGTAATGGTTAAGCATATGGAATTCCCATCCGACATCAGGTGAGAATTAAGAGCCACATTTCATAACAAAATACTCACATTGGAAATTCTCTATTCACATGAAAATCGTATGAATGTCTGCCTAAAGATGTTTACTTCCACACAATCTACACAAATACAACTATGATAATGGTAATACACTTGTCAATTGTGTGATTCACCCCTACCCCCAGACAAGGTGAGTCATTGCACCAAAGTGGGTGAGCAAAACATGTACATTGACACACCCTCAGTCACATAGGTGACTGATGTTTCTTCTGAAATGACTTACTCCAATTTCACTCAACTCTGTACAAAGTCAATAGGTCTGAAGTAAATTGACTCACCCCAAAGTCACTGTGGTGACTGACAATTTGGTAAATTGACACACATGTGAGTCACTCTTTCAGATATCAAGGACTCACATTTGACTGACATTGCTGGGGGTAGTAGGGTGAGTCATACAAATACATAATTTTCGCAAAAACAAAGTGTTTTGTCACCAATCCACATCAAGTTCTCGTTGAAGTTTTCGCAAGTGATTGTACACAGCTTGTCAAAAAAGGTCAACAACGTAATGTGACAATTCTCGAGGTCGGACATCCTGGAATGGACGATCTCAAACTTCAGTCAAAGGGGAAAACAAAGTCATTTATCATTGCAGTCAATGGGAGACAAACCTATTTTTTGCCATTTTTCAACAAATACTGAACAGAATGTATTTTTCTACAAATATGTTGTGTATTAGATAATAGTTTCCAACATATGTAAGTACCATTAATTTTCGCTTACTGGCTAAGGCGACACAAATATTCATAAAAAATATCCCATTGACTAATGATATAGTTTCCCATCAAACTTAGCAAAACCGCACTAAAAATTCATTCCGCAAAAAAGTGGCTCACATGTAGGCCTATGATAAATTAGCACTGACACTTAGGAGTCGGTTAGCTCATTTAGTAGAGCACACGACTGAGATGCTGGAGGTACCTGGTTCAAGCCTTGAACAGGTCTAACCAGTTTTTCCACAGCTATGCAGACAGATAAGCCGATCATCAAAGCAGAAGTGCATCATTTGCAGCCCCTGCTCCTCATTCAGCTGTTGAGAAAAGTGGCAATGGTTGAATGGTGCTCGCCGTCCTTCGGAGGGGACGTTAAGCTGTCGGTCCCGATGGTAGGACAGCCACACCCAACCTGGTTCTCTGAACACTTCTCGAAAAGAGTAAGGTGAAAACCCGGTGTTTATCCACTTCCGTCCCGGTCGCACGAGACTGGCATCTGCTATGCAGGCGTCTATGCACTATAGCAGATGAACTTGCCGAGTTCCCGTAAGGGAGGATCATGTACAAACAAACAAACAAACAGACACTTCACACATCATATTTTTCGCACAACTGGTGGAATAGGTACAATATTTCCTTCCATTTACAAACAAGATGCCTATGAAAATAAATTGCATTTAAACGAAAATCATAAAACCAAACAATTCGCGGCTACCTTTAACTTACTTCCCAAGTAGGATGCGATTTCAGAATGATAAAAGGGCAAACATCAAATAGCCTATGTCGATCAACTTCTGAGTTCAACAAATTACTTCACCAAACGCTAACAACAACGAAAGAGGATGTACATAACCATAAGAAGATGCCCATCATGCCTCAACTCAATGCTGCTAGTCCATATCTGTTGACCACTTTAAGCTTGACGCATAGGAACAGGGGCAGCGGAAAAGGTTACAATTTTGGAAGGACAGAATTCGAGAGGAACCCCTCATTCTTTTGCTTCGGAAATATTCTTTGAGAAGAGGTACTTTTTCAAAGCACTATCTCATCTGAATGGCTCAATTTTTCCCCGCCCCCTGCTCCAATTCTATCGTTTCTTCTTCATGGCAATATTTCATGGAATTTGCCAATAAACTTGTGAAATGACGAAGGACTAAAAGTCCCATGCATTATTAAAGTATGCGAAATGATTCCGATAAATAGGGCCTATGCATAAATTATAAATTATAAAACTTTATGCATGTTTTTGTGGTTTTGTTATCCATGCTGTTTTTTATGTTTTTGTATTTTCCATGCATGTTCTTGTATTTAACCGTGCATGTTTTTGTATTTATCCGTGCATGTTTTTGTATTTATCCATGCATGTTTTTGTATTTATCCGTGCATGTTTTTGTATTTATCCATGCTCGTTTTTGTATTTATCCATGCATGTTTTTGTATTTATCCATGCATGTTTTTGTATTTATCCATGCATGTTTTTGTATTTATCCATGCATGTTTTTGTATTTATCCATGCATGTTTTTGTATTTATCCTGCATGTTTTTTTAACTTGAATTTTTATCAACAATTTTTAATTTGGTTTAAAGTGTTTTATTCTAAGAGTTCGGTTTGTATATTAAATAATGGTATTTTCACAGGTTTTTTATTTTATTATTATTATTCATTTTTTTTATCCGCAAGGGAGTTAGACAAGTGTGCCTGCTAATTCCTTACCCAGCAGCCCAGAAATTTTAGCGATACAACTGAGAGAGAGTAATGATTTCAAAGGTATCTGTACAAATAATTTTGAATTCAAATTAACTCAATATGCCAAAAACGCAACAATTTTCTTGGACAATGACATCAACTGACAAGTTCATTCAGAGTGGTTTAAAAAAACTTATGGCCCTATTAAAGCTCTGGATATTAAGCTTACTTATCAGCAAGCTGACCTTTATAGCCTAAACTATCTCCCCAAATTGTCACGCTTAAAAACGTATCTTAATGTTTGGGCTTTTAGAGACCTAACCCCAATTGGTAAAATAACCATCATTAAATGTTTTGGCATCTCGCAGTTGGTATTTCTTTCAAGTGTACTTCTTAGTGTTTTATATAAGTTTATCTGATCCAATAGACTAGACAAAATCAAACGTAATAATTGATCTCTGCCGTATTGCCACGGTGGTTTAAATATGATTATCAATGGCTTCAAACATGCGTTGAAAATATCTTGGGTAAAAGATATTTGTCTATTTCCCATAAGTCATGGAAAGTACTTTTTAATATTGCTGCTGAAGCTTTTGAGGGTGATTTCATGTTTCGTTAATGTAACTATTCTGAGACAGATGTTGATTGTATTAAGAATGAGTTTGTTTAAAGATATCTGTGTCGCCTAGAGTCACTTACTTTTTCATAATTGTAATGATGCTTCGTACAACGAAATCTTGTGGAATAATTCCAATATCTGTATTAAAGGCCATCTGTCGTGATTAAAATGTGGCGGCGTATACAATTTATTCCAAAACGATACTGATTGGCCTATCAATGTAAGTACCATGGTGTTTTGACCAATCAAAACACAGGAATTGAGTGTTTTTACCTGGTACATCAAAGACAACTGGCCTTTAATAATCATACTATTTTCATAAGAAAGATGTACAACAGTGGTATTATTGCATGATATTGTCTTGCCCGATGGTTCTTTCTTCAGTTTCCCGAAAAATTTAACATCCCAAACATGTATTTTACTATTTATAATGGCTTAGTTAAAGTTATTCCTCTTGCTTGGAAACAGAACTGCAAACCATCGTGTTAGTTCCGTTATTCATCAGGATGTTATTCTGTAACTGCTTAGTTTCTGTAACTGGGGATGCTGTAACTGCTTAGTTTTACCCTACCAATACAGTACTTTGTTTCCAGCCATTTCTTTTAAGAATACTAATTATGCGAAGGTCAATCGAATAAATCTTTATCCCAAAAAATTCATATACTGATGCAAAATAATCAAGTATCCCTGCATGGAGGAATTTAAGAATAATATGTTGTTTATCCTTGATGTAGAAGAATACTTAAGTTTGTTTATTATTTTCATTTTTGGTAAAAAATGCCCCTTTTTTCGTTCTTTTTCCTAATTAAACGTCTTCATAATTGAATTTACTTTTTCATGTTTGTACAAAGTATATGTGCATTGTCATGATTAATGTTATTTTGTTCACATGTTGATGTTTTGTAAAATATTTTGAATGCAGAAAAATACAGATTTGCAACAATGTTAATCTTTAATTTATTTAACCAGTTGTACTCAGTGGTTTAAGTTCTTTAAAATTCTTCGTAAATTCTTGTAGGACTGGCAATTTTCATTTATTTTATGACATCATTTTTTTGTTTTTTAATGATGACGCAATCTCGCGTTAGATCAGAAACAATTGTTGCATAGGGTGACTCGTGCAGTGACGTCACACGCGTCGCTACTCACCTAAGTATGTGCCTGCTTGTCGTTGATTCTCCCAGAAGTTCTTTTTCCACTTGTGTGCTTTGGTAGAGAGCCGTGGTCAGTTTACCCCTAACTGTGAGCATAGTCCCTGGGGCATAAATATGAAGAAATCTTTCGAATTACAAAATAGACACATATATCACCATATTATTGATGGCAGCTTCAATGTTATCGAAAAGTCGCTGTCATCATTGTCATAAGTCGCCCACATTTTCATTATTATTATCGCTATATAATCATCATTCATCGTCACTATCATAATTATCGTTACAATCATAATCATCGCCACCATCATAATTATCGTCACCATTATAATCACCGTCACAACCATCATTTTGATATATAATCATCTTCCTCATCATTATCATCGCTATGTAATCGTTATCATCATCGTCATTGTCGTCATGATCCTCACCATTTTTGGTTCCCGCAGTTATTACCCAAAAGAAGTCCACAAAGAAATCCGTTCTTTTTTGTGTTTACTTATTTTAGTTCATAATATGATCAGTTAATTTTTCGCCATGGTTTAACAAAATGGCTGCCCCCATACAGTCGTAGAATAAAAGTTTTAAAACATACATCATATGAAATAAAGTTTATGCATGTTATGTCAGACTTAATATCTCCTTTAATTTTGAAGGTGCTCAAATTTACATGTTCCTTCGCGCCTCGCATCAGTTGCCTTAGGGGTGATTGTGGTCGCCCAGTAAAATTTCCTTAAAAAATTTACTGTACAATGAACAGATGAACCCTCCCCATAGCTTCTAAGTCACATAGCATCCTAAAAGTGTGACTGGGACTCTATTGGGATATAATAGTTATGTACCATGTTTAAGAGAAGTTTATTTTAATATTTTAGGGACCCAGAATAATATATATATAAAGTTCAATTTCCAGGAAAAATAATTTAAATAATGAACAAATTAAATCAACTTTCTCTAAAATACATTAACAATTGTTAAGAATGTGAGGATGAAGACACCAACTTTCCATAGTAGACTTACTACACCAGTCATTTCTACACAGATAAGACAGAGCTTTAAAATTTAATATCTCCTTAACAAAATCAGATTTTGAAGCTTTCTGCACCGTTTTGTTTCTTTTGAAATCCTCTTTTATATCAAATGGACATGTTTGACCACTGAACTAATCCTTTAAAGGGCATACACAAGTTTTAAAATACAGAGATGAAAGGTGGCACCAACGGAGGAAAAAAAGGGGTGGAGTATAGGGAGGTATTGCAACGTCGGGGAAAAATTACTTATAAACTGTCTGAGAACATCAAGAAATAGTTAAGAGTGATTCCCCCCCCCCCCCTCTCCCCCATTCCTCCTTCCTCCTACCCTTCCCATTTCCCTCATCTCAGTCGGTAAATCAGTATTGTCACCACCCCTTATGAATAATATAAGTTCATTTTTTTACAAATTATTCCTAAACCATGAAAATGACAAAAAAAGTATTGAAAATCAAATAAATATTTCAGGTGTTGAAATGTGAATATTTTACAAATACCTAATTAACATGCTAAGCCTTGTAAACATTCAAGAAAAATTTCGACTCACCAGGCGGTCCTGCCCTCGGCGTCACCATTTGGTGTTGGAGTGCGATGTTTCACATACTGTAAAAACAAATTGGTTTCATACATAACGTCCATCAAGATCAAGTGGCGGCGGTACAGGGAAACGGGCACCCCACCCATCCCCTTCCCCTTCCCCGTCCACACACATCTTGAGAATGATTCTCCCTAGCACTGAGAACCATAAATGACCAAAGTCTGCCTGGTTTTAGTTATTAGAATATAATGTTTGTCCCATAGGTGGCAGACCTACCCCATCTTTATCTTACACCCAGTAACAAAGGCTGGCGGTGTCGACATACGGCCAGCAACAAACGTTTCTGTGTTGTTGTTTTTTGTTTTTTTTTACCCGTTTACATACAACCATCTTCTTTTCTGTCTCAAATGTAAAAAAAGTTTAAATCAATTTTCTTTAAAATTCATTAACAAATGGTAATAATAAAGTGAGAATTATGCGCCAACCTTCCAAAGTAGACTTACTGCACCAGTCGTTTATACACAGATAAGACAAAACTTGAGAGGATTAGTTTAGGAGTCAAGCAACTCCATCTTATATGAAAGGATTTTGAAAGAAACAGAATGGTGAAAAAGCAGTAAAAAACTTTTTTCCGTTATCTGGTTATCTGGAGATATTTAGGTTTCAAGTTATGTATTATTTGAAACGACTGAAATCAGACTAGTTGTGACGTCACAGCCTCAGATTCCTCAGTTTTTGTGTATTCTATTACATATTGTCCTGCGATTTTGAGGCTTAAAAACCATTGTATATGACAGGAAAGTAGTAAAACATAATCTAGTTAGGGTAATTATATTTCATCACATGTATAATGTTTGAAAAAAATAATTCATATAAGTTCAATCCATTTTCTCTAAAATACATTAACAATTAATAGGAATGTAAAGATCAGGGCGCTAACCTTCCATAGTAGACTCACCACACCAGTCATATTTACACAGATAAGACAGAACTTTAAACCTGAGTATCTCCTTAAACGTATAATAAGATATTTGAATGCTTTCTTTACCATTTTTGTTCTGTGCTTTTTCATATGAAATAAGCTTGCCTGACCCCTAAACTAATCCTTTAAACTTAGATATCTGCTCAAAGAAATAAGGTATTGAAATAGTTTCTTAGCTGTTTTGTCTCTATTAACAAATTAAGTCCTCTTTCATATAAGATAAACTTGCTTGCCCACTAAACTAATCATTTAAGCAATCGCGCACCATATCTCCAACAAAATAAAAAATCCTTACCTGAAATTTACATTTAGATTTCCCAGTGCAGTAAGATCCACCAATCTGCGTCATATCCTGTCCATTGATCTCGATGTAAAGGTCGTAGACGCCGGCCTCACCAACCGATCTTAATCAAGAGAAGATATAAATACAAGGAGATGTGGTCAGGTGGTATGCAGCAAGGGCGTAAGGCCCCCCCCCCCACCAACCAATAATTTTATTGAGCGCCAAGTACCATTTTGCCCCCCCCCCCCTCCCTATATAATGGAGGTCTGGTGAATTGATTTTGAAGTCAGATTCCCTTCACAACTTTTCTTTCTTTTCTTATTGCAAAGAGATAATTTCGGAAATTTGCCTTCAATTTTCGAGAAATTTCTTGCATTTTCGGGGAGTTTTCTTCAATTTTCGGAAAATTTTTTCGATTTTCTGGAAATGTTGCCAATTTGTTTCCCAATAATCTTACGAAAATTTCTTCCTACAACCCCTTTACAAATATTTTTTTGATATAAGAGGCTAGTATACATTTGTATAGGTTTGTTGGTTTTGGAGGTGAGGGAGGGGGGGGGGGAGGAGAGGACCTCACTTTTTAGAAATAACGTTACCAGGGTCCTTTAAATTTGTCCACTAAGTAGACTGACATCAAAAATCATGATTAAACCGCACTTCCTTAGTTGTTTATGCTACCCACGCCATTAGATCCCCTATGTGTATGTACGCTGGTAATACCGCTTATAGTATACTTTAAGGGACTATAGAGATACCTTGAAGCAATATTTGGCGGGTATAGTAGAATAAAAATAATATGCACAAAATACCATCAAATCGATTTTATTAGTAGTGCCATCATGCACCGGTTTAAGGGGATGTGAACGGGGATATACTGCACCCCGAGAAGATTTCTCTTCCAGTTGTCTCCAATAAAAGATAATAATAATTACATAGTATAACGTTTGCCAACCCTACCCCTCTATTCAGTTGCTCCGCGTTCTCCAAACTCTCCTAGGCTGAAAAAAATATTTGTTTTGCCGCCAATGGAAGTTACCTATAACACAAAATAGACTGCTGTTCATTTTGAGACATGTAACTTAGGAAGGATTATTTTATAGCTTGTAAAAGACTCTTGCCGGTGTAATTTTGGGAAACCACGTCACTGTTGGCTGTGGGTGAACTGAGAAAAGTTTGGCAAAGGATCTGATCACTCAGCCGACGATCGATTGTAGAGTCAAATCATATGGTGTCCATTTTTGGCAGGTCTCTTACTCATAACGCTGTATAAGCAGCGTTGGCTATAACAGTATAAGTTCTACCGAATGTGTATTTGACAAGCATAAAATCGAAGTACTTATTAGCTGATCTGAACTAAGGTGTCGTGGTGTAGCTTTCCCTAAAGCTTAATATTAATTGGCTGTTGAATTGCAATAGGATCTATTAAAATCTTTCTACCTAAAATTCCGTCGAATACCAAAAATTCAAGTGGACCTCATCTCAAATTTGAGTTAAAATGAAAAATCTTCGCAACGTTTTACCTACCTTGTATCGCAAGTTATTTGCTCTCCGTTTGAATAGTACGTTATGACGTCACACTCAACAGCTTTTGTGGCGGACCGTAGCCATACCTTATTTCCTTTGTTTTCATTTCCTTCTCCATAGCTGAACAAATCGCTTGCGAAATCTTAGGAAAATATTAAAATATAATGTTATAGATTGAAAAAGGCATGCCCCGCCGGTGGAACAGGAGATTCTCTCCCGAGAAATCTGTCCGACCGGACAAAACCTTCTAGGAGAGTCTGACCAAACGGACAGAATATCCTAGGAAGTTGGCCGGACATAATTTCCTATGAGGTTTTGTCCGGCTGGACAGAATCTCCGGTCATAATCTCCTGTTCCACCAGCACCCTTGGCACAAGTATACCACTTCAAAAGGAAAAAATAAGACACAATCCCTCAAAACTTTGTGTGTAAAGAATTGCCCGTCTCACCCAAACTAATTTGCGGTCCAGAGGACCTTGTGGAATTTTACGATTGACGTATATAAGATGCAGCTTAGATCAGTGTTTATGAAAGATTTGATGAAATTTTGTCACATTAAAAATATATATATATATCAAAAACAATAATAATATAAGTTAAAAGTGGCAATTTCTGTTATTGTATTTGAGCAGAAAATGGCTTTGATTCAATAAGGCCACCCTTCTAACCGTCACCCATCTTTATGACCCGTGGGGAATTTGGCTTCCTCCGCCCCCCGCCCGCCTATCGCGGTATTATGGTTTGGGGTCCTCAATTTTGAAATTTTAATTGAAGCCGCTGGTGTACCGAAAAAAATCAATTCATGAAAACAAAGGTTTCTTTAAAATGCATCAACAATTCTTGAAAATGTGGTGATGGATGCCTCAACTTTCCAAAGTGAACCTTCCACACAATTAAGATTTTCAAATTTATATATCTTCCTCGGAGGAGATATTGAAGTAGTTTTGTTACCATTTTGTTTCTTTTGAAATTCTCTTCTACGATGAAGTTACTTGACAACCAAACTTATCATCTTAGTCTGAAACACCTTTGGGTAAATGGCGCTATACTATAAAGGATCTCTGGGCCAGTGGTGAATTTGGCGTCCGCCACTTCCCCCCCCCCCCCAAAAAAAAATGGAGAGGGGAAGAATTACGTTCTCTTTTTAAAAAGTGTAATTTTCTTTTACATACAAGTATCATGCCCATGCATCATCATGCAATGCAAAAGACAAACTACTGTTTTAAACCTTTTATCTTCAATTTTGTTTTCCTTAATTATTTCTTAATTATCTATTCATATTCTTTTATTTTCTGCTATGTGTTTTAATATGTATATGCATGTACTTTTTCCTTTTAACAAATGCTTTAAATTTGTACTGGAATATTTGATATAATAATATATATAATGAAACTTGGCTTCATCGTTCTAATCTATTCAGCTTTCTTGAAGTATGCCTATTCAAAATTACGCGTGGGTTTTAGGGGCCTTTTAGGGCAGTGTCAGGAGGTGCTATTTTCACGCAAATTTTGAATAGCTCAGTTTGCAGTTTTGGTAACAATTTATCAGTACTTAGTGAGTTCCTATTCCAGAATTCCTTGTATTACGATTTTTTTTTTTTTTTTTTTTTTTTTGGCAAACTTCAGTTTTCGCATTCTAAAGTTGTAGACTATAGGCTGAAACAACTGCATATATATTGCAGAACTCTAGCCTATTCTGGGTGACACTCCACAGCGGACGCGACCACCATGCAGTGGCGCAACTAACTGACTAAGTTAGAGTATATTTTGGACTGATGCCAGCCGTGTAAGTTTGGCTGCCGTTAGAGATGGTTGTCAGTCCGAGGGTGCTACAAAATCCTCTACCTTCCTGTACTGTTTTAAGCGAGGTGTTAAACAGTTAAATGTATAGGAAAACCTCAATTTTAAGATCTTTATGAAAACGAAATCAATTACCTTTTTATTTTCGCCCACAATAATTAGAATCGATGTTTGAAAACCATCCATGTCTTCAAAAACTGTTTTTATGGTGAATTTAGTTACTTTTATCGAAGTATTTTGGACTACTTTAAAAAAAAATTGTCTAAGGAGCTCTCCAAAGTACGGTCAAAGTTCAAATCACCGCCATCGGGATATAACATTTTAACGTAAGTAATATGTTTTAGATAATTTGAAGGAAAAAAATAAGATAATACTTATAAAGTACAATTATATATTCTAAACATTTCTTGATGTTCTATTTATTTGTTTTTGCAAATAGTTCCTTTTTTTCTTTTACCAAAGCTACTTAATAGAATTATGTCAACAACAAAAATGTTGTTAGCGAAAAATCAACTTGCAGTTTAATTGAACATTCTAAAATTTATTTGCGGACGTTGACTAATTAATCACAAATGTCCGGTGACTAATTAATTGGCGACTAAAATATGAATCTCGGAGAACTTTATCCCGTCTTGGTGCTAAATAGTACAGATTTAGGAAAAGTTTTTTGGAAAAGTATATTATTTAGACTACTTGGTATAAGAATATCCAAAAAGTAACTTATTTTTTATCATCATTTTTCTACAACGTGTGAATTTTCAAAAACAGGAATTGTACCTAATTTCTAACAACCTGACAACCCTCTTACGGCAATCTCAATGTCAACCCCGTACTGAGGGATGTGTATAATAACTAGCTAAGCCCAAAGCAGAGGCTAGTAAGCAGGGGTGACGCCAGGCGGGAGGGGCTATAGCCAAAGTTTACCGAAAAGTGACTAAAATGTACCGAAATTTTCAAGAAATTAAAGAAAATTTCCAGGAATTGTTTTCTTTAGAAATATGATGAAAAAAACTAAAGGAGATTATTAGCAAGTGTTGATAGAAACATAGCGTAGCCAGAGGAGGGACTATATGGTACTCATATGCATAGGCGGCGGAAGATATTTCCTATTGATGGAGGGGGAGGTAAATTCAAGAAATTTCATAACAAAGACCCCCCGCCCCCCTTCTCCGTCCCCACGCAACAAAATTCTAAATTGCCAGTGATGTGAAGGACCATTTAGTAAAAACTGATGCCCCTAATCTGCTAATCCTAAATCACAGTTGTTTCTTTTTTTATTGTTGGAGGGGGGAGGCCACTAGAAACAAATATTGGCGGCCTGGCAGTGGCGTATCCAGCTTTTGGCGCCAGAGGGGGAAAAAAGTGCCGAAAAAATGACTTCATAATGTGACTTTTGGCTAAACGAATAACATGCAACATTATTTACAAGCTGCTGCACAAAGTGACAAAAGTGAATCAGTAGGCCGACTAATTTGATAATAGACTATTATTAACCCTGCTTGGGTGACTTAAGCTAACACATTTTGGCGAATTTTAGCTGAATTTAGAGAAATATTTAAACAAATCTGGGCCATTTTATACTAAATATCTGCAATTTCTAAACAAAGTTAGACGATCTTTATAACCAAATTTTGGCAATTTTTTACCAATTTCTAGTATTCCAATTAAAACAAATATGCGCGATTTTCATCATGTTTTCAGATTTAAGCAAATTTTGGATGACTTTTAACCAAAACTAAACATATATATGTCAACCAAATTTTGGCGATTATTAACCAAATATTCCCAATTTTCAACAATATTTTGGCAAATTGTAAACTAATCTAGCTTGCGCGATTTTGAACCACATTTGGTCTATGTCGTTATAAACAAACTTTGAGTGAATTTTAACCAAATTAGGGCATTTTTAGTTTTTAAAAAATGGGTGAGTTTTAAAGAAATCTGGGCAACTGAACCAAATGTGGGCAATTTTGAATCAAATTTGGACAATTTCTAACAAATTTGGGCAATTTTTAACAAAATTTGGGAGATTTATTTTAACCAAAATGCATTTTTGCACCCCCTGTGCTAATGTATCTCAAATAAAAAAATGTTACTCTTATTATTGAGGGGGGTGGCAGCCTCCTTAAATTTATTTAGGAGCCGGCCCCCTGTCCCTCCTTGATTCCGCCGCCTATGACAGATCTGTTGTTCGCATGAAGTGACACACCATAAATGCAAGATTTTGAAAACCAAAAGATATTTTTCGTTTTGAATAAGGCCATGCATGTCTATGATATATAGACATTTTTGTGTTAATTGTTTCTTTGATGGGGGATTGGTGTCCATGACCTCCTGTCCCTCCCCTCCCTCTCTGAATACGCCATTCTATGCATCAAAAGTTGCTGATCAGAAAATCGCCTTCTTTAATTTACCGAAAATTCCCTTCATTTTCTTGAGCTTTTCTTCAATTTCTGGATATTTTCTTCAAATTTAGAGAAAGTTGAGCAAATTCTAGCCACTTTCGGCCAATTTTCCCCGATTTTTTGAATTTTTTTGTTTAGGTAACTCGTCAAATAATTGTACCATTTTTCTTTCGTAAGAGTTGGGTTAAGCGGGAAAGCAAGAATCCATAGGGGTGCAGTTTGTCAGTACTCCCGCTTCCTACGTCTCCGCTAGGGGAATAGCTCCATGGCTAGCTATTGGAGCTTAATTTGTCAAAGAATTTAAAACATACACCGCTTGAATACTGAATGCGCCACTGGACTGCATGCGTTAAACCAAATGCTTAACCTAGGGATATTTTTGCCGGCTAACGTTTTGATCAATTCACACTAAAAGATGTATTTGAAAAATTACTGCATATGTAGCCTATATAGGAAATAACATCGGCGATGAAGCGTGTGAAACCAGTGCCTAGGGATTTTTTTGACCGGGAAAAAAGGGGCTAGTCACTCCCTTTGGTTCCGCCACTGCATATACAGATAAAGGAAACCTTAGATTATTGGGGGAGGCAAGCTCTGCCTTCGCGTCATATGGCATCTGGGCATTATTTAGCTTATATGATATACATATGGATTTACTATACCACTTTGCAAATTATTGGAGGCGGGGAAAAAGGCCCCTCAGACCCCATAGGTTCATACGGCCCTGCATATGTCCCCTACTTTTTTGCGGGGTAAAAATTAAGTACATAGTTTCAGGGAACTCCCTTGAAATGCTTGGATTAAGAATAAACAACTATATAGTTAATAAATGTCGCCCTCTGAAAGGAGGTTTATCTATCTTTCATCGAATTCACTCTGCTGCCCCCCCTCCCCTCCCACCTCCCTTCTCCCACACACACACATAAACCCGATTTGGGAGGTGAATTACGGCCTGATTCGGGGATCTCAATTTCTCAACGATTATTTTGGCAAGGCCCATGTACTATTGCTGCCAAGAAAATTAGTCCTATGTTGCTGAATATATTTAGAATTACGGTAAAACGCAAACCCAAAGATAATACCTGATAATAGATTTCAGGGTGTTCCGCTAGGGCACCGGACCTACTGCTTCGCCACCGTCGTGATTTAGTCAAAGCATGGGTGTAGCTAAAGAGGATCGAAAGGGTCGTACGACTCCCACCCCAAGTATAACGAGTTAAATAACCAAGGGTTCAGAAAATATATTAAGGTCCAAAAGTCTATAGCTACACCCCTGCCATGCGTATCACCAAGGGAGGTCGAAACAGTTGTGCGACCCCCCAACCCCCCTCTCCCTTCGTACAATTATAAAGGCTGGCTACACCCCTGAAAAGTTATTAACAAGGATTCTTTAGCAAGCTTCAGTACTCACTTGAACCATAGATAGCGATCCTCGTCCCACCCATCAGGCTCCCTCCTCTTGGGTAAATATGAGTCACCGATGGTGCATCCGCGGAAATGGTTGGTACCACGAGAAGAACTGAAAAGAAATAAAACACAACATAGTTCGTTGGTAGCAATATTTGAATAGATAGATAAAATCTCAGAATCATATGGAGCCGCATAAAGATTTGAATGTGTGTGTGTGTGTGTGTGTGTGAGGGTGTGTGTGTGTGTGTGTGTGTGTGTGTGTGTGTGTGCGTAAGCCGCAGAGAAGGAGGGGGAGGACACGTTCCCTACATTTTCGCAATTCATACTGGCTGACGTGCCATTTTGTAACAATTACTGTTGCAAAATATATGAACAACAGATCAAAATGTATCATTGCCAATTATGAAATGACAGAGTTGTTGCTAGATTGTCGTAATTTTGAAACAGAATTTTAATGACAGAATGATGTTGGCAAATATTTGCTTGAATTGCTACAATACAACGTGGTTTTAAACTCTTAACTGACGAAGACAGCGTTGTTTTTTCATGTTTTATAACCACATTTGTAACAATCTGGCTGATATAACGTCGAGTGTATCTTCTTCTTTTTTGAAATAGAGAGTGAGGGAGGGGGTGGGGAAGTTACCTTCAAAAGAACCGAAGAGAAGAATTGTTTACTAAATCCTGACTTTGCATTTCCGTCTTTCAGATCAGTCGTGCCCCCCCCCCCTCCCTACCCCCACTTGAAATACTGCTCCGCGGCCCATGGTGTGTGTGGGGGTAAACTTGATGCAAAACATTTGGGAGGTGTTGAAAGTTGAGGTACAATGCAAACACAATTATTTGTCCAGGCAGTAAATGGACAATATTTGGAGTAATTGCCCGCGAAGGTTTTATGATCTGTTGATAAGTGTATACGGATCGATGTATATGGGGAATGAGGAACGCACCTCTAATTATCTGCCCCGCGGCTCTTGTTATTCCATACAAGCTTGCGGCTAAAGGTATGTGGTCGTGCAGAGACAACAAAAGCTTTGAAATATTAAAGACTAAAAGATAAGAAAAGACCAAAGAAAAGCTGATTCATCAAATCAGTTGAGAAATTGGACATTTTACAACTTGTTTAATTAATTTCTAGACCACAGTGCAATGAGATGCAAATTAGTGCCATATGACCAGGCAGACGATTCATATTTAACATTAATATTATTTTTTGTTTTGTTATATGTAAGCGTCAGAACAACAATTCTTTGAGAAGAATTGCAGCAAATTCTGACAGGTTTTTCCTATATATATAGCGACCCACGGGGCACGGCAGGTCACGGTCAAGAACGTTGATATTCTGCACTAAAATGACAAATTATATTTTAAAATTCAAATTGAAAAATATATCAATGATATAATTCCGAAAAGGTAAACGCAGGTCAAATTTGGTAATAAATAAAGAAACATATATTTTGGCGCTTATAAACCTGCAATCAGCTTTAAAATGTTGGAAAAGCAATTAATGTAGTAATTTGCATGGTACCAATGAAATACACCAAGGCAGGAATATTAATGTGGTAATTTGCATAGTACCAATGAAATCCACCAAGGCAGGAACATTAATGTGGTATTTTGCATGGTACCAATGAAATCCACCAAGGTAGGAACATTAATGTGGTATTTTGCATGGTACCAATGAAATCCACCAAGGCAGGAACATTAATGTGGTATCATGCATGGTACCAATGAAATCCACCAAGGCAGGAACATTAATGTGGTATCATGCATGGTACCAATGAAATCCACCAAGGCAGAAAGATTAATGTAGTATTTTGCATGGTACTAATGAAATCCACCAATGCAGGAACATTAATGTGGTATCATGCATGGTATTAATGAAATCCACCAAGGTAGGAACGTCCGGGAATAGGTAAGATAATATTTTGTGGCGATTTAATGGAACATTATGTAAACTTTGTATGGTTTTGTGCTGTGTTCAAAAACATTAAGAAATTAAATCAATTGCAGGAGTCATAAACATAAATTTAATAAGTATAAGATGCATGCCACATCAAAGCTTTAACAATTAAATAAAGAAACTTGGAACGTCTGACCAGCTGACTGTCTTAACCTGGGTTGGCCACTTTTCATAGAGACCCGTCCGAATTGTTTATTCGCTGTACTTCTGTATTCCTTTTCAGATTAAATCGATTTAAATTAAAAAAATTGTCTCCTTTGTTTCAATTTCATCCAATTATCCAAAACCTTTAATGTCACGACATTTAAAAGGGCCTCTAGTCTAGTACTTATAATCATAAAAATCAGATGGGCACCTCACATGAAATCTTGATGTCGATATATGTAAAAAAATGTGTCATGTTGCAGTATAAAATGGATTAGAAATGACTTTTGATAAACACTAAATTTCCGAGAGCGTTCGGCGGCTTTGTCTCCTGGACTCCCAATTGTTGCTGTTAACAAATATGTCATTTGCAGCATATATATTTGATCAAAAAAAACCCTTGGTACGCGTTACTAAATTTCCGAGAGCTTTTGTGGGGCTTCGCTCCTGGGCCCCCACATGAAGTTTTGTTGTCGATATATAGGCCTATGTGGAAAACATGTCATTTGCAGCATAAACTTGAACAGAAATTTCGTGCCAGAAAAATAGAGGGCACTTCTCTCTCCGCTTGCCCTCGTAAGGTTAAGGCAGAGGCGATCATGCCATCTTTTTTAATTTCTTCCCCCTCTTAGTTTGCAAATTTTGATTTTGCAAGTTCCATTCGCCCGCTCCACTTTCGGTAGGCAAATTCCAAAATGCTGCCCATACTAATTCCATATTTTCAGTTGTTCAATATATATTTGCCCTCTGCGGCTTAGCCGTAGGGAGGGGGCGAGGGACGAGCGATCACCCAATATTCTAATCCGTCGGTTGAGATTTGTACATGTTGGCACATATTGCCGGTTCACTTACTTGCCTGCCCTCCCATATGGAAATCCTAGCTACGCCACTGTTTGCCCTGAATATAAAAAACGGGCGCAAATTGTAAAAATTCCAAATAACTTTCGAAATCAATTATAAAAGTTGCAAATTTAGGGTTAATTTTCAGTTCTTTAAAAAAAAAAAATTGTTTGTTTGTTTGTTTGAACAACCATAATTACAACCATTTTTTACTATTTACAGACTACAAGTATATACAGATAAGACTTTGTGTGGTTGAGGGGATCCTCGATAAACCCAAAGGGCTTGTAAGAGAGGAAAAATACAAAATACACAGAAACACAATACAAGTGTGAAAAAGAAAAAGTTACACAAAAAAGGGAATAAAAAAGAAAATATTACATAGACACTGTCTGATGATACATATTTTTTTTTTTTTTAAACCAAAGTATTCAACATAATGTTGACTACTTGTTAGAGAGAAACGGGGAATGGAAAGTAAGTTAGCATGGCGGGTATCGTAAACACGAAATGAACTAATTGGCAGAATCGCCGTGCACCAAGAAGCCTGGTTCTGTCCTTGGTTTGTCCTCTCTGTTTTTTAGTTTGTTTTTTTGCTCTATATGCTTACAACGGTACCCGTGTTATTGTAAGTATGGTAAAGTGGAGGAATTTTTTTTTTTTTACCAAAATGTGCATAGACTGCACATATCTATATTATGTTATTCCTAGGACATGTTAAATTGGTTTACATTGTAAAATGCCGTGGGTGAGCGCCCCTAGCCTCCTTAGCATTATATTTGTTTGAATTTCGTTTAGTTTATGAAGATCGTATCAAAAATATTTGCCAACTCTGTGGAGATCTGTCAAGGAATAAGTCGTTAACTGAAAACAGAGATGACACTTAAAGGCAATCTATAACGTAATCTAAAACCACAAATATAATATGACCACTAAATAAATGAATTCGCAGACTGACCTTTCTTTTCCTCATATTACAGGCAAATAATGATTTGATGAATAAACACTTTTTTAATGTAAAAAAAAATCAAACAATTATATGATTATATCAGGTTTTGAATGTCGAAAAAAAAGAACAACTTTTAGTCTTTGAGTTATGACTGATCAATGCTTAATCTATTTTTAATGTTTGCTACAAGTTTGTGATATATGACTGGGTAGGCAGCTTTTGTAAATATTCTCTAAATTTCTCTCTTAAATCTCAGTCACTAAAAATTAATGGGGTGTCTATACCTTTCATATGTTATCTGGTTATGGGGCATGGCATAGACTGAAAAACGTTTAGTCAGGATTTCTTAACTTGCCGCAGCTCTCAGTCTTTTCCAAGAACTTTGATACACATTATTCAAAGTATTTGCAAAAGAAACAACCATGTCTGCCTGTAGTAATACATCACAGAATTTGCACAAAATTTTGCATGTTGACAGTATTGATGCCTGAGATTTCAAAACGCTTCACAATGGTCAATTTTTAATCAATTTTACTGAAATGATTTGCTGTATACTTTCATGATTTTTCATCAATTTCAAGCAATTTAGCTAATATTTCCTCAGACTACACTTCCATATACTTTTTACTGTTTAACGCCAAGCTGTTTATTATTTAAATTCTTTTGGGGAGATTTTGATTTGTTAAACCTTTCAATTATCTCATAATTCCTTTTTAAATTTTCACTTCGGATTACTCTCTTATAGCAATTTACTTATTTCCAGTTTATTAACGTCTTATTTCGTTAGTTAGCGTAGTTTAATAATAACTTTCCAAAAAAATTAAAAAAATAACTTTCCGACCTGTTTATGCAAAATATTTGCAAGCACTTTGGAGTTTTTTCAAGAAATAAGTCAGTAAATCGTCAACTGAAAACTGAGATGACACTTAAAAGGCAATCTATTATGCAATATGAAATCACAAATATGATATGGTCACTAATATTATTTGTATTAGATAAATTCACAAACTGACCTTCCTTTTCTAAATATTACAGGTAAATAACAATTTTTTGAATGACCATTTGTTTGATTGAAAGTATCAAGAAGAGTAAATATAGGTTTCAAAAGTATCAAGGAATGCAAGAGTGCTTAAGGCGAAATAATAGCACAGATTTTTGTCCTTTTCAGGAATGCTCTAGAATTTCAAAAAAAGGAATGGGACCATAAATGTAGGAGCCGGAAACACAAGAACACGTGTGCCCTCCCACCCCCCCCCCCCCCTTCCCCCACCCCCACCCCTATTTTCTCGAAGTTCCCCTGTTGAGAATGTTAAGTGCACCTCACGTTTTACCAAAATATTACAAAGTGCCATTTTCAAAATGAAGTACCCCTAAATTACTGTCCCAATGGTAGGAAACTAGTGACTTTTGTCAGTCTCATATGAAAGAAATATGTCTCCATTGAAAAAGTGCCCCTTTTTATAAATAAAGTACCCCTTTTATTTTACTTTATTTTTGGGCTCACTTATGATACAGATTGGAATGGGGGATTATGCACGTGACTTAGAAAGTGTGTCTTAGAGGTCGTGCTCACCCACTTTTCGAAAGCTTTCTTCGCCCCTAGGTACATGGGGCGTTCAACTCATGCAATATTTTCAGTGGTGTATAAAAAAGAGGTGGTGATAAGAATTGCAGCGCCGATGCTATACTTATAAGGGCGTCTCCCACGTGAATCTTCCTACCCCTTTCCCACTAACACTTTCTCCATTAAAGAGTATACATGCGCGAAATTGCAGGTTTATGCTTTTCCAGACAACGTTTCACAATTTTGGTAAAATTGTTGGAAATTTTGGTAAAATTATTGGAAGTTATTGTAAAATTAGTGGACATTTTGGTAAGGTTATTAGAAATCTTGGTAAATTTATTGGAAATTTTGGTAAAATCTGGCAACATTTCCCGAAAATGAAAGAAGTTTCCCAAAAACTTAAGAAAATGTCTCCAACATCGCAAAAAATACCCGGAAATGAAATAAATTAATGCAAAAAAAATATAAAAAATCCGAAAATTGAAGAAATTTGGGCGATATTTAACATTGTTTACAGTTTATTTCCCACTTATGTACTACATGTACTATACAGCATATTAAATACCGGTATATCCCGCTACTAACATTTTACTATGGAATTTCGCTAGGGAGGGAGAAAGTTGCCCTCCTGACCCCCACTGAATACGCCACTGGTCTTTCATCAAATTTATGTCGATCATTACTTTCTATTCCAGTTATTTTCTCTTCTAAATTTGACATTTAAAAACATTTGCCGTCCTCCCGTGTGTTGGTGGCTCAAATTAATCCCTTCCCCTTGTATCGTGGCTACACTCGACCGGTCAGGGCGATTAGAGGATAAGCTTTCGAAAATGGGAGGTCAACAACAATTTTGTACAAAATCACCTTTAAGGTGGAGGGGGTAAAAACCTTTTATATGTTATGGGGCATGGCATAGACTGAAAAAGGTTAGTTAGGACTTCTTAACTTGCCGCATCTCTCAGTCTTTTCCAAGAATTTTGATACACATTATTCAAAGTATTTGCAAAAGAAACAACCATGTCTGCCTGTAGTAATACATCACAGAATTTGCACAAAATTTTGCATATTGACAGTATTGATGCCTGAGATTCCAAAACGCTACACAATGGTCAATTTTTAACCAATTTTACTGAAATAATTTGCTGTATACTTTCATGATTTTTCATCAATTTCAAGCAATTTAGCTAATATTTCCTAAGACTACACTTCCATATACTTTTAACTGTTTAACGCCGTGCTGTTTATTATTTAAATTCTTTTAGGAAGATTTTGATTTGTTAAACCTTTAAATTATCAGGTTTTAACAACATTTAACTCATAATTCCTTTTTAAATTTTCACTTCGGATTACTCTCCTATAGCAGTTTACTGATTTCCAGTTTATTACCATCTTATCTCGTTAGTTAGCGTAGTTTATTAATACCTTTCCGAAAAGGAAAAAGAAAAAATAACTTTCCGACCTGTTTATGCAAAATATTTGCAAGCCCTATGGAATTTTTTTCAAGAAATAAGTCAGTAAATCGTCAACTGAAAATTGAGATGACACTTAAAAGGCAATCTATTATGCAATATGAAATCACAAATATGATATGGCCACTAATATTATTTGTATTAGATAAATTCACAAACTGACCTTCCTTTTTTAATATTACAAGTAAATAACGATTTTTTGAATGATCAATTGTTTGATTGAAAGTATCAAGAAGAGTAAATATAGGTTTCAAAATTATCACGGAACGCAATAGTGCCTAAGGCGAAATAATAGCACAGATTTTTGTCCTCTTTAGGAATGCTCTAGAATTTAAAAAAAAGGAATGGGACCATAAATTTAGGAGCCGGAAACACAAGAACACGTCCCCCTTCCCCCCCCCACCCCTATTTTCTCGAAGTTCCCCTGTTGAGAATGTTAAGTGCACCTCACGTTTTACCAAAATATTACAAAGTGCCATTTTCAAAATGAAGTACCCCTTAATTACTGTCCCAATGGTAGGAAACTAGTGACTTTTGTCAGTCTCATACGAAAGAAATATGTCTCCATTGAAAAAGTGCCCCATTCTAGAAATGAAGTGCGTGTTTTGGGGCTCATTTATGATATGGATTGGAATGGGGGACTATGCACGTGACTTAGGAAGTGTGTCGAAGAGGTCGTGCTCACACACTTTTCGAAAGCTTCCTTCGCCCCTAGGTACATGGGACGTTCAACTCATGCAATATTTTCAGTGGTGTATAAAAGAGAGGTGGTGATAAGCATTGCAGCGCCGATTCTATAGTTATAAGGGCGTCCCCCACGTGAATCCTTCTACCCCTTTCCCACTAACACTTTCTCCATGAAAGAGTATACATGCGCGAAATTGCAGGTTCATGCTTTTCCAGATAACGTTTCACAATTTTGGTAAAATTGTTGGAAATTTTGGTAAAATTATTGAAGGTTATTGTAAAATTAGTGGACATTTTGGTAAGATATTAGAAATCTTAGTAAATTTATTGGAAATTTGAGTAAAATCTGGCAACATTTTCCGAAAATGAAGGAAGTTTCCCGAAAACTTAAGAAAAGGTCCCCAACATTGCAAAAAATACCCGGAAATGAAATAAATTGATAAAAATTGCCCGAAAACAAAAAAACAAAAAATTCCGAAAATTGAAGAAATTTGGGCGATATTTAAGATTTTTTACAGTTTATTTCCCAATTATGTACTACATGTTTTTATGGCATATTGAATACTGGTATATCCCGCTACTAACATTTTACTATAGAATTTCGCCAGGGAGGGGGAAAGTTGCCCTCCTGACCCCCACTGAATACGCCACCTGGTCTTTCATCAAATTTATGTCGATAATTACTTTCTATTCCAGTTATTTTCCCATCTAAATTTGACATTTAAAAACATTTGCCGTCCTCTCGTGTGTTGGTGGCTCAAATTAATCCCTTCCTCTTGTATCGTGGCTACACTCGACCGGTCAGGGCGATTAGAGGATAAGCTTTCGAAAATGGGAGAGAGAGAGAGAGAGAGAGAGAGAGAGTTGAACACACAATTACAATGACGGGGTCGTCGCCTGCGTATTCGGTTATGGTAGTACAAATGCTATCACGAAACGCTTAATACGACCCGGACGAGAACACAGGAACGACGTACGGACAGACATAACATCGACAACCAAGTCAATGTCCACGGCCTTTGATAACCAGTTGTGGTGCACTGGCGAAAAAATGGGAAGTCAACAACAGTTTTATACAAGAATCACCTCTAAGGTAGGGGGAGGGGGGGTAAAAAACCTGTTATATGTTATGGGGCGTGGCATAGACTGAAAAACGTTTGGCCAGAACTTCTTAACTTGCCGCATCTCTCAGTCTTTTCCAAGAACTTTGATACACATTATTCAAAGTATTTGCAAAAGAAACAACCATGTCTGTCTGTAGTAATACATCACAGAATTTGCACAAAAATTTGCATATTGACAGTATTGATGCCTGAGATTCCAAAACGCTACACAATGGTCAATTTTTAATCAATTTTACTGAAATGACTTGCTGTATACTTTCATGATTTTTCATCAATTTCAAGCAATTTAGCTAATATTTCCTCAGACTACACTTCCATATACTTTTTACTGTTTAACGCCGTGCTGTTTATTATCTATATTCTTCTGGGGAGGTTTTGATTTGTTAAACCTTTAAATTATCAGGTTTTAACAACATTTAATTCATAATTCCTTTTCAAATTTTCACTTCGGATTACTCTCCTATAGCAGTTTACTTATTTCCAGTGTATTAACATTTTATTTCGTTAGTCAGCGTAGTTTATTAATAACTTTCCGAAAAAAATAAAAAAAATAACTTTCCGACCTGTTTATGCAAAATATTTGCAAGCCCTTTGGAGTTTTTTCAAGAAATAAGTCAGTAAATCGTCAACTAAAAACTGAGATGACACTAAAAAGGCAATCTAGTATGCAATATGAAATCACAAATATGATATGGTCACTAATATTATTTGTATTAGATAAATTCACGAGCTGACCTTCCTTTTCTAAATATTACAAGTAAATAACGATTTTTTGAATGATTATTTGTTTGATTGAAAGTATCAAGAAGAGTAAATATAGGTTTCAAAAGTATCACGGAACGCAAGAGTAGTGCTTAAGGTGAAATAATAGCACAGATTTTTGTCCTTTTCAGGAATGCTCTAGAATTTCAGAAAAGGGTGGGACCATAAATGTAGGAACCGGAAACAGAAGGACACGTGTACCCCCCCCCTCCCCTCCTCCCGCTTTCTTACTTTCTCGAAGTTCCCTGTTGAAAATGATTTGTGCACCTCATACGTTTTACCAAAATATTACAAAGTGACATTTTAAAAATGAAGTACCCCTTTTATTTTACTTTATTTTTGGGCTCACTTATGATACAGATTGGAATGGGGGATTATGCACGTGACTTAGGAAGTGTATCTAAGAGGTTGTGCTCACCCACTTTTCGAAAACTTTCTAAAAATGTCCCCAACATCGCAAAAAATACCCGGAAATGAAATAAATTGATGAAAATTGCCCGAAAACGAAAAGAACAAAAAAGAAAAAAATGAAGAAAAATTTCCGAAAATTAAAGAAATTTGGGCGATATTTAACATTTTTTAGTTCATTTCCCAATTATGTACTACATGTGCTATATAGCATATTGTATACCGGTATATCCCGCTACTAACATTTACTTACGGAATTTCGCCAGGGAGGGGAAAAGTTGCCCTCCTGACCCCCACTGAATACGCCACCTGGTCTTTCATCAAATTCATGTCGATCATTACTTTCTATTCCAATTGTTTTCCCATCTAAATTTGACATTTAAAAACACTTTCCGTCCTCTCGTGTGTTGGTGGCTCAAAATAATCCCTTCCCCTTGTATCGTGGCTACACTCGACCGGTCAGGGCGAATAGAGGATAAGCTTTCGAAAATGGAAGGTCAACAACAATTTTATACAAGAATCACCTCTAAGGTGGAGGGTGGGGTAAGTGGGGGTGGGGGATGTTGAAAAATATGGAAAACGATTACAAGCGATGAAACTGATATTAGATTTGGTGAATAACCAAATTGTATTGGTCACAGATCTTAATTGTTTAAGCTACTCAACCGCAACTGAACAATTTTATTTAAGAATTTGAAAATGGCTTGTAAAATGATTTTTTTTTCTTAAACCTTTTGAGGGGTGCCATGACACCCTCACTTTCTCTCTCGGACCGCGGTTGTCCTCTTCAGCTAAACTGCAAAGCGTGAAAAAGGATTGGTCAAATGGTAAAATGGTCAATTATTTCTATCCTTTGAATAATATCAACTTACCCGTATAAGCAAGCAAACTGATTACTTCCATTGTCTCATGCCTAATTTCAAACTATTTTCCAATTGTACATCTACCCTATCCAATCGAAAAATAAAAATGAAATTTTAGCAATCTTTCGATGACTTGGTAAACTTGACCGATGTTAAGCCCCTCAAGACACTGCTTGAACTAACATTAACATTTGCTTTGCAATTCATATATGTAATATTATAGTTCTGGTCATCCAAGCACAAGTTACTGACTTTGCCAAATCGACGGACCAATCAAAAGTCTTGTTAAAAAATAAAACAAATCTGATAAATGATTTTCTGTTTTGCATTCAAATGGCTCTTAAACCTACTTATACGAAACGGTATTCGGCTAAAACAGAAACGATGAATCAACTGCCATGCATGTGATTATACAATAAGCTGGTCAGGTCTCGTGCCAGATTTTATTTTCCCGACAGCCCGACGGGAGTTTAAACCATGGAGGTGTGGCCAATATCCAGCGTGGTTGTAGCTCAAGGGTATAGGAAGGGTGACCTCTCACGGCAGAGGCGGGCGAAAGTTGTTCATACTTTTTCTGAATGTACCACTGAGTAGGGTTAATTTCCACCTTTGCCGGTAAGGCCACACGACTAGATAACTGTTCTGCTCTAAGGAGGTACACAATGGAAATCAGGCCTCATAAGAAAATTGCCACGTCATTTTAAATGCAAACGTAAATTCTCTATTACTTTCAATTTTAAATCTGAGGCACACAAGACCACACTAGGGGCGCACATTTACTTATTTTTGTCCAGAGCCCATAATATCATACAACACAAAAAGAAACCTCGCCCGAGATGTGGACATCCAAGACGGTACTGAAAATATCACGGTATTTTGATGTGTAAGTATGTGTCTGTTTGTTAACAACTGCACATTCAATTTCAATCTGAGAACTGAAAACCTACGATAGGAATTCACTTTTAGTGTTATCCAGTATGGGATGACAAAGGGGGGACACCAATGCAACAAGATTACATAATCTTAACTACTTGCATCAAGTTATATGATCTTTAATTAAAGGGTTAGTTCAGTGGTCAAGCATGTTTATCTTATATGAAAGAAGGCTTCAAAACGAAACAAAAAATAGTGAAAAAACCATTCAAAAATCTTATTCCGTTAAAGAGATATTTAAGTTGAAAGTTTGGTATCATTTGTGTAGAAACGATTGAAATCAGACTAGTTGTGATGTCATAGCCTCAGATATCTCAAAGTCTTTATGTATTCTATCATATTTTGTCCTGCGATTTTGTGGCTTAAAAACCATGGGATATGTCAAAAAAGTAGTAAAACTGAATTTAGTAAGGGTGATTATAATATACCACCTGAAAAAGTTTGAGGAAAAATAATCAAAATAGTGTGAAAATAATTTGAATAGTGAAAATATTCAATGTACTTTTTTCAAAATACTTTGAAGAATCTGAGGCTGTGACATCATAACTAGTCTGATTTCAGTCGTTTCTACAGAAATTATACCAAACTTTATAAGAATAAGATTTGCAATGCTCTCTTCACCATTTTGTTACTTTTGAAGTCCTCTTTCATATAAGATAAATATGCTTGACCACTGTAACTCAATATGTGAATGACTATGAAATGATTGTCACATTGTGACTTACGATTTTTTAAGTCGTTATCTGGTTATGTGATTTTTAAAAATGTGCGAAGAAGTGACTTATGGAATTTTGACCCATTCGGCGGTCACTCTTCTGTAATGATTTTAAGATTGATGTACGAATAATGAGTTCGTGCATTTTTGAAAGTCACATAACGACTCAGAAAACTGCTAGTTATTATACTGCAATCATTTCAGTCACATGCGTCAAGATTATAGAACTTGATTATTGGATGTTAGATGTATAAACCATTTCAAACCGAGTTTAGCCGAACGTGATTTCTTCAGTACTTCGACCAATCAAATGCTGAAGAACTTTTCCTTTGTTTCTCAACTAATCAGGTGAAGGTTTGAGGAAAAAATGTACGCAGCAATACGCGTGCGTGTTTGCTTCATGTATAACGCACGTATAATACGTGCGCTTGAAAACATTTTCTTCTCATACGCTTGTTCCCATACCGTGCGTGAATTGCGCAGACGGCCAAGATTCCTTCAATATTTTATTGGTCAATAAGATTCCTCCAGTATACGATTGGTCCATTATGGACACGTGGATCTCGGCCATGTGACATTATTCAAGTTAGATATCCGGCAATTGCCGATTCAGATTTGAAAATGTCTATTGAGTTAAGATCGTGTAATAAGGTTTTGCATTTTGTCCCGTTTGGCGCTCCATAGTCCAGGGCCCTGCAACAAACCATGCTGTTCTGTGTCAAAAAGGGTAGGTATATCAGTTAATGCATTATTATAGATAATCATTTATTTTTCGACAACAAGTAATGAACTTTGCTTGACTTTATCAAACACAACCTACGTGTTATCAGCTATTCTTTATTGTGAATATCATGAAATCAAGTAAAGGTCAGTTTAATCGCTGAAATACGCCCAGGCGATCGAGTTTCAAGTAGGTCGGAACTTCCGTATACAGGTACAAGCTTTTATATTAAAAGAGACAAAAGTCAAATTCTAGCTTGATATATGATAGAGAATTACAGCATAAATTAACTACGAAAAAGCCCATCACAAAATTGTATTCCATTTCCAAGTTGTCCCAAGTTTAAAGCTGTACATGGTTGCTGCCATTTTGTCTAATGTTGTGTTGAAATCATAGTAATAGTAATAATATTTATTTTATAAAGCGCCCTTTCCATACAAAGTATATACAAGAGCGCTTTACAAGCATCGGAGCTTTAGAATAGGGGAGAGCTGCCCAAACGGCGCATCATCCATCCATTTGCTCAGAGAAGTGAATGAAAACCGCGTTTTCAGGTTTCTCTTCTAGAATTATGTTCAGAGAACCAGGTAGAGTGTGACGGTCCTACCTTAGGAACCGACGGTTTAACTTCCCATCCGAAGGACGGCGAGTGTCATTCAACCATTGCCACTTCTCTTAACAGCTAAATGGGGAGCAGGCTGCAAACAACCTACTTCGGCATTTGATGATCGGCGTATCGTGTCTGCATAGCCGTGGAAAACGGGTTAGACCTGACCGTGCCAATAAGGAAATAATGATAATTTGCCCTATATGCTATAGCACACATGACAGTGGCGTAGCCAGAGGGGGAGGATTTAGATCCGTCGGTTCAGATTTTAATCCGTCGGTTCAAATTAGTGCCGTCGATTCAACAAGCTTTGACATTCCAGGTGCTTATTATGGTTTTAGATTTGAAAAGAGCACTTTCTCAGGAAAAGGTTCTTAGGTAATAATATATTAAACAGTTCTGCGATTTTGTATTTAAATACATGAACTAAGACACAGAGAGAGAGAGGCGAAAGATGGGGAGGTGGGTGTTGGAGTGTACGTGATACAAAACAGGCTCATTAAAACGTTTGACAACATTTACACAAGTTTGTAGTAAATTATTGAAAACCTTATTTTTAGACGACCCATATATTTCAAAGAGTGACGATAAACCTAACCATGTACAAACGTAAACAATAAAACATTTTCATGATTTTGTGTTTTGTATGGTGTATTCTAGCTCTCTTTGACATGAATTTTGACTTGTATAATACACCTTCTTACTATGCGTAGTCACGTACGTTTTTGCCCTTGAAATTTCAATTTTGCGAGAGTTTCCGGGGGCTTTGCCCCCTGGACCACAGCCGGGGCTTCGGAGCCATTATGAGGGCTTCTGGACCCCACGCCCACAAGTCGAGCTTTGCGCTCAAAGTGAGACCTTCGGTGTCACTTCAACTACATCACTAAATATCGTGTCGGTTTAATTTAATCCCCCTCCTCGCCCCCGCCCCCGCCCCCCGCCCCCGCCCCGCCCCGCCCCGCCCCCCCCGCCCCTCCCCGCCCCCAAAAATCTTGACGCCACTGACACATGTTGTTTTCTTTAAATTCTCTTTCAAATTTTCTTTCCAAACTGCTTTACATTAATTAGTTCTGAGGACTCATATACAAATACAATTTTATAGACTCATACAAAGGAAAAATTATTTCTGAGAAAATATATTAGAATTTGAAATGGATTATACAAAAAATATATTACTATTCTAAACTGCATTGGGTGTATGACATCATATTTTAGAGGGCGTATGAACAAAATGGTCGCTTTCAAGTTCAGTTTTTATTGACAGAATTAATGTTTTGATAAATTATTAAATATACGCTAAATTGTTTTGTATAATGTGAAATTTCTTCAGATGACTTATAATTATTATTTCTATCTAAGGAAAAAGACTCTTTTAATCAAAGAAAGAAATGGAAGTTGGCAGGCAGTATGAATGTTCATTTGGATGTTCATTATTACGTCACTGTGCTAGGCTGAGTTTCACCTAAAAATAGTTTCAATGTTGGTCAGCTGTGATTATGACTTTATAATAACATAGGCAAACAGCTCAAAATATTTATTTAATTCTTTAAATTTCTGAAAATGATGGGAAATTCTATTACAGCTAGAATTTGATTGAAAGTAAGAGACTCAAAAACTGTTGGTCAGATTTCTTTTTCACTTATTACCTTTCTGTTTAATTTTTCGAAGGACCGGTTAACATTTAAAGTCGGAGAAAATGCTCCTTTTCCCACGTTATAAACCCTTTACTGCCATGCGCCATTCATGTGCATTGGCACGCATACCCGGAATATTTGATGGCATGTTGCTCATACAGTCATAACACGTGAATATAGCATCATATTTTTTGTACTAAGCTTTGTCCTATTATAAGGACATGTAACCTACCCGCATAGGCAAGGGCGTAGGAAGCGGGGCTGGGGAATTTAACTAGCAGTTAAAATGTGAGGGGCGGAAGTATGCTTCCACCCCTTTCCTCCCCCTCCTCCTCCCTCCCCACCCTTCTCACTTTTTTAGGAAGAAAACCCCTTTTTGAGCTTATTTGTATCCTCTGTGAAATATATAACCTTTTCGGCGCTTATTCTTCTAATTTATAATGTTTAATACGTCGGTCCGATCCAGGGTCCGATTTTAGTTTCCCCAATTATATTTATTTGACCACACGGCCGTAAAATGTAGCTTTACATCGTACACACCGACGTAGCGTCTGCGTATGTGTAACATGCAGCATGCAGTTAGTACGTGTACATGCAGGTGACAGGTCACTGCACTGCTAGCGTGTATGTACTTCCACGTACGTCGTGTATTTAATTTAAATTAGTAACTAGCTTAATTGTCTATTCTTCTTTGTTAAAAAAAAAAAAAAAAAAACCCTTCCCACAATCGTGAAAATAAATGGGACAAAAATGAGTTTTTTTAATGAGGAGGGGTTAGGCTCGTAGTTAATAAACTTTTAGAGTCCCCCCTCCCCCTCCCTCCACAAGAAAAGAATGTTTCTACGCTGTTGAGCATAGGCATCCTTAAATCTACTTAGTGCTTTAATGTTGTAATACATAGGCAGATAGGTGAGCGGGATAACTCGTTACAAAGTATTACACATCACAAATGTCTGCAATCAAGACTAGCAATGACCTATTGACCTATTCCCATTAGCTGTGTCACTAGGACGACAAATTTCTCTAAGCACCCACCAAAATTAACAAATACACACCTCGTGACAAACTAGTTAATTTATTATGTACCTGGTAGGGGCTGGCAGGAACCATAAAAATGAGTAAATATTCATATAAACACTCTGGTTACCAAAGCTCAGATTAACTGTTGTTTAATTTAACAGAATTTGTTTATTTTTTGCTATGATGCACTATTATTCGGCAGTACAATACTTTTATTGCAATTTCTGACTGCTACCTCTATTTAAGGTCACATTCGGAATATGCGGAGGTCATTATATACAGACATATGAGAGTGAATAGCAGCAAAAACTGCAAAAGATGTCAGTCAGGCGACATGACGTGTTGCCAAGTTTTCCTAGCATACTGAAATGATATAACAGTATAGTGCCCTCTAAAAAGCATTTATCAGGGTGATGGTGACATAGCGAATTGGAGAGAAGGCTCATTTAAGGGCCGAAGTTGTCTTTCTAAAATGGCATGCAGTACCGTCGCCAAGAGTAGGGGGGAAAAGGGGAATTGCAGCCGGGTGAAACCCATGCTTGACAATGGCTTATAAGCGGTGTAAAATTGGAACAGAAATAGGTCATGACCTTCTTTTTTTTTTGCTCTTTATAATTTAGGGGGCCCGCTGGATGTTCAGTTTGTCCCTGGGCCTCGCGATCCTCTCAGCGGCCTTGATGATGGCCATTATGGATTTTACACTCAAACACGGGTGGTTACTTTAACAAACTGGTTTGTTTCTTCCTCAAAATATAGACAAAATATATAAGTATTTAGTCCTATTTGGATATATAATGATGATTGGGAAGTTGTTTGTGTCAGGGCCGACAAAGTCGGGTACCAAGGTCGTGACACAAGAAAACCATTTGGTCCCCCCCATTCTCCATCCATATTATCAAAACCGGAAGTTCAGTGTGTGGGAAAGTCGATGGCCAGTAATTTCTCAAGGGGAAGGGTTGATATATATTGTTTGCTTGTTTTTTAGAAATTTGAAAAAAAAAGCTTTTTTGAAAATAGTTTGGCCGTAAAAAATATTTGGGGTCTTTTTTTTTTTTATATCAAGTCAGATAATTTGGCTTTTTTGTTTGTATTTGGCTTTTCTGAAAATTGTTCGGCCTTAATTCTGGCCTTTTCTCAAGAAGCGTTGATGGAAAAAAAAGAGACAGAAAGTCAAAATTTAATTTTATGATGACGTTTAGACCACGTGATATTTTGTATGTTGTTGAAGTTACGTAACAACATGATATGTTCTTTGGTACATTTTACTCCTTCCAGAAAGCCTTTGGACCCGTCTGTGATTTGGCTTGTTTTTGTTTTTAGCTTGATTTGGCTTTTTCAAACTGGTTAAGGTTTTTTCGTTTGGGACGATCTATAATGCTATACAGATATATAGCAGTATAGCCAACCCTGGATAAGGGCTAACTCTCTGATGAAGCGTTTTGCCAATAGTACAAAACTTTGACTGATGTCGTCGCTGGTCAAACTTTAACAAAATATAGTTCTCAACCATTTCCAATGGACAGGTATAACAGTAAATTCTGAGCAGAACGATGCATGGTCACAATAGCACGTATACTTCTTAAGTTACGACAAATCAAAGTTTGTAAAAAAAAATTCAGCTTGTGCAAAAGTGATGTTGTATGAACAAGAATATAGCTCTTTCATGTAATTCTCAGTTTTCCAACTTTCAAATATAAGAGGTTCTCAATTGCACTCTACTGTTAAATCTGGGTCAAGGTTTTCAGAATGTTCTATATCTTGTTCACTACAGCCAACTTCTCCCATTGAAAATATTTGGGGGAAGGATCGAAAAACAACTTAAATTTTTTCAAGCTGTCCTATTCTGAGGTCACAAAATATTAACGCAATTTATGCTAATTAGGTATCTAAGTTTTAAAACTACTGTAAAATGGTCACTTTTTAACCAAATTTGATGGGACAAAATGCTGTTTGTGCTGGGTTTTTTTTTTATTTTGTTTCACTTAACTCAGATTTTATCATTAGTTTTAATCAGTTTCTAGTGCATTGTGCATATGGGATATCCCTATAAAGGCTCCGTTCCATATTAATGTTAAGACCGGTGTAAGAGTAATTTTCCTCCCCAGCAAATTCCCCACCCCATCCAAATTTTAGGCCCCCAGACAATTAAGCTGTAGCCATCCAGTAAATTTGGTCTCCCCCTCATAGTAAAATGGTCTGTTAGGAAATCTGGCCCCCGGCCCTTCTTTTCTAGGAAATGCTTAACGCCCTAGGCCTAACGTGGACATATGCCCTAAGTCTATTTCTCCCATGAGCATTAATGACCCTACTGTCTGACTGTTGGGGGTTTCGACTAAGTCCTGGTCCCAAAGAATTAAGACTAACGTTAGATTATAAATGCTCAATTCAATTTACAATTCATGACTTGGTTAGCCCATGACTTGGGCCTTCCTCCAATACCGCAATGAAGCAAAGTTAAGCATTTTTTTCTCTCCTCAACGGACGAAACAACAACTTGTCCTTTTCTCTAAAGAAAAAGCCCTTCTCCTACCTTCACAATAAATCTCACTGCCGTTTTGCGTAAAGCACGCCTTTTTTCTTTAGTGTATCCCGATTTTTTTTTTCTTCACCGAAGTGCTTACTGGAAGCCATTTTCTGTTCGTGGGCAACTTCTACGAGTACAGCGGCGCTGTATTCTGTACATAAATATTACTAACTTCGGTTTTAGCTTATCACCTCAGTACACACAATTGATTGAAGGAACCGTACAGACACGCCAAAAAATTACCTAGTAAAATCAGTTCGGAGGGGACCAACTTCACTAGACATTCCTTAGGAAATAAAAACCGGTGGGCTCAAATTTACGGGGGCAAAATTTACTATCACACCGACCCCTAAATTATTTTCTGCCCCAGTCCTATACTAAACCTTAACCCTGTCCATCAATAAATAATTTGTTTCTTAGTTGGATTATTGTTCAGTAATCCATTATTTTATGTATATCAGTATGTAAACACAGAGCCTTACGGAAGACATACTTTGTGTTACTTTACTTTCGGCCATCCTGGTGAAACAGAGATTTGCCACTTTAACGTAACAACTTCCTGCGTAAAATATGCGGAATAAAAGTTCTGTTTGCAAAATTCAAAAACTGATCAGATTTTACCTATATAGAAATTACTACATGTCCATCAACTGTTCATTTATTATTTGGACCAATGGAACATGTTGAGTGTTCGTTATATCAGTATATGCAAGCTAGAAGGCAACTCGAACGCCCCTCCCCTTTTCTTTTCCTGGGTCATCCCCTTCTATGGCAGTATGGATATGATGGATCTCGCGAAGATCACAGTCATTTTGAATTTTGCAAACAGCACTTTTATTCCGCATATTTTACATCCCCTCCCACTACAAAAATAGTAAAATAAGGTAAACAGGTCCAGAATAATATGTTAAAGGATTCAGATCTTGAGACGATGACCTACAGGTCTATGTGTGCCCTTCAGTCAGTCCGGAAGCGTGCCTATTAATAGGAACATTTATGGCGCACGAGAATATTGAAGTCATGTAGCCACATTGTTCAGTCCGGAAGTATGCCTATTAATAGGAACATTTATAGCGCACGAGAATATTGAAGTCATGTAGCCATATTGTTCAGTCCGGAAGCATGCCTATTAATAGGAACATTTACAGCACACGAGAATATTGAAGTCATGTAGCCATATTGTTCAGCTTGGAAGCATACCTATTAATAGGAACATTTACAGCACACGAGAATATTGAAGTCATGTAGCCATATTGTTTAGTCCGGCAGCGTGCCTATTAATAGGAACATTTATAGCACACGAGAATATTGAAGTCATGTAGCCATATTGTTCAGTCCGGCAGCGTGCCTATTAATAGGAACATTTACAGCACACGAGAATATTGAAGTCATGCAGCCATATTGTTCAGTCCGGCAGCGTGCCTATTAATAGGAACATTTATAACACACGAGAATATTGAAGTGATGCAGCCATATTGTTCAGATGTTGCGATAAAATGTCATAGTTTCTAATTTTGTCCTTGAAATATTAAACATTATTGTGTTAAAAAACATTTGAATTTTCAAAATGTTCGTTTCGCGTCTAAAAGCCTAGCTTTTTGTCTATTTTATCTAATGTTTAAAAAACGGCGTGGTAAACATATCAAATGGGAGTGGAAAAGTTAGCCATGACAGTAATGAAGGTATATTTTTCCCAGACGTATTTTAAATTTGAAATATGTAACATTGCATAAAGCATTAACGTTAGGATAGCAAAGAATCATGGGAAATATCACAAAATGGCTGCTTCCATTTAACAAAATGTTCCCATTAATAGGAACATTTATGTTCCCGGACTGTCAGTTAAATCCAAAGCAGTGTAACAGCCTCCAAACAGTGTAGTAGTTTATACAAGATTTCGAAAATATTTCAGACAATCAGGAATTTTTTTTTTTTTGTACCTGACGTCACTAATCAGCAGATCAGAAAGGCTGGTTATACACCTGTGCTACTGATTAAAGTATAACCTCTCTTTATGACGTATGGGATGGACATAATTTGACCGCTGTTCGCTTAACCTGTTAATTATATGTCCACTTACAAACTTTTTATTTTTTTATTTTGTTATCTGTCGTGGCTTTTTTTTTATCTGTCGTGGCTTTTTTTTTGTCTGTCGTGGCACTCAGGGCACGGCAGGCAGGGCTAGTATTACTGAGTACATGCCGGAAATCCGCCATATTTGATACACTAACTTGCAAAATTTGGAATAATATTTCAAATGTTCTTAAATCAATCTATAATGATTTTGATCTGGAAAAATGTGAAATTAAAATGAGTAATTATTTTTTAAAGTAGGAATCAAGAGAAAGTAAAAATGTATACAAGAACACCCTTCTGCCCTTAAAAAAATGGCTGTCGTAGCATTTTGTTGTTGTTTTTGTATGGATTGATGGTTACTAGCAATAAAGAGAGCAGTGGTGTGTCTTAATGGGGGCTTTGCCCCCTAAAAATATCATAACGCCCCCCAAAAAAACATTCTTCAACTTCTGCGAAATTTTTAAAAATTTGAAGGAAATCTTCGTCAATTTTCGGGAAATCTCTTTCATTTTGGGGGAAATTTCTTTCATTTTCATGAAATCAAAGAGCTTGGATCTCTTTGGTAAAATATTTTTTAGATTTCCAGGAAAATTCTTTACTTTTCAAGAAATCATTGTCAATTTCGGGAAATTTTAGAAGAAGTTGCCAAAATCGAACAAAATTTTTAAGACTGATTTTACGCATTTTCCTTCAATTTGTTTTTATGTTAATAATTTCACACTTTGTTATCAAAATAAAGCATGTATGCAAGCGGGAAATAGAACCCCTTCACGGAGTGTGGGTCCTAACTCCTACGCCTCGTCCTCCTTAATCTGAAACCAGCTTTTCAGGAACCGCGGAGCAATTTTTGAAGTAGGGAATGGGAGGAAAGGGAGGGGGGGGTGGGGGAAGGGAGGGGGAGGTGAGGGTTGGTGAGGGTTGAAGAAGTAAACGGTGAAAATGAAGGCGACATCACATTCATATTAAACCTTGTATAGTGTTAGGCAGGGGCATTGACGGCGATCCCGGGGGACAGGGGACATGTCCCCAATAACTTTGTTGGGGGACGAATATCATTATTTCCCTACTAAAAAAGAAGATTAAGCCTTACATAAAGCCTATATTATATTGGCTGGCTACACCACTGTCTGGGTTCGTTTCACCCCTCCCCCTCCTTTTCCTCCCGCCAATGTTTGAAAGGAAATCGCCGTCACTGGGCAGAAGCGTAGGAAGGGGTCACCTCTCAAGAAGGTGAGGGAGGGGCAAGGACCTCAACAATTTTCCGGTCAAAAGTGGAAAAATTGCACCAGTCAATACGGTCCTATCACTGACTTTGCTGCTAATAGCAAAATCTCCTTTTAATATTTTGGGAGTTTTTTTTCTTCTTCAATTTTCAGGAAATTTTCTTTATTTTCGGAACATTTTATTCATTTTCGAAACCTTTTTTCAACTTTCAAATAATTGTTTGTCAATTTAAGGGAATTTCGTTCATTTAAGTGCAATTTTTTTTTTATTTTTGGGAAATTTTGTTCATTTTTGTGCAATTTTGTCCTGATTTTTGGGAAGTTTCTTTAAAATTTTAATGACTTGTTTGACAATTTTAGGGAAATTTTCTTCAATTTTCAGGAATTTTTGTAAATTTTTTATTCATTTTCGGGCACTGTCCTTAAGATTTCGGTAAATTGTTTCACATTTTAAAGCTACCAAATTTCCCTTCAATTTTACCTTCATTTTAGCGAAATATTCTTCGATTTACCAGTTTACGGGAAATTTCGTTCATTTTTAATAACTTTCTTTGAAATTTCGGTAAACCGTTTGTCAAATTAAGGGAAATTTTGTTCATTTTCGCAATTTTCGGGAAATTGACTTGTTTAGGCAATATTCTTTGATTTTGAGGAAATTTTTATCAATTTTCTTCAATTGTCGGAAAATTTTTTAACAAATTTTATATAATTGTACCTGAATTTTCCTTCAATTTTATGTTAATAATTTTCTAATTTTACCTCCCAACCGTAAAAACTATGAATGTGAAAATCTTTCCTATTTTTTTGCATCAGCAAAAAAGTGTGTGTTCGTGGGAGGTGGGGTGATAAAGCCCCCAACCCCCGTCTCCGCGGTCCCTGTCTCAAGCCCCCTAAAAAAAAAAAAAAAAAGCTAGACACGACCCTTAAAGAACAAAGTTATGTAGGTTGTTTTAATTTATTTACAAAATAGAATTGTTACAATAAATAAAGACGATCTACAACTTGGTTTGCCTAAAATAAATTCTACCCACGCCGAAAATGACAGGTTGCAAGATTACAAAGTTTACCTGATGTACGCTAACAATTTCTTAACTTAGCTCAGAGTGTAGAAGCTCTTTGATCCGATGTAGTCAATATTCGACCGTAGTGTGGAAGCTCTTTGATTGGCCATAGCCACTACATGGCTGCTATAAAAGTACTGCAAGTATTGCCTGGCATGTGGTCTACCAACTGTGGTGTAGCAGTTGTCATACATGTCTACAGACCACGAGGCCCTGGGTTCAAGCCTGGGATGGGTAGACACGCCAGTGCACCACAACTGGTTATCAAAGGCCGTGGACATTGACTTGGTTGTCGATGTTATGTCTGTCCGTACGTCGTACCTGTGTTCTCGTCCAGGTCGTATTAAGCGTTTCGTGATAGCATTGTTACTATCATAACCGAATACGCAGGCAACAACCCCGTCATTGTAATTGTGTGTTCACTCGTCGTCGTCGGCCTAGCATGTGAGGGCCTACCGAGTGAGGTGTTTATCTCACTACATCCAGTGAGACTAGCCTCGTTCAGTCGTTCATTTCAAATAATGTTATTCTCTTTTTCACTATCTCTTTGTGACTTTTCAAAAAATATTTTCCATTATGTTTTGAAACAGTAAAAATGTCTAAATAATAGCATTGTTCATATCATTATTTAGACCTAACTGCCTAACATCGGAAGTTGGCGCCGGAAGTTTTCGTCTACATTCCTCAAGGTTGCCAATTTACATGACTTTTGCGAATAAAAGCAACGCCGTAAATTTCTTAATTAACATTGTAGAAATTGATTGTAGCAACCTGGGAACCATTAAAAAACAACCTTTAATAAATAGCACTTTATTTGAAGTCCATTCTCTTCATTTAATAAAATTTAAAATATAGTTCTCAATTAGGCGCATTTTGAGCATGGAGTTTACAATACTAGTCCTGTCGCTTCCTGAGGGTCACGATCAGACGATAGAAATGTAGAAAACTAGAACATCAATGATGTAGTTGCTCAACATATATTTTGGGGTAGGTGTAAACCTGTTTTTGTTGGTGGGTAGTTAAAATTTGGGGCGCTTCTTGGACAGTAAGGCACTTTTGTCAGTTTTCGAAAAAGTAAAGGAATCTTGCCTCCTGGCCTCATGGTTCCTACTGATATGGTTTGAACATAGGCGGGATTTGAGGGGAGCAAGGGAGCACTTCCCCTCCCTCGCGTTTTGTTCAAATGGATACTTTTATATGGTGATGTGTTGTATTTTAGCGTGATTTTGTAATTCCCCCCACACATACTTTTGACTTTCCCCCACTTTCGGTAGCCAAATCCCGCCTATACAGATATACCTATAGGTTTGGGATTGGTTAGCCAGGACCAATGTTGACAATTACTCTCGAGCGAATAGGTAAAAGGCTTCTCTTAAAAATGTCTTCTTACAAAATTATTGGGGCAAGCCTCTTACCACCACCGCCCTCGGTGTCGGTGCCCCTGGTAAAATGACATGTTTTAATTGTGTTAAATAAATACTAAATCTATGCAACAACTTCTACCAATTATATAATATTTGTGAGTGAGTGGATTTCTATTTGTTTTAAGGTTCAAGAATGACCTAGCATAATTTCATAATTATTTTCAAAAGGGTGCAGCTATCCCGATCCTACCTCAACTATCAAAGGGCATCTCCTGCCCGGTCCGCCATGAACTTTCAAAAGGTCACGTCCTGCTCTCCTTACTTAAGGGCAAGAGACTTACCGCCGCGGTTCCGACATCGCTGCAAAGCGCTAAAGTTCCCGCGGGCCACCAGGACTCTAGTTGCCCTACTGCGTAATGGACCTTCAAATATCGCTTGAATATGTGAAAACAATTTTTCAAGTATAAGCCTACAAAAACTTAAGCCTCAACAGCAATATGATGCAAATTTTAATAACTTTTCCTTTTGAGGGAAATTAAAATCATATAACCAGACATACTAACAGCAAAATACTGTATGTATAACATTATAAAATCAAGATAGATTTTACATCCTTGCAACAAGACATGATTTTAACTATGGCATATTTTCCTCCTATTGCTAATAGGCCTATATACCATTTTTTTAGCAAATGATTAACTATCGCAATTAATGAATCACAATTTATTAATGATAATATGACACAAATATACCTCCAAGTGGCAGCCAATATGATGCAAATTTGGCTATAGTGTGGGACAAACCCCAAACGGGATATAATAACCCAATTGGCACATGGGAGCATGCAGCGTTCTTTATCTTTCGGAAATGTTCGCTGGCCCTTCCTACTGTCCTAGGCTATGTTATTTTGTATATGCTAAATTCATTCGGATCGCGCCGAGCAAAAACATAATTTTGGAGACATTTTTGGTGAGATATGGAATGCAAAATTCTTTAAAACTGCGCACTTAATAGAAAGTGTTGTTGCATCCATGGATCTATATATGTAAGGCAAATGTGACAACACAACAAAATGTCAAATAAACGCCTAGGATTAGATAAACACTGCCAAAATCCAAACATATCCGAACAAAAATCTGAATTTTGGGCTAGCCTTGCTTAAAGCTCAATATCCTTTAAAGGGATGTTGGACTCAAAACCGGAAAAACTTCGGCGAAGAGAAGTGGGCACGAAGTGGATTAAATGTGACTTATAATAACGAATGCATGGGGGCACTATCTGGAGTAAAATGTATTTGCTTTTCAAGTGCCGAAACACTTTAGTTGTTGGCCAAGCCAAAATCGTAGTAATGCTAAATGGCAATGGAATTATTTCACATTATTATAGGGCTTCTGAAATCGACGGCCGCGACCAGTGTAAAAGTAATTCCCCCCACCCCTCCCCCCTCACCCAAGTTAATTTTGTCGCCCGACCCTTATCTCCTATGAAATTTGGGCCCCCAGACAATTAAGCCGTAGCCATCCCGTAAATTTAGTACCCGCTCATAGTAAAAACGGTTTTGCAGAAAAAGCTTTTCTTCTCCCTTCACACTAAATCTCACCAAAGAGCTTCTGTGTGGAAGCTCTTTAATCTTACTGCCGTTTGGCGTAAAGCACGCTTTTTTTTCTTTAGTGTATTAAGCTTATCACTTTTTAGCTTATCACTTTAGTACACAAAATTAATTGAAGGAACCGTACAGACACACCAGTAAATTATCTAGTAAAATCAGTCCGGAGGGGACCAAATTCACTAGACATTCCTTAGAAAATAACTTGACCGAGTGGCCCAAATTTACGGGGGGCAGAATTTACTATCACACCGGCTCTATTTAAGGGGCTATACTTGTAGATTTTGTTGTTGTCTACTAACTGTGGTGGTAGCGGTTATCATACATGTCTACAGACCACGAGGTCCTGGGTTCAAGCCTGGGTTGGGTAGACACGCCAGTGCACCACAACTGGTTATCAAAGGCCGTGGACATTGACTTGGTTGTCGATGTTATGTCTGTCCGTACGTCGTACCTGTGTTCTCGTCCGGGTCGTACTAAGCGTTTCGTGATAGCATTGTTACTACCATCAAAGAGCATAACCGAATACGCAGGCGACGACCCCGTCATTTTAATTGTGTGTTTACTCGTCGGCGTCGAGATTTTTTTCTCGCACGCATCAGTTGGCCCCATCCTCGACTTGAGATGACGTAGTTTATGCGACGACGACGAGTGAACACACAATTACGTAGGTAGATGCTAAACATACTTGACTTACACGTGAAGCCTATCTAACTTTTGTTCCAAGCTAAAATAATTAGGTTTCATCGCTTGGGTAAATAAGCCCAAACAAAAGTCCATCCCATCGATTTTCTGGAACCTTTAGTGAGACTAATCCAGAGCTGCATTTAAAATCCTTGAGAATGACGTATTGAAATACCACAACATTTGACCTATTGTATCAGAAGTCTTTTGTGTACATAAAGACGCTCTGCATGTTAGCCGATTTTGTGGCCTTTTCGGAGAACAAATTCAGAAGTTCTCCATCTATTAGACATGTGCATCAAATGTTGTTCAATGAGATTTTATGTCAGACTAATAAGGAAGAGCACACGTAATGTCACTTTAATAGTCACTTGAAATATCTATATTTTATTTGTTTTAAATCAACGCATGTTTTGTTTCAAGGAATATTTACGAGGATTTGATTAGCTTTAATAGTTTTTGTATCTTTGTGAATGATGTTTTTATAAAGGGAAAAAGTAAACACCAGGACGGGTGAATAGTTTGCTTGCTCTTGACGAAGACAGACGCTAGACGATGGGATTTCCCAAATTGATGTTAGCCGTGCTCAGTGGTAAGTAGGACGGAGATATCATTTTATAATATCATCGGTGTATCTATTATTTATTATTATTTCTTCTTCTTCTTCTTCTTCTTATTATTATTGTTATCATTTTTATTATTTTTGTTTTTATTATCATTATCATTATGTTTATTATTATCATTATTATTATTATTATTATTATTATTACTATTATTGTTATTATTATTATTAATATTATTATTATTATTATTATTATTACTATTATAACTATTATTACTATTATTATAATATGTTTTTTTGGGGCGGAGTCTATTATAAATTTTTGCATGCTGCCAATAAACAACCATAGGTTTGAGATTTTCAGCTCTGGATTTATGGTTGTGAATAATGAAATAAATAATTAAGCTGAAAATTGTATTTGACTTTTCAAGTGGTTAGTTGCTTATTGTTTTTGTCATCATTTTCAAGGGTCGACTGGGTCTAAAATGGCCATAAATCACAAACCGACTCGAACGGCTCCCCAAAAAGTAAAAAGGTCTATATTTTTTGCTAAAAGTTAAAAAAGGTCCAGATTTTGAGGCAATGAACCATTTTTGCTCTTCATTTAGCCTCCGCGAATAGTTTAAAGACAACATTTTTTAGAGCAAAATTAATGTCCTCAGCATTTTTTCTTTATACGATCCTCGACCTCCACCAAGGCTGGCTACACCCCTGATCTGTATGTCTCTGGTACTGTGCAAATCATGTATTATTATTTTTTTTATTTGAAGATATGCAACACTAGCTAAATAGCATTAATCCGGCACAAACATGATCAAAAAAAGTTCAAAATGACCTTTAGCTAAATGTCCAAAGAATTCCGGGCCAGAAAGAACATGAAAATAACAACTACCGAATTTGACCCCGTAAGCGTCCACCCTTTAATCGTCCGGCGGGCGCCTTAAGAAATAAGATTGCACCACTTTCTAATCAGATTCTTCCTAAAAATAAGCGGCCAAGCTGCCAAGTAGCTTGGCTCGAGCCCGTGTGCAGTGTATTATTCGAACTGCATAATACAAGTCTTACAGCAGGGCATATAAATAATACCACCATAAAAATATCGAGCGTCAGACGCACACTATGCAAGTATTGTAATAAGATCAGATAGTTTCCCCCTTTGTTGGAGGCTAAGTCGCAGTCGTAGTGACGAGATACGATACTAGAGATAGGCCTACCCCTCCCCCTTTGTTGGGGGCTAAGTCGCAGTCGTAATGACGAGATATGAAAATAAAGATAAGCCTACCTCCTCCCCCTTTGTTGGAGGTTAAGTCGCCTTCGAAGTGACGAGATCTGATAATGCCCGATTTGGCTAATTTTGTTAATTTTGGGGTGCTTTTTTTGAAATTTCGGCAATTTTTAATATAATTTTTGGGAAATTATGTTCATTTTTGGGCAATTTCCATAAATCTTAGGGGAACTTTTTTATTATTTCAGGCAATTTTCTTCGACTTTAAGGAATCTCAAATAATTTAACCAAATTTTACCTTCATGTTTGAGACATTTTCTTTGATTTTAGGGAAATTTCGTTCATTTTGCATTTTGTGTGTGTGTGTGAAGGGGGTGGGGAGGGATCTCCGCGGTCCCTGGAGCTTTTTGCCCCCAGATACGGTGTATTCTGAGGTATGTGAGGATTGATCAATATAAATCTATAATTATCCTTTAATGTTGCACTGGATTGATATCTACGAATTGGAAATAATTAAATAAGAAAAATATATTTCAGCACTTATTTTCCAGGATTTTCATTGGGGTGCGTTTTTCAGTGAAAGTTTCAAATTTCACATGAATAAGGACTCTATGGGGTATATAAAGTTTGTGTACGTTTGGGTCCGTGTGGGGGAGGAGGTGCGGAAGCGCCACACCCCTGTATTTTGATAGTAAAAACGACAATTAAAAAACTTGAAAGAAAACAAATGCAAATTGAATGGAAATTTTGTTCATTTTGTGGCAATTTTGGGGGAATTTCTTTCATTTGTAGGCAATTTTCTTCGATTTTGAGGAAATATTTGTAATTTTGGGATAATTTGTTGACAAATTTGACCCAAATTTTAAATGATTTGACCAAATTTTTTTTCATTTTACGGAAATTTTCTTCGATTTTAGGGATATTTCCAGATTTCGTTCATTTTTGAACACTTTTCTTAAAATTTCGGGGAACTGTTTGTCATTTCTTTTTAGAAATTTTATCCACTTTCTTCAAGTTTAGGGAAATGTCCTTCATTTTCAGCAATTTTCTTCAATTATTCATTGTTAATTTTCTACATTTTTTGGGAAATTTGTTGAAACATTTGACCAAAGTTCCAAATAACTTTTTTATTAAATAATTTTACCAATCGTTTCAATTTTATGTAAATGATTTCCGAATTCTAACTCCCAACTACAATCAGGAAAACTACAATCACCTACTTCGAGCTCTCCTCCGCCCTAAAAAAACCCGGGTCCTCCTCTCAAGGCCCTGACGGCATTCACTTTAATCTACTCAAAAATCTCCCCATAAACTCCCTAAAAATACTCCTCAAGATTTACAATTTTCTGTGGTCCTCAAACTTTTTCCCTATTACTTGGAGAGACGCCATCATCACCCAATCCCCAAAACTAACAAAGATAGATCCAACCCAAAAAACTGCAGACCCATTGCTCTTACCTTCTGCCTCTGTAAGATCATGAAACGTATGGTCAACTACATTCTTTGCTGGTACCTCGAGAGGAACTTCATCCTCTCCCCCACTTAAAATAGCTTCAGAAAAAACCGTAACTGCCTGGACCACGTCCTCAAACTCGACACCTCCATCCGTAAAGCCTTAGTCAGAAATCATCACCCCATCTCTATCTTCTTCGACCTCGAAAAGGCCTTCAACACCACTTGGCGATATGGTGTCCTCAAAGACCTTCACTCCTCTGGCCTCAGATGCTCCCTCCCCACCTTCATCCAGAACTTCCCCCACTCTCGCCACTTCCGAGTACGCATCGGTAACACCTACTCCCAAAGTTACACCCAACACCTGGGTGTCCTCCAAGGCAGCATCCTCTCTCCCACTCTCTTTAACCTCAAAATTAACAGCATCACCAAAACGCTCACCCCCAACATCAAAAGCTCTCTCTATGTCGACGATTTCACTATCTACTCATCCTCTCCATACTCTTCCAAATAACCTACATCACTGCCTGGATAGTCTGGCGCACTGGAGCGACTCCAACTTCTCAAAAGACAACACTGTTCTCATCCATTTCAACAATAGCAACTCACTCCTTCTTCCTCCGCCCCAATCTTCGCCTCAAAGATTTCGTAATCCCCAGTAAAGACAATTTTCGCTTCCTCGGAATCACTCTCGACCCCAAACTTTCCTATCTCCCCCACATCAACACCCTTAAAACGAAATGCCACAAAATCCTCAAGGTCATCTCCAACACTGACTTGAGAGCAAATCGGCTCACTCTACTCACCTTATACCGCTCCCTCTTCAGATCCAGGCTGGACTATGGCAATTTCATCTTCACCTCCGCTCGTAAATTTTTCTTAAAACACCTGGAGGTCACTGAGAACACTGCCCCAAGGCTTTGCCTTGGCGCCACTCACACCTTCCTTACCACCAGTCTTCACGTCGAGGCCAACGAACTCCCCTTTGACCTCCGGTGCACGAAGGATGGCCTCTCTCTTGCTCACCGCATCCTCACCGATCCACGTAACCCTTACTTCCATTCCATCCGTTCTCCCTCCTTCACCAACCTCTTCAATCTCAACAAACGCACCCCCACCTTTCGGGATTCAGATGCACTCCCACTTCTCCAAAGCCAAGATGAGCATTTTCTCGATCGCCAGATACACCGTCCCACCTACACCTACTTGGACTATTCACCCCCCCCCTTCCCCAAGGTCTACCTTGGTCTTTCCTCCTCCATGAAAGCTCTTCACAACCCAGCCTTCTTCCACTCCAATTACTGCCAACTCAGTTTCTCTTCACCGACGGCTCCACACGGGAAGACTCTTATGCAGCCGCCGCCTGTCCCGGCCTCATCCTCTCCTCCAGGCTATCCGACGGCACCTCTATCCACTCTGCCGAGGCGAAAGCCATCCTCCTAGTCTTAATCTTTATAGAACTCTCTTTCCGCCCCCGTTTCGTCATCTTCTCTGACTCTAAATCCGTCCTCACTGGCATCCTCAACATGCTCTAGTCCAACCCTCTCATTCTACAAATCCTCAACAAGCTCCACACTCTCTCCTCCTTAGGAAAGAAGTTTATCTTTTTTTTTTGGATTTCCAGCCATGTCGGCATCTCTGGCACGAGAGAGCCGACAAAGCCGCCAACAAAGCTCTATCAAACATCGCCTCTCCTTTTTCTATTCCAATCAGACCTCCGTCTCTCCATCTCCAACTACATAACAAAAAAACCTAGCAAAACTCCTGGAATCACGAAACCAGTAACAAACCCCACACCATCAAACCTACAGTCGGGACCAACACCCCTCTGCACAGTCGCAACCACAGAAAAGACATCGTTGTCACCCGCATCCGCCTCTATCACTCCTCTTTCACTCACTCCTATCTCTTATCCGGCTCCCCAACCCCTCTCTGCCCCACTTGTAACACCGATCTCTCCATCAAGCATATCTTCGTAACCTGTCCCCTATACCAGAACTCCAAAACTCTTCTCTCCTCACTATCTTTAATCTCAGACCTTTTCGAAAACAATTCTTCCTCAAACATCATCAACTTCCTCCGCAACAAGAACCTCTTCCAACACACTTTAGTCCCCCCTCCTTCCCTTTATGCACCTAACCTTACATACCCCCTTTTTCTGCTTTCCCCTTTTTCTGCTTTCCCCTTTTTCTGCTTTCCCCCTTTTTTCTGCTTTCCCATTTTTTTTGCTTCTCCCCTTTTTTCTGCTCTCCTTTTTCTGCTTTCCCCCTTTTTATGCTTTTCCCCTTTTCCTGCTTCCCCCTTTTTTCTGCTTTCCTTCCTCTTTCTGCTTTCCCCTTTTCTGCTTTCCCTTTTTCTGCTTTCCCCCTTTTTTCTGCTTTCCCCTTTTTTTCTGCTTTTCCCCTTTCCCCTGCTTTTCCCCTTTTTTCTGCTTCCCTTTTTCTGCTTCCCCTTTTTTTTTCTGCTTCCCCTTTTTTCTGCTTTTCCCCATTTTCTTCTTCTGCTTCTCCCCATCTTCTTCTTCTGCTTTCCCCTTTTTTTCTTCTTCTGCTTTTCCTTTTTTTTCCCCTTTTCCTGCTTTTCCCGCCTTTTTTTGTTTTTTTCCTTTAAAAAAAATGCGTTTCCCCCTTTTTTCTGCTTTCCCCCTTTTTTCTGCTTTTCCTTTTTTTCTGTTTTCCCCCTTTTTTCTGCTTTTCCCCTTTTTTCTGCTTTTCCCCCTTTTTTCTGTTTTCCCATTTTTCTGCTTTTCCCCTCCCCCTTTTTCTGCTTTTCCTTTTTTCCTTCTGTTTTCCCCCTTTTTTCTGTCTTCCCCCTTTTTCTGCTTTTCCCCTTTTTCTGCTTTTCCCCTTTTTTTCCTTCTGCTTTCCCCTTCCCCGCCCCCTTTTTTTTTTTTTTTTGCTTTTCCCCTCACATCTTTTACACACCTTCCATTTCCTCACTATCCTAACTCTTACACCATGATTTATTAACATCCTCTTGGCGCCGTTAAACATCAACAAACCAATCCCAACTACATGGGGAAAACCCGAAAAGTGAAATCCTCGCAGGTCATATTAGAAGCCATGGTACAGATATCTCCAGTACAGCAGTAAAAAGCTTTAGGGAAAAATTGTTCCAAATCGAATATGGTACAAACTTGTTTGAAGTCATTGCCATGACAACAAGGATCATCGGCCCAGAATTGTATAAATTGATATCCCACAGTTCTCTGTAAGGTGACACGTGGAGAGCTTAGGTATCTTTCCCTCCACCCATTTCCCAGAATCTTTCACTCTCACCAGCTATTGTTTTCGAGGTATACATAGGTAGAGGTTTTAAAAAAGGTCACCAATAACCTTATCTTTTTCTGCTTTGACAAATCTAGTAAAATTTAGTTTTGACAAGTTTGTACAATTTTCAGTATGTGCAAAAGTGATGTATGACTATGATTCACAGCCTCACAGGTATACAGCTGAAATTCTTTTCTCAAATTATCAAAATAAAGTGCTATCAAATTGCGTTCTGCTATTAACTGTTCTACTGTCTACTGAATTTGGGCTGTATACCTGTGAGGCTGTGAATCATAGTCATACATCACTTTTGCACATACTGAAAAATTGTACAAACTGTTTATGGGTAACGTATATAATAATGCCAAAATTTCCTGTTCACTATAACCAACTTCTTTCTCATTCGAAATATTTGGTGAAAGGACCGAAATATAATAGGCCTAAATTGTCATACTCATAAGCAATTCTTTAGTTGTCCCATTGTGAGGTCACAAAATATTGCGCAATTTATGCTAATGTTTTTGATGGGATTGTTTGCTGTGTTCATGGATTGTAGTATATTTTATTTTTTATTGCTGCTGCCTGTCCATATACATTTTAAAAGTATCTTTCCCTTTCACTCATTTTCCAGAATAGTTCATGTCACTTTAAAAGATTAGTTTAGGGGTCAAGCAAGTTCATCTTATATGACAGTCTGATAGAGGACTTCAAAAGAAACAAAATAGTGAACAAAACATTCAAAAATCTTATTCCGTAAGGAGATATCAAAGTTAAAAGTTTGGTATAATTTATGTAGAAACGACTGAAATTAGACTAGTTGTGATGTCATAACCCCAGATTCCTCAAAGTCTTTATGTATTCTATGATATTTTGTGGCGTAAAAACCATGGTATATGTCAAAAAGAGTAGTACAACTGAATCCTGGAAGGGTATTTGACCCGAAGAAAGTTGGTGGAAAATAATTCAAATACTGAAAAAATTAAACAAATTTTCTTTGAAATACATTAACAATTGTTAAGAATGTGAGGATGAAGACGTCAAATTTCCATAGTAGTAGACAACAGTCATTTCTTCACAGATGATACCAAACTTTATACTTGAATATCTCTTATAACGGAATAAGATTTTTGAACGTTTTCCTCACCATTCTGTTTCTTTTGTTGAAGTCCTCTGTCATATAAGATGGACATGCTTGACCCCTGAACTACTCTTTTAACCAGTTATTATTTTGACCGAGATTTGAACCAAGGAGCTACCACTTCTAAAATGGTACCTGCAGTGTTTAAATTCGAAGCTGGGAATTCCCTTTATGATATTTGGACTCGGAAGGCCTGCCCTTGAGTGAAAACATGATATAATTTGTGTAATTTTTTCATGAATTTGACTGTATTTCTGGGTGATTTAGCAAAATGTTGCCGCCAGAATGTCTGGTGTCAGTAGGCGTATGTTGCGGGTGAGGCGCCAGGAGGATCATCGGGCCTTGCATAGTTCTCTGACGGAGGAGGGATTAGACATATTGTGTTGCATCCAATGGTTTCCTTATTGCTCAACCCTACACAACCTTTTTCTATCAGGGGCTAGAGACCCCATGCAGACAGGATGATGTAACCTCTTTTCCCCCACTAGCGCTACCTTTTCCCCACTGGTGCCACCCATTGCCCCAACTAGCGCCACCCCTTGGAATTGTGCGCCGATCACAAATTTGAATTAAATATTGTATTTTAAGGCAAAGGCAACCACATCAAAATGTTATATGAAGCTGTCATTACAAGACATGACAATAGTAAACAGTGCCTGACACCTACAACGTTATAAGTTTGTGTATTAGGCCAACCATGTATACAGCGTTGCCAAGCCCACACTTGTATATTATGAAGAGGGTCCTATGTTTACGTATCTTACAGTTATATGCTTAATCAACTAATTATTTGTTCTGTTCTCGCACTTTCCGGCGGTTGCTGCAGAGCCTAAGCTTTTTTGTAAACTCATTGACGGCTTGGAAAACCTTGTTCAAATATGAATGCCCAATATATGTGAATCTAACGAAGTTGACCTATTTTTCAAGAACAGAATGAGCATGAGCCGTTATGTCATTGCCGACGGTTGTTATAGTCACTGCAATTGTAGCTTTTGCGCCCCCCCCACACACCCCACCCCCACACAGACAAATCACAGGTCATTGCAAAACATGCATAGTTGCAAACCAACTAAATATGTTAAGGACATCTTTGGCCAGATTCCGACAAATTTTGAACACATTCGTTGAATGACGGTATATATAATCAAATACACACAAAAATTATAGGTAAACTAACACATTTTCTTGTCCCCACAGCTCAAGTTTGATACCTTAATTAACACAGTATAGGTAAATATACAAATACAAAAGTTACACATTTTTACACATTTACCTGCTTATTCCGTGATAGAAATGTGTATGTTTACACATTATATTTGTAATATAACTTTCAAGTGGGTATTACATGGGCTAGAATTCCTTACACATTATATGTAACATTGTACATTTCGTGTGCGATATTACATGTAATGTGTGAGGAGTGTAAAAATACACATTTCGATCACAGAATAAGTACGTAAATGTGTAAAATATTGTGTATTTTTGCCACTGTGTTAATTAACCTGAACATGTAGCTGTAAGGACAAGAAAATGTGTTATTTTACCTATATAAATATTTTTGTTGTTGCTAACGTTACATAATTTATTCATAAGTTGTTATTTATTCATATATACAAGGAATATTTGCAACATTTTCAAGACTTGTGTCAGTAGCCTATGTAGTATGTACCCGAATGAGACCGTTTTGAATGTATATGGGCAGGTATAGAGACAACATTAGCTAAAGTTATTCAAAATTTCACTGAAAACATGAATTAGAAAGCATCAAATATCATTAAAGTCGGTCAATAATTGGTCATTGTAAAGTTTTTTGTGCAAGTATAGGCAAACATGCACATTTTTGTGTTTAACTGACCAGCTTACTCTGTGATGTATAAACGGAGTGCGGACATATAGTCTCTATTTTCTCATGTAAATCCATTGGTTTGAAACCCTCTGCAATTTCTCTTTGAAAAAGGGAAGATAATTCTAATGAAGAGGATTTGATCTTTATCACACCCCCAATCTCAAGTTGCAGAAGGCATTTTGAACATTTTGTAGATCTGAAATGAAGGGAAGAAATATTAAGAAAAACGAAAGCATTTTTGAGGTGTTTTTCTGTCAGCCTGTTCATACATCACATTTTTTTATATTTAAAATGTTCGAACTATGATTACTCATAATTGGAAACTACACGTGCTGTTTTCAAAATTTAAAGACTACTAAACTATTAGATTATTAAGGCGCAGTTAACGGCATGAACGAGGGGCCTAACTCCGAGATTTATACTTATAACTGCTAAACCTGTTAAACCCACGTGCCCACGTGGGATTTTAAATAACATTGTTTTAAAAAATTTGTTGAGGAAAATTACGACCTTGTTGTTTCCCCTACTTCGTCAGGCACTGAAAGTAACATAAATACAAACAATTACATCAAATAAAGGAACGACCAAAACGACAAAAGAAAACCATGTATTGAATAATGGATATGGACTTATTCAAATTTAAAATAAAATGTATTATTTTATAGAAACATGCCATACATTTTTAATTATCAGACTATTGTAATTTTCAGTTTCAATTAATGCTCATGTTTTCTAAAATATTGCGTTCGGGCGGCAACTCTAATGTCAATCATTGAGTAATGTTACAATACGCAGGGCCGAATAGAGCCAATACGGGCCCGAGAGTATCTTGATCACATATAGGCTTCTTTGGTAAGCCAACTTTGATTACACAGACCGATAGATGGTCGACTTCTTTTTAAATTTTAACGGGCCCCTATGACCCGGGCACTAATTTGTTTTTTTCCCCAAACATGATAGTAATTGCACTCATTTGAGTTAAGTTAAAGTTAGGGTCCAGAACTTAAGCCAAACGGAGAATAGGCAATTTGTGCCATTTGTATCCTGTTTGGGAAAAAATAATGACCCGGGCCCCCTAGGGCCTGGGGAAACGCACTATCTAACTCTCTTGTCGGCGGTACTAGCAATATGGTATTTTTGTGGCACATGGTATTGCTTTACACAAAGGATTATCCTTTCAGACCCTCCAATAGGTTCATAGGGGACATTGGTAAATTGCAGTGGCGTAGCTAAAGGAGGGGGAGAGGGGAGGGGGGGGGGGGTGTTTTCTCTGACCGAAAATTTGCCCAAACTCGGAAATATGTGCAGATTCTAATTTGCAAAATAGAAACACAGTATGTTTTTGTTTCTAACAGTTTTTGGTAATCCTGATGAAAGAAATCGGTCTCAGAAAATGTTTTGATTAGGTCTAGAATTTCCTCAAAATGTTTGAAATATTGAGATACTCAACACATACGTTTCCTCAAAATATCCGACTTCATGTTTTTCCTCGAAATTTCTGGAAATTATTGGTAACGGGGTAGCCTGGTAGGGGAGGAGGGGTGGTAGTTTGAAATTCGTATTTTTCGTTGTTTTCCCGTCCTGCAAAAAAGTCACTTGGAAATTGCATTGAAACATGGTGCTCTGAAGGCATAGCCTACTCAGCAGAGAAGCCGAAATTTGTCGAATTGCAAAACTATCCCAAACATTTAAAACATTTACCTCGTTATACCCGTGTCTAAATTGCTTCAAGCCAGTCTTCGACAAATTACTGTATTTGGGCCAGGCCCATTAAGCTTTCAGTTGATAGAAGCGCCGACGACGACGAGTGAACACACAATTACAATGACGGGGTTGTCGCCTGCGTATTCGGTTATGATAGTAACAATGCAACACGAAACGCTTAATACGACCCGGACGAGAACACAGGTACGACGTACGGACAGACATAACATCGACAACCAAGTCAATGTCCACGGCCTTTGATAACCAGTTGTGGTGCACTGGCGTGTCTACCCAGCCCAGGATTGAACCCAGGGCCTCGTGGTCTGTAGACATGTATGATAACCGCTACACCACAGTTAGTAGACAAAGGGCATTGATAGAACGACGACGACGAGTGAACACACAATTACAATGATGGGGTCGTCGCCTGCGTATTAAGTTATGATAGTAACAATGCTATCACGAAACGCTTGATACGACCCGGACGAGAACACAGGTACGACGTACGGACAGGCATAACATCGACAACCAAGTCGATGTACACGGCCTTTGATAACCAGTTGTGGTGCACTGGCGTGTCCACCCAACCTAGGCTTGAACCCAGGGCATCGTGGTCTGTAGACAGGTATGATAACCGCTACGCCACAGTTAGTAGACAATTGATAGAACGCCGACGAGTGAACACACAATTACAATGACGGGGTCGTTGCCTGCGTATTCGGTTATGATAGTAGCAATGCTATCACGAAACGCTTAATACGACCCGGACGAGAACACAGGTACGACGTACGGACATACATAAGATCGACAACCAAGTCAATGTCCACGGCCTTTGATAACCAGTTGTGGTGCACTGGCGTGTCTACTCGACCCAGGCTTGAGCCCAGGGCCTCGTGGTCTGCAGACAGGTATGATAAACGCTACACCACAGTAGGTAGATAAATTGATAGAAGCAATGGGCCTTCCAATATATAAGAAACTGACTGGGCCTTTCAGCCGTTATACAACTGACGTCAGAGATTAAATCCTTTATAATGCTTCGTTTTAATTGAATATTAAAAGTAAGGCCACCACACAGCCCAGATGAAGAAATCGATTAACCTTTCAGAATCTCATTATCTGACCATCCAGCTCAGCTATACCAACTAAATATATCGATTCGTTTTCCTCTGTAAACAGACAAAAAGAATTGTTCCTCTGACTGGGTAATTTCAGACATTTTGTTTGATGGTATCGTGACAACATGCGATTGGCAGATTGGGCTGAATACTCCATTTGCTGAATACAATGCGTGATTACAGGGAATGCAGACGCATTCAGAAATAACAGTTAGATAAGAGAAAAAAGGGGGATTTTAAAAGTTAAAAACAATTCCTTGTTATTTCGATTTCAGCTTTTTAATGATATCAAGCAAAGTCTTTAAAGTTAAAAACAGCGCTGATATATCTGCGCGTCAATTACCATATTGTACGAATATTTCATGTTTGTAAATAGGATAGAATGTTGCCCGGGGGTGACGCACTTCCATAAGTGAGGTATATGTATATGTGCCGCCCGAGCAGGTGCCTTTTTCATCATTTTCGTAGTGCAGATCCCAAAAAATGAGCTTTCACTGTGTTAATTTTGTACTGCTGGTCCATTTTTACAATATTTTCGTTGAATACTCATACTGCAGGTATCAAAATTGACTTCTTTCATATACTGTGGTATCAAAATTGTATGATTTCATACTGCTAAAGTTATCATATTTTTTCATACGATTGTGTAACTTCAAAACCAAATTTCATTAAATTCCATTTTCATATATCTGTATTATATAAACTTGCTCGACCACTGAACTATCCTTTAATTATAGATCATTTGTATCCTAAAATTCAAAGATAGTTAATGCTCGGGGCCTTTAATTATAGATCATTTGCCTAAAATTCAAAGATAGTTAATCGCCATAAATACATCATTTTATTTGATTTATTGTCATTTCTTTACTGACCTGCTGACATGGTACGCCCCATGGTTGATCTTAAAGCTTGATATACGAAACAGTAAGAACAAATAAAAAAAAAACATATTCAATGCTTCTGAATGCTTCTGTACTTAGTCTTATTAAGAATGAACAAAAAAATGGAAATCTTATAAAGTACAAAATCAGATAAAAATCAGATAGAAATTTTTAACCCAACAAAAGCAAAAATAAACCATGAAAAAGAAATGGAAAACTATATTGAATCATTAAACTGTTGGCATGGGAACAAACTGAGAGGAAAATATACAGAAAAAATGAAAGAGTACAATAAATTAAAACTTCAAAATAAGATATAAATATGTTTCCCAACCAATCAGGTTTGAGGGAAAATATAAGCAGCAATACGCGCGCGTATTTCCTTCATGTATAACGCACGTATGATACGTGCGCTTGAAAACATTTTTCCATACGCTGCGTCCCATACCGTACGTGAATTGTGCAGACGGCCAAGAATTCTCCAGTATTTATTGATCCATAAGATTCCTCCAGTATACGATTGGTCCATTATGGACACAGGAATCTCGGTCATGTGACATTATTTAGATTAGTTATCCAGAAATTGCCGATTCAAATTTGACAAAGTCTTGGTTGAAAAGGTCTTGGTTGAAAAAGTATTACAAAGTTGAGCAGATCAATTTTTAAATTTTCAAAATAGTACTTGAAATTTTAGACGATGGGTAAGTCTATTCCTGCTAGATTTTTATTGGGAGGGAGGGGAGAGGGGCAAGACTTAAAAACTTTTGGTCAGAATTTTCAGCACATTTAAAAAACAAAGAATTTCCACAACAAAAAATCAAGTTCGTCATGTACAGGATGTAATACATTACAAAATTTGCATTAAATATGCAAATTGTGTCTGAGATTTAAAAACGCTATTAAATGCTCAATGTTTAAAAGATTTAAAAAAACAATTCTTTACATGTCCATATATTTTTGAAGCAAAGTGTGATGCGTTGCCGCAGATCTTGCGCCGATGTATTTGATTTTTGTTTTATGCCACTGTTTCCTTTTTCATTTTGTAGTTCTCTTCACTGCGCCTCCTGTTCTAGGCAACGCCTCAACCGTGTCCGAAATCACACCAAGAATTGGAAGCCTTGTTGGCGGAACCAGGATTGATATTTATGGCACAAGTAAGTATAGTGGTACTATATTTCGTTCAGATTGTAGTGTTTGTTTTGTTTTTTATCAAAAATGATTTGTTTTTCTAACGGTTATACAGGCCCATCGCCAGGACCTTCTGCAAGGGGGAGGGGACAAAAGCACTTCAAGGCACTTGGGCCGATTCTTCAAATACCATGGGGTTTTATTTTTCATTTGATTTTACCTATTGGGGAACATAGCCTCGCAAGTGGGAACATACCTCTCGCAAGGGGGAAACAAACCCTGCAAGGGGAACAAACCCTCACAAGGGGGAACGTACCCTCGTAAGGGGGAACGTACCCTTGCAAGGGGAAACAAACACTCGCAAGGGGAACAAACCCTCACAAGGGGGAACAAACCCTCGCAAGGGGGAACATACCCTCGCAAGGGGAACAAACCATTGCAAGAGGGAAGAAACCCTCGCAAGGGGAACAAAACCCTCGCAAGGGGAACAAACCATTGCAAGAGGGAACAAACCCTCACAAGAGAGAACAAATCCTCGCGAGGGGGAACATACCCTCGCAAGGGGGAACATACCCTCGCAAGGGGGAACAAACCCTCGCAAGGAGGCACATACCCTCGCAAGAGGGGTGGGGGTGGGGAGTTCTTCATGGTGGCGACGGGCCTGCATGACACACAATAAACCGCGTATCCTATAAATTTCTAGTGCAGTGTGCGAAAGAAAACAAACCTGATCTATCTTTCCATTATATGCCCCTTAAGCAAGAATTTAGGAATCTGTTTTTTTCTCTCGAAGTTGAGGTACCATACCCAGATACCATGTAAAATTATCAACTAAAATGAGGGAAAAGGCGTTACAGGAAGCAGGGTTGGGAAAATTACACACAACTTTAAACAAAAATAAAAAGTAATTCCTAAAAATCGAAGAACGTATCCTATAAATTAAATCGAAAATTAAAGATTATATTTCGCTAAGAACAAAGTGCAGTATTGTATACTGATATATCCCCTACTTACATTTAACATACGGAAAGGGGTGGGGAAAACAAATCTTAGTGATCCTTGTGGTTGCCTGTATAATTTTCTGAGAAAAAAAAGGGCATGATTTCCCTTAGAGGGGAAACTGGGCACTTAACCATTTCCCTGTAAAAAAGGACCCAGAATTTTCCGTTTCTCAGAATAAGTGCACATTTAAACCAGTTATTTCTCAATTTTAGTCTTTTTTTTTTAAAGTTTTATAAGAAAAGTGAAGTGGGAGGGGGCTATGGTAATTTGTCCAAAATAGAAATGGCCACATCCACATTGTCTAGATGTTTCTGTCGATACAAAGAAAGTTTCTTCATAATTCGTTTCATATGTCTATGGCTTACAATTGTTTGATATTTTGCAGCCAAGAAATACAGGATTTCTTTTTAACTAAACCTTAAATCAAAGTAGAGACGTACGAGTTTATTCCTATCCATCTCGGGAATCCCTATCCATCTCAGGAATGTAGATGTATCATGCATTGTATCCCGTAGGCTCGCTTACACGTGCTTATGTACCACGTACGCAACAATATTACGTAATATCATTATGTACATACGTATTATTATCACGTACTTACGTGATATTATTATTATAACGTACGTACGTATTATTATCACGTATGTACATGATATATCATTGCGTACGTACGTGATATTATACACGTAGGCCTACGTATGTATTATTATCACATACGGACGTGATATTATTACGTACGTACGTATTAATATCACGTCCGTACGTGATATTATTACGTACGTATGTATTATTATCACGTACGTACATGTTATTATTACGTATGCACGTATTATTATTATCATTATGTACGTACGTATTATTATCACGTACGTACGTGATATTATCATTACGTACGTACGTATGTATTATTATCACCTACGTACGTATTATTATCACCTACGTACGTATTAGTATCACCTACGTACGTATTATTATTATCATCGTAATGAAACTTATTTCCACCATCTCCCCCCGAGAGCTTCGTCCTAAATCCCACACGGGGCCCAAAGACTTTATATGGTGGCGCCGCTGCCTCAAATCCGTTTCAAAGTTTATATTTTGTCCAGTTCTTATATTATCAAATCTCATTGCAGGTAAGGGGTTGTTTACGCGTAAGAATTGCATATGTGTCGTCTGTAGCATTTTATCATCAACATGACAAACCATGAAGGAAATAACTTCTCCATCACTGGTCGAGCCTTAACTTAATTGATATCCTCAAAAACTCTCCGCAATGACACAGCACTTCAAACACCACTTGAAAATACGTATAGGACCATGCACCAACCAGCCAAATATTGATTTGATGTCCTCCAAAGGCAGTTTGTATGGGAGAGATACTTCATTAAATAATAGCATCATGCATCGGGCATGCGATAAGTAAATATGGGAATGTTTAAGTATCTTTTATGTCTGCAGTTAACTATATTGATGGCATCGAGATGCTCACTTCCTTTTAGTAAAAGCTGAGCTATGTCGCCCTTACTGAAGTACGGACTACCCTGCACCCCCCACCTCCTTTTGAAACTGAGAAATGGCATCACCGTGTGAGGAACCGAACAAAAACAAAATAAAAATTGTCGCTGATTTGCACAACAGTTAGCCTACAGCCTATTCACATAGATGGCCTACTGTTAATTTTTGTCAAATTTATTTAGGGTGTTTCGATTCTTTCTGTTGTCCTGAGATGGTAGGGTCCGGGGCAACGCCAAGAACCCCTGTGTCATGATCAGTGGCGGCGCCGCCAGTATGTTGATACCTGCATGGAGCAAGAGATAGGAACTTTGTCTCATCTATAGGAGGAAAATAATGCCAATTAATCGGACAAAATATGCCGCCCGTAAAAAATGTTCTGGGGAAAGAGGGACGATGTCGTTAGGGGTAATTGCCCCGTATCGCCGCCACTGACCACGGTACTAAAGGAGCGACCGTCGCCTTCCCTCTACTGCATTTTTATCCTATATAGTTTAAGATAATATACCTGACCTCTAAACTTATCCTTCATAATTTTGTTCTCCAGATTTTGCAAGTGACTTGTTTAATTATGGACCAGGTAATGAGGATAAGGGAAACAAGGTATGGCTACGATCAACGACCAAAGCTGTACAATGCGACGTCATAGCGTACTACACCAACGAAAAACAAATTGTCTGTGACACAAGGTAAAGTAGGCCTATTCAGTTTTGTCATCAGAAAAAAAAGGCTGTGATAGGATGAGGCGTATTATTTTCCAGTGCCGCCGCCACTGGTTAACATACCCGATAGGTTTCTTTATATGTGTAGACCCTGTTTCACAGAGATATAGTAACTTGTATACGAGCATGTTTATACGGAGCATTGTAGGGCCGTTATTATCCCCGTCACAACGCTGTGGGAGGAGTGGAGAGACAGAGACGTGATATTTCTCCACAAACTGGGGTTCAAGGTTTTTCGAGAATTATGTACATTCTAAATCCTACCTAAAAGTGTGTGTGGGAGGTGGGGAGGGGAAGGGGGGACAACTTCCCTTGTCTTCAGGAATTACGGCCCTGTACATAAGGAATTTTGTCTTTTTATTATCAAGGGCCGTCGGGGAGGAAGGCGTGTATGACCTCTACATCGAAGTGGACGGTCAAGACATGACCGCAACAGGAGGACAGTATTGCCGGAACGTCAACAAATGTCGTTTTGAGGTGAGTCAATGAAAATGATGTAGTGCGTTGCTCATTGGCGCAACTAGAGGAATGGGGGCCGTAAAAGTTCATAACAACTAAGTTAAACGATGGTTAGATTATGGTTGTGATGGAAAGGCATACCGACAAGTAAAAGGGGGTCCAGAATTAATCACCTGATCACGAAATTAGCCAAAACCTGAATAGTGTCCAGTGAAGATTATTTACTCTTCACCCTCCACGGGCCACTTTATTATTTTTGTTATTTAACTCTTCTTTATACAGGGTAGCTCAACTCAGTAGTACTAGCTGGTTTACAGTGAAGCCCTGCAATGAAACATTATACATAAAAAGCAAATGAATAAAACGAAACAATTCAAACAGAAAATTGTAAAAAGATCAGAAATACATTAGATACATATAAATCGATAAATATGTAACTGATGAGAAAAGAAGAATGAAGCATCATGGTCCTATGCTATCGTTTCATATCTCTTCGCAACTTGGTATGCCAATGAAATATCAAATTTTGGTCGAGCTAAATGGAGAAATGTATGCATAAAGTAATATGACTGCCAGTCCGGAAGCATGCCTATTAATAGGAACATTTATAGCACACGAGAATATTGTAGTCATGCAAGCCATATTGTTCAGATGTTGCGATAAAATGTCATAGTTTCTAATATATGTAGGGCCTACTTGAAGTAATAAAAATCATTGTGTTGAAAAACATTTTGAATTTTCAAAATGGTCTTTTGCGCCTAAAAGCTAGCTCTATTGTCTATTTTATCTATTATTTGGAAAACGGCGTCGTGAACATATCAAATTGGAGTGGAAAAGTTGTAGCCATGACAGTAATGAAGGTATTTTTATAAATTTCAAGTTTCCCCTAGCAAAGATATTTTTCCCAGACGTATTTCAAATTTGAAAAGAGGAACATTGCATACGTTAGGATAGCAAAGGATCATGGGAAATATCACAAAATGGCGGCTTTAATGTAGCAAAATGTTCCCATTAATAGGAACATTTATGTTTCCATTAATAGGCACGCTACTGCGTGGGTTTTGAATTAAATATTCTTGAACTTATTTCACCATAACATCTTTAAAATAAATTATTCACAACGGACTATTGGCTAATGTTCAGTACAGCATTAAGATGTTTGCTGTATTCCTTTGAGGAAGTGACAATGTGCAGACAAGACACAACGAAGTCTATTTTCAGTCGTTTTTTCACAAATGAGACAAAACTTAAATTCTCTTTAAATAGAATAAGAGTTTTGAATACGGTTTTAGTACACATTTAATTCCTCAGGTTTTATAATAAGGTCCACGGCCTTTGATGACCATGCTTGACCAGGATTGAACCCGGGGCCTCGTGGTCTGTGAAGTAATAACCACTACACCACACCCTTTCTTTTGTTAAAGGTTAATTTGATCAATATATGCATACTAAAAATAAGACTTGAGTTTTTCTTCATTCTTTTTCTTTAGTTGAATGTGATTCACTATATCAATTATTCACTATGCAGGCTCAATGATCAATACCGCATTAATTTGTCTGCTTTACGTTATCCATTCTTCGGCGAATCATGATCACGTGTAATTGTGTCGCCACATAGAAAATAGAAATTGATTTTGGGTATTCATCAAAAGTGCTAAGTAATAGTAAGATTCCGAGAAGGACCTATTAATCCAACATTGATGAAAGTTAACTGGTCTACACGAAACACATGCAGGTCCTAGCGCATGCGCTGGAAAAGACCCCGGGTCGCGATTTTTTTTCAAACAGGATAGTACTCGCACACATTTCAGTTGAATTATAGGCTTAGGGTCCATAATTGAAGCCAATGAGGCAAGAGGAAATTTGTACCATAGGGGAAATAAATATTGCGGCTGGACCGGGTGTTCATACGGTGCTCACCCTGCTTACAAATATATCCGTGTTATACAGTTCTGCATCCAGACACCGTAAAAATGGTCATCTTTCAAGCTTGGGGCAAACCCCTCCAGAAATTTCTGATTAAATTTCAGGAAACACTAAAACTTTTAAGTTTTTCCGGTTCGTTCAGGATATCTTTAATTTGTTGATGGTAGTGGTGTAGCCTGCAGGATTTCTATATTTTTCATACGGGGGAGGGGGCAGGAAGTAGTGGTATAGTGAACCGACTAGATGTACCGATATGTGTGATAAATGGCAGGGGGCAAATAATGGAAGTGAACCGACAAGATGTACCGATATTTACAAATGCAACCGATAGAGTAAATATTGGGGAGAGTTGACCCTTGCCCCCTCTGGTCACGCCATCGGTTGGTGGCGTAAGAGAGTGTCAATCATTGGTGGGATTACCAATGATAACCCATTCCCCATTTTTCCGTAGGCCACTTTCAACATTTTTCACGGTGGTGAATCTTTCGGGAAGAATATTCTCATACTGGTTATATATAGACTTAGTTTGATTATTGTGACTTTGTCCCCTACTTTTGTTGGGCAAATCCCGAAATAATTCGCTGTGCGCTCATTTAAAATAAGTTGTATTCATTTCATTAATGTCCACAGTTTCGAAATTACCGAACGCCAAATACCCAGTCCGTGACGCCACGCGCCGCCCCTCCAGGTAGGTCAATTCAAAACAAATTCAAGATTCACCTGATTTTACAGGATTTTGATGTCAGGGGCATGAGAGGGGCAGCTTTGTCTCATATGGAGGGGGTCCACGAGCAATGGAGGAAGGGAGTGGGGATCTTATTTTTTATCTATCACTTCGCCTATTTTTATTTTGCTTATTCAACAAACAGTTTGAGCAGGAGGCAGGGAATCGGGAGGAAAACAGTGATTTAACCTGATTAGCAATTGGGAAAGAAAAACATTGTTAACCTTTTAACCCTTTGAGAGCCACCGAGGGAGGGGGAGGTTTCAGGGTTTACCTCTTAATACACCCAGCATGGATAATTAAGAAGGGTCTGTCATTTGCAACATCCCCAATCCGGTGTTGTTGGTCACGTGACTGCTGATAAACATAAAAGTAGGTTTTGAATATGCAAATTTTAAAGTTTGTATCATTTGTGAAGAAACGACTGAAATCAAACTAGTTGTGAGGCTATGACATTACAACTAGTTTGATTTTAGTCGTTTCTACAGAAAATGATACTAATCTTTAAACTTGTTTATCTCCTAAATGGAATAAGATTTTGCAATGCTTTTTTCACCATTTTGTTTCTTTTGAAGTCCTTTTTTCATATAAGACGGACATGCTTGATCATTTAAGATTACATAGATGGCATTTTCTTTCCACCAAGACAGTACCGTTATATCAACCCATTTTAATGTGAAAATTATGGTCGGAACAGCGGAATTTTGTAAGGAAGACTCTGATTTGTTGTGGTACAATAGATAAAGTAAGGCTGTATGTATATACTCTGTTTAAAAATTAGGAAGTTTACACATCTGCTCGAGTTAAAACTGCTATTTTCCATTCGGCATGGTATTTTTCAAAAAAATTGTTCTTAGTATTCTGTTTTAGCCAATGAATACTTGTTGCTTGCTGTTTTCCCCAGATGCTATTCATGTTACAGTCCCTAATAGTGATTTAATACAAAGTAACCATGGGTGGCTATAAATACCCATATTTGATGAAGTGAGAACAGTAACTTGTACATGATATTTGTAAGTTTGAATGGTTTGGCAGTTAGGATTCTATACACAAAAAAACATATTTCAGGGAGCCGTTACTTTGTCATAGTAACAGCTCCCTGATCGTCCGCTGCTCACAGTAGATAACATTTTTGTCTCTTTTACTTCCATGACCATATCATTGTTTGCAATGGTTGATGACTTAACCTTTAAAATCATTTTATACAACTTTAAAATAAAACTGTCAATTATATGCATGATTGCAGCTATCCATTGTGACCAATGTTGGTATTTTTAATACCTTTGGTATTTTAAACCTTCGTTTAACCTTATCTTGGTATCCTGATTACTTTAGTATTTTTCCATCCGATTTTCCTGGGTATTTTGATTGATCCGAGTCATTTTATTTATTTATTTTGTTGTATTTAAAAACATTGGTCACATTGGGTGTATCGTACCATTACAGCGTCTGCATGACTCGATTATAGGGTTAATAAATGTTGATGTTCTCCGATGTTCTTTTTGTCATCAAAGGATCTTTACTCACTGTCCGAGGGAAACTGACCACAGCATACTACCAAAGCACCCAAATAGAGGAAGAACTAATTGGGGACTCGACCACGAGCAGACAAATCTTAAGGTACTTGATTCAATTTTTATGCAGAAAGGTTTTAGGCGGCGGCTTAATGTTAGGCCTAAGTAAAACGGGCCTTAGCCTTAGGGACTAATAAAGTGTAGTAACGTTAGGCCTAGTATAATTTGTACGGGACAGGTGTACCCGACAATGTTGTTTCTTGTTTAATATAAACATGGTTGACCACTGAGCTTATCCTTTAGAGAAAACACTAGACAGCTTACAGACTGCTCAAATATATCGATCAAAGATAGTGTAGGCCTAGGCCTACTACTGTGTGCAATCATGGAGCTACGTCATGTATAAATAGCTGCACAATAATATCTGAATATCCTTGATTTGTTTGTCTATTTATTCACCTGTTTGTATGTTGGATTGTTAAATGACCTTAAAGGAGACATGTTTCAAACTCTCAGCATAAATGTGATCGAAAATGCTAGATCTTTTTTCAGTGGCTTTGTAAATCTAAACAACTCTAATTTGTGTTCAAGCAACATGACAACAAAGATATCAAAATAAAACCACACTGCAGTGAAAGAAATTTCAGCATTTGTTCCCAGCTTTTTTGATCAAGGCTAATTAGGCTGCATCATCATTCCATCTTACAACAAAAATGTTCTTCCTTTTCAGAGTGTTGAAGCAGCGTTCACATTAAGATGCGCGATTGCGGGATTCTTGCAAAAAATAATCAAATCCCCCAAAAAAGAATTGTAAGGGAAGAAATTCCTGCAAAGAAAACTGAATGACCCAAAACTTTATATACACTATGATTTTTTTTGCACAACTACTTCAGACATCACAGTTGTAATGGGCTACAGCTTAGGCCATGCCCATTGAGGCATAAATTTAATCATAAAACGTGCTAAAATGCTGTAAAAAAAATATTTAAAAAAATAATGTTTTTACACCCAACACTGGAAAAATTTGATGTTATTGGGCAAAAAGAACGAAAAACAGGCCTCTTTGAGTGTCCAATGAACACGCTGTCGTTGGTGTTACAAATTATGCGATGAATTACAACACGTAATAGTCACGTGATCATGTCGCCTGCTAGATATCTACGATCGGGAACGAAATTGAGACACTCACTTACTATTTAAAAAAATTGAAATATACAATCAATAAAATACCCCGCCTCCCTGAACCCCCTTTCAATGTTGGACCATAATTTTTCTGCATTACTTTCTTTTGAATAAAAGGTAGTCTAAGTCAACTATATATATGCCAAAATTGAATGGGAGGGGTGGAGGAGGGGAAGGGATGCTGGGAGGGGTGGGGGAGGGGATGTTTGGCGGTATAGAAGAGGGGAAAGAGGTGAAAATGAATTAAAATCATGCTGTTATTATCATCTAAACAAACATTCCCTATGGTCTACAATAACCCAATAGATATATTTTTTTATACAAAAAAATAAAGAAGCAATTTTGACAACAGATTTAACAGAAAACGCAATGAATATTGAGTGTCTCGAGGAATTTTGTCCAAGATTGTAGATTGTATAGTGTGTAGTGTATGTGGTGTATAGCATACAAATGATAGTGGGAATGATGTGGACACAATGTACTGCAGCAAAGTTAAGCTTGACTAAATAAGGACTCTATCAGTTTCAAGCTTTTTTTAAACTGATGAACAATAAAAAGACAATGAGGGAGGAGTGCCTTGTTATTTGGGATTTTCTTTCCAGATTGGTGTTGTTTTTTAAAATGTAAATTTATTCATTTCAATTTACAATAGAAAGACACACAATCAGTACCTACCTTTAGTTTTGCATATTTAACTTTTTCTTTCTCTTTTGCATGATACATGTATTTACTATGAACCTGTTTTGACCCATGGTGGTTACTAATCAGATTTCAGCCAGAAACATTAGAGTGAAGATATTGCTTAGCAATCAGTTACGACGTTAAAGAAACCTTTGTATGTTGGAAGATTTTAGCACTTCAAGTCCCCCTTCAAAGGTAGAAAAAGAAATTACACACAGGGGAAATCCCCCAAATTTGAAATCCTAATGTGAATGTTGAAGTGAAGGTAGAACAAAAATCTGAGATTTTGTAGAAAATTTGATAATCATACAGGATTTTATTCAGATATTTCTGCCCGAAATATTATACCTTAAGTATAGGGCCTATTATATAAAGTGTTCCAGGTATAGGGCCTATTATATCAAGTGTTCCAGGTATAGGGCCTATTATATAAAGTGTTCCAGGTATAGGGCCTATTATATAAAGTGTTCAGGTATAGGGCCTATTATATAAAGTGTTCCAGGTATAGGGCCTATTATATAAAGTGTTCCAGGTATAGGGCCTATTATATAAAGTGTTCCAGGTATAGGGCCTATTATATCAAGTGTTCCAGGTATAGGGCCTATTATATAAAGTGTTCCAGGTATAGGGCCTATTATATAAAGTGTTCCAGGTATAGGGCCTATTATATAAAGTGTTCCAGGTATAGGGCCTATTATATAAAGTGTTCCAGGTATAGGGCCTATTATATCAAGTGTTCCAGGTATAGGGCCTATTATATAAAGTGTTCCAGGTATAGGGCCTATTATATCAAGTGTTCCAGGTATAGGGCCTATTATATAAAGTGTTCCAGGTATAGGGCCTATTATATAAAGTGTTCCAGGTATAGGGCCTATTATATAAAGTGTTCCAGGTATAGGGCCTATTATATAAAGTGTTCCAGGTATAGGGCCTATTATATCAAGTGTTCCAGGTATAGGGCCTATTATATCAAGTGTTCCAGGTATAGGGCCTATTATATCAAGTGTTCCAGGTATAGGGCCTATTTTATCAAGTGTTCCAGGTATAGGGCCTTTTATGTAAAGTGTTCCAGGTATAGGGCCTATTATATCAAGTGTTCCAGGTATAGGGCCTATTAAATAAAGTGTTCCAGGTATAGGGCCTATTATGTAAAGTGTTCCAGGTATAGGACCTATTATATCAAGTGTTCCAGGTATAGGGCCTATTATATCAAGTGTTCCAGGTATAGGGCCTATTATATCAAGTGTTCCAGGTATAGGGCCTATTAAATAAAGTGTTCCAGGTATAGGGCCTATTATGTAAAGTGTTCCAGGTATAGGACCTATTATATCAAGTGTTCCAGGTATAGGACCTATTATGTAAAGTGTTCCAGGTATAGGACCTATTATGTAAAGTGTTCCAGGTATAGGACCTATTATATCAAGTGTTCCAGGTATAGGGCCTATTATATCAAGTGTTCCAGGTATAGGGCCTATTATATCAAGTGTTCCAGGTATAGGGCCTATTATATCAAGTGTTCCAGGTATAGGGCCTATTTTATCAAGTGTTCCAGGTATAGGGCCTTTTATGTAAAGTGTTCCAGGTATAGGGCCTATTATATCAAGTGTTCCAGGTATAGGGCCTATTAAATAAAGTGTTCCAGGTATAGGGCCTATTATGTAAAGTGTTCCAGGTATAGGACCTATTATATCAAGTGTTCCAGGTATAGGGCCTATTAAATCAAGTGTTCCAGGTATAGGGCCTATTATATCAAGTGTTCCAGGTATAGGGCCTATTTTATCAAGTGTTCCAGGTATAGGGCCTTTTATGTAAAGTGTTCCAGGTATAGGCCTATTATATCAAGTGTTCCAGGTATAGGGCCTATTAAATAAAGTGTTCCAGGTATAGGGCCTATTATGTAAAGTGTTCCAGGTATAGGACCTATTATATCAAGTGTTCCAGGTATAGGGCCTATTATATCAAGTGTTCCAGGTATAGGGCCTATTTTATCAAGTGTTCCAGGTATAGGGCCTTTTATATAAAGTGTTCCAGGTATAGGTCTATTTTAAAAAGTGTACCAGGTATAGGGCCTATTTAAAAAAGTGTTCCAGGTATAGGACCTGTTTTAAAAAGTGTACCAGGTATAGGGCCTATTGAATAAAGTGTTTTAGGTATAGGGCCTATTATATAAAGTGTTCCAGATATAGGGCCTATTATACAAGGGTTCCAGGTATAGGGCCTATTATATAAAGTGTACCAGGTATAGGGCCTATTAAATAAAGTGTTCCAGGTATAGGGCCTATTATATAAAGTGTTCCAGGTATAGGGCCTATTAAATAAAGTGTTCCAGGTATAGGGCCTATTATGTAAAGTGTTCCAGGTATAGGACCTATTATATCAAGTGTTCCAGGTATAGGGCCTATTATATCAAGTGTTCCAGGTATAGGGCCTATTTTATCAAGTGTTCCAGGTATAGGGCCTTTTATATAAAGTGTTCCAGGTATAGGCCTATTTTAAAAAGTGTACCAGGTATAGGGCCTATTTAAAAAAGTGTTCCAGGTATAGGACCTGTTTTAAAAAGTGTACCAGGTATAGGGCCTATTGAATAAAGTGTTTTAGGTATAGGGCCTATTATATAAAGTGTTCCAGATATAGGGCCTATTATACAAGGGTTCCAGGTATAGGGCCTATTATATAAAGTGTACCAGGTATAGGGCCTATTAAATAAAGTGTTCCAGGTATAGGGCCTATTATATAAAGTGTTCCAAGTATAGGGCCTATTATATAAAGTGTTCCAGGTATAGGGCCTATTAAATAAAGTGTTTCAGGTATAGGGCCTATTATATAAAGTGTTCCAGATATAAGGCCAATTATATAAAGTGTTCCAGATATAGGGCCTATTAAATAAAGTGTTTCAGGTATAGGGCCTATTATATAAAGTGTTCCAGGTATAGGGCCTATTATATCAAGTGTACCAGGTATAGGGCCTATTAAATAAAGTGTTTCAGGTATAGGGCCTATTATATAAAGTGTTCCAGATATAGGGCCTTTTATATAAAGTGTTCCAGGTATAGGGCCTATTATATAAAGTGTTCCAAGTATAGGGCCTATTATATAAAGTGTTCCAGGTATAGGGCCTATTAAATAAAGTGTTTCAGGTATAGGGCCTATTATATAAAGTGTTCCAGATATAAGGCCAATTATATAAAGTGTTCCAGATATAGGGCCTATTAAATAAAGTGTTTCAGGTATAGGGCCTATTATATCAAGTGTTCCAGGTATAGGGCCTATTATATAAAGTGTACCAGGTATAGGGCCTATTAAATAAAGTGTTTCAGGTATAGGGCCTATTATATAAAGTGTTCCAGATATAGGGCCTTTTATATAAAGTGTTCCAGGTATAAAGCCTATTATATAAAGTGTTCCAGATATAGGGCCTATTATATAAAGTGTTCAGGTATAGGGCCTATTATATAAAGTGTTCCAGGTATAGGGCCTATTAAATAAAGTGTTCCAGATATAGGGCCTATTATATAAAGTGTTCCAGGTATAGGGCCTATTATATAAAGTGTACTAGGTAAAGGGCCTATTAAATAAAGTGTTCCAGGTATAGGGCCTATTATATAAGGTGTTCCAGATGTAGGGCCTGTTATATAAAGTGTTCCAGGTATAGGGCCTACTAAATAAAGTGTTTCAGGTATAGGGCCTATTATATAAAGTGTTCCAGGTATAAAGCCTATTATATAAAATGTTCCAGGTATAGGGCCTATTATGTAAAGTGTTACAGGTATAGGGCCTATTATATCAAGTGTTCCAGGTATAAAGCCTATTATATAAAGTGTTCCAGGTATAGGGCCTATTATGTAAAAGTGTTACAGGTATAGGGCCTATTATATCAAGTGTTCCAGGTATAAAGCCTATTATATAAAGTGTTCCAGGTATAGGGCCTATTATATAAAGTGTTCCAGGTATAGGGCCTATTATATAAAGTGTCCAGGTGCCACTGAAAATTCAAGTTTAAAAATCACTTACCAACTCAAATGGAAATGCCAAACAAGTTACACAGAAGCTGTTTATTCACAGCAGTTTAACACTTTTATTGTCAATATATACCCACAATGCCTCTGTAAACTTTGCTGTTAGAAGTTTAAAGAGCACTTGCCATTCTTAGTTGAAGTATGGAGCTATTCAGTTATTATCTCCATGGTTGAAGTGAAGTTTAACTGTTATGTCATCCAAGGAGCGACTTTGACACTGTTTTGTTAGTTTTGACACCTTTTGAAGTGGTCTTGACAATATTTGTCACGTCCAAAGTGTAATTAAGTGAAAGGTCAGTTGAAATAAATAGGCACGGTTAAACCAGGGAGTCCCTGGTCAAACACAGTGACCACTTGCAGAAGTTTTCATTCATTTTGAATTTGAGTTTCTGAAAAGAAATAATATGTGATTGTCTTTTCTAAGTTGTAGTAAGAACTGTCACAAATATCTCTGTAAATGAAAGGCTGCTATTCAAAGTCTTAATTTTTATGAAGTAATGGTAGTTTTTATCAATTGTAAATGGGTATTTCCTTGGTTATTTGATCTAATCATGAATTAATCTTAAATGCAGTTTTTCACAATTTATGCAGATATGAGGGGGGGAAGGGGGAGACTTCCACGGTCTAGGCTCAACATTTTAACCAAGATGCACATCCTAAGCCTCCCTAAATCCAAGCATTTGGAAGTGCTGAATTTTTAATTATTAATTGTTTATGGATTATAAAGTTATTCAAAATATTTTATTTTAAAACTTTCACCTGAAAGTAAAGGAGGGGGATGGGGGATGGGGAATGGTCTGAAGAGAGAAATAATGTTGATAATGTTTCTTAAATGTTTCTTTTTTCAGGAGCTTCTGGGGCGGATCTGTCTGCGATTTGGTCAATGAAGATGGAGATGTGTAAGTCTTTTATTCATGATTCTAGGATTCCAGTGGGGGACGGGCAGGGTTGGAAAAATAGTCATTCGCCAATCATTTATACAACTTGGTGAGGCTTAATTAAGTGTGGCAAGTACCACAGTATATCATATTTCTACTGCTCACAATGTTTTTTTTGTTTTTTTTGAGCAGGCAAGTGGTTTTTTCAACCCTGGGGATGAGTGAAATTCCCCATTCAAATTTTAGAATCTTTTGTTGGTACTTTTTCTAAGATTACTTTCCAAGATTTTCTTAAGGTGCTAATTTCTGAATCCCTTTTCTCAAAGTACTGCTTTCTTCAGTTCTTGGTTTTGAAAAAAGTGTTCTGGAGATAACCCTCCATATTTAATTGCTGGAAGATAATTGTGAGACGCTGGAAAGATTGAACCAATGAAATGGGGAAAGCAGTGGGGAGGGGGGGGGGGAGAGTTGCTCCACTTTAAACAGGGGAATGAGATGGCCCTGACTGGGGCAGGGGGCAGCTTGATTGAAAGAGAAAGAGAGAAGTCTTGAGTCTTGACTGTATATTGTGGATTTAAATGTGTAGAAAGCAGAAAGGAATTGTTTATAGTTTTGTACAAGCCCTTAATGTATAAAAATGATATAAATATGTGAGACTACACTTTATATACTGTTTTGTAGATGGGATTTAGGGTCAGCATATAAATTAGGCTGAACAAGGTGCATTGTCTGCGATAAAAACTTTATTCAGTTTTTATCTCTACATATCATTTTGTTGATTTTACCTCGCAGGCACGGTATTGCATTGGACAATAATGGTGCATCTCAGTATGGGGAAATGCAATGTATACCAAAAGGATCAACAATTGGTATGTATACTTTACCAAACCATCTTTTGTATCTTATAATATTGTTAACAAATGTTGTTAAAACAAAACGAAAGGGTAAAGAAAAGCAGGAGTATGTCTCACGGAGTTGGAATCAATTATAGAATTTCCCACGGTTCTGAATAAAGGTGTCAAAAATTTTCCCACGAAAAATCGTGACAGAAATAAGATTAATGTAGTGAATACGTCTTTATATGCTCGCACTGTACCACACATGTTCACTCTTTTGCAATTTGATGTACTAGCTATTCATCACACAATTACGTGGGGTGGGGGGCGGGGGGAGGGGATTGTCCTCAAACCAATTAACCCAAAATATTGTGGCTGAAACCATACATCTTTTCCACGTATACTGTTGTTTAGTCAAGAAATTCTAACAAATATATTTTTTTTTATGAAAAACAAAACATTTCATTTTTTCCCATTTTCCCATCCGAATATTTTCCAGGTGTTTTCCTGGACTCAGCCCTTGACTTAAACACTAAACTGGCAAGATCACTTCTAGTCCGCCTTGAACACATTCATTGTTTTTAAAGAATCATGTGAGGGGGCAGGGGGTAAGGAGAAAGAGGGGAGGAGGTTAAGGGAATCTAAAGAAAAACTATATATACAAATATAACAAAAAAATACTTAAGAAATGAAAATAAACTTGTAAATTCTTACTTTATAAAAGTTTCTGGAACTTTTCCTCTGGTCTCCCTCAAAGACTGACAATGGTACCTTTGACAAAATTATACTTACCATTACCAATCATTTGTTTAACATATATGTATAATAATGATCTTTAGAGATGAATTAATTTATAAAATTGTTCACGATTTCTTCAGAATATGTGTTATTTTGAAACTTTCTGCCATATTCATAATCTCCATAATTTGTGCATGAATAATAAAATTTCTCACTTGCTATTTTGCCCCTATGTTTCAAAACATTTATAATAAAACACGTTCTAAAAGCTCAGTAACCTGTAAATGATTTAGCAAAGTTTCTTTTTCAGAAGAAGCACCAGTTAATTGATAAGATTAAATGACAAATGACTTCACAAAGACTAAAGTTTGTTATTTGTACGTGATTTGCAAACAACTTCCATTCTTGTATTATTCCCTGAAGTGGATTATATAACACTTTGTGTGGTTGCTAGGCAACAGCTTCTGTAGCTCAACATAGATTGCTTTGTGACTTAACTTGTCAAAATTGAATGCCTCTTGTGAATTATAGAGAATTGGGCACAGGTGAGAGGTCATCTCTGTCAATAATGATTGTCTCTTTTAACTTAAAGAAAGACCAGACATTTAAAGGGACACCATCTGGACAATGACAATTTTTTTTTTTTTAATCAAAATAAGCAGAAAATTTTGAGAAGGTCAATCTTTTAAATTTTGAAAATAGTGTATATGGTTAATGAGGAATGGCTGGTCAAAGTTTGAGGATTTTTTAACATATATGTAAATTTGTGATGTATGAACATTTATGCAAATTTGTGACATATTAACATATATATGCAAATTTGTGTGGAATTAACAGGAAGATGGTTAAAACTTTTTACATGTCTCTTTATATTTCCACTCTTATTGTGCCCCTAAAAATGACAAATATGTCTACTGCGTCTAGAAGTTGATTGGCTAAGATTTAAAAACTGTTAAGAGATAGGATTGTGGTACATGATTATAAAACCAAATGATTTACACAAGATTTAAAAAGATAAGGCCCTTCATATGTCAAATTAGCATATAGAAATTTTTGTGATGTCATCACCATTGAAATTCAAAAGTCTGTTGAAATTGTCAATATTTAGCTGATTTTGATGTAATTTTGTGCTATTTTGAAGATTAATAGATTTTAAAGTAATTGAGCTAATGTCGCCCTAAAAAGAACATACACCATGCAGCTTGTTTTCACTTTGTTATCCAGGGCTGTCGAAATATCTCTTGTCATTTCTGCTGTCATTACGCCCAATCCTCGCTATAAATTTTCAGTCTTTTCACCTGCAAGAACCTCCATTTCGGCAGGTATAACTTTTCGTCTCTGCTAAAAGCAAATAAGAAACCCATCACAGACAGTTAAGAGATTTTACACATCAGCTATTACACTTCTTATCTTGTATATGCACACAATGGAACTTATTGTGAAGAACCAGGTATTGTGGGTGGTTAGGTTTACTGCAGAGCCAGACATGCCAGTAATGTGGGGCTGAGGATTTATTTAAACTTATAAAAGGATGTTTTCATCAGTGAGTTATAAACACTTTGGTGAGTTTGTGTGGAATAGACTGAAATTTTATAGCTTTTTCATCATGGTGCCAAATTACTGATTATTAGTAACCTATATCAGAAAGTAAATTTAATATTTCCTCTACATCTCTTTCAAAATTCTTGATGATTTTAAGAGAAGATAGATCTCTTTAAAAATTCTTTATGATTTTAAGAGAAGATAGCGACAAAGTTACTCATATTTATGAAACTGGTATAAAGATATCGCTGCAGGGGACAAACTTTGCTCCAGTGTCTTAATATGACCAGGGATTGGAGGTGACAAGACATTGCTGTCTCTATCTGTCTATAACACGACACAGCCTGAAACCATGGTAGCAGAACCTTATTGTAATGATTTAAACCCAACAATTTGTTTTTCCCTTCTAATGTTACAGTATGTTAAATGCAGGTTGTGTATAGTTGTGTGTTTTCTTATGTCGTATATTATTTGTCTGATAGGTTGTCTCAAACATGAAGAATATTGAAGACTATTTCTCACATTGGCTTAGGGTGAAATGTCTTTTGCATTCTTTGTAGGCCTACAAACAGTCCGGTTCATGTTTCGATCGGTTCTTTTCATTATATCCCACAATGCATCTTTCCAAATTAAAATCTTTCTATAAAGAAATACATAAGGGTAAACTAGTTTTAAGCCAAAGGTAAGAAAAAATGCATGCAAAGTATTCAAATTTTATTGGTGTAACAGAGCGATGAAATTATTTTCTGCATTTTCACCAGCGCAAATTTGACTTCCACCCTAAAATTTTAACGTAATCTTTAAATATTAATTTCAATATTTTTTGAAGAGCAGATTTTAACATTTTAATCACCAGCAAAAGCTCAAATAATTCCAATATCATTTTCAAAGTATGCAACTTTAAATGACAGAATTTGACAAGCAAAAAAAAACAAACGGCTTAACTTATTAGCAACGATTTAAATTATGGCCACTGCATGTCTGGATCTCGCGGGAGATCTCCCGATCGGGAGCGTGGACTGGACTGATGAAACCAATTTAGAATCAAAAACAACAACAACACATTTATTTTGAATTTCAAAACTTTGAAAATAACTTTTTTCAAATTAGCTCTTGGATGCATTTAATTTATGCAAAATTTGTGACTTATGAATGGGAAGGCAATTTTACCCTTAAATCCTCACGTGGTCATGACACAACCAATTGGACTTTTCAAAAATTATTTTGCTTTGTCAAATAGACCCATAGCAGTGATCTTGGTATCATTTGAAAGAGCTCGAATAGTTATTTTTTAGTAAAACTTGATTGAAAATGGGTAAAAAGAACAATTTCGGCAAATTCCAGACCTAGCTTTGCCTGAATAGCTGTGAACAACTGTCAAAGACATGAATGCTGTCAAATTGTAACTGCCCCTACTATCAATATCTTTTTTGTCAAAAGTTGTTTAAAATTTCATGATTTTTAGCTTGCTTGAGACCAATTTTTGAAAAAAAAAGAGAATCTAATATACTTTCAATTAACAACACAAAGAGCACCTACCCCCTCTTTGTTCACATCGTAATATAAGTTTTAAAACAAATAGACATTCCACTGATACAGTTGGCAATGTAGTGTAGTGGGCGATCCTGGTTCAAATACTGATCCAAATGCACGGCTTTGTTTTTAGCAAGTGATTACAGCAGTGATTATTGTTTGTTTGTTTTCATTATTTTTACATGTTTTGCTTTGAGAAAAAATTGGCCTAATTTTGCCTAAAATTTGCATATTTATATCAATAGTTTCTTTATTTTCACTTTTTTATTGAAAAGTTTATTGTGTTAGCATTCATATAAACCAAACTTGTAGTGATAGAAAATGAAAGGGGAGTTTTGAAAAATCAATTTTGGAAAGAAAAAAAAGTTCTGAGAATTGTAATCATGTTTTGACCACGAATGACTTGTCTTTTTCCTTAAAATTTGTTCCAGCAAGTCATAGCCACAAGCTTAATGCAGCAAATAATGATACCACCTATCTTAGTTAAGATAAGTTAAGATAACCACTCAACCACACAATAAGGACTTCATTCATTGCTAATATGATACTCAACACCAACTTCCACACCAACCCAGGACCAAATGGA